>BSBK01003814.1:0-355000 GCA_027943335.1 Chamaecyparis obtusa
ATAATTACCAAAGTAAATACTTTGACCGTATTTTAGTATTTCAAATTGTGTTCTGCCTTGTTGCATCCTTTATAACTAATCTAGGCAAGGATTAATATTTCAATCTTTTATAATATAGAACTTGTCTTAATTTTATTGACTCTATTCTTGTGGGATGATTTCTTTAGGGATTTCATCCCTCATGCCCTCGTTGGTTGAACCCTAGTTAGTGTATTCTTCAACCTTGTGCCCTGACGAGTTAGGGAATGTCAACAAGCCAACACATACCTCAAATTCGCTCAAGAGTTAGGTGTATAGGTTGATGTTATGATCTTATGTTACTATTTCAACCTTGTAGAATGATTTTTAAAATAAAAAATTTGTTGTGTGTGTTTTGCCCTTATTTGGGCATGACCTGTTGCTTCAGCATACCCATCTACCTATTAGGATTAACAACATGCAATATAACCAATATCAAAAAATAAATAAACCACACAGAAGAGAACACAAGACAGAAAGATTTAACGTGGTTCACCCAATCCCTAGGCTACGTCCACCAACAATGAATCCAATATTTTATTATCTAGTGATTAAAACCTGATTACAATTTGTAATCCCTTACAACTCAATTCTATCGCAAGTACTAAAATCATACATTATGAAATCCCTAACCCTAAGCCATATTATACAATATTATTCCACTTTAGGGTTATAAAGAGTTACAACATGTTGGCCCAAAATTAGTCAAAAATATGTCAGCCTAAAAAAAATCATGAGGGCAGGAGGAAAAGTGTACAATACTTTCTTGATCAGTCACCACAAGCTAACAATCTCCCACTTGGTGATTGATCAGTATCCACACTAAAAAACCTCCCACTTTGAGGCTAATCATGTAGCAATACTGCTACCCTATGAGGCTCCCATTGGATCGAACCACCCTGGACTCAGTTGTTCCTTTATTATGTTTAGTCTAGAAGACCAACTGAAGCTGAACATGAGTTCAACTTCTCCCTTGTTACTACCTTTGTAAACATATCTGCTAGATTATCATTTGTATGTATCTTTTCTAGCTTAAATTACCCATCATCCAAAACTGACCAAATGAAATGGTACCGCAACTGTATGTTTTTTGTCTTTGAGTGCAAAGTAGAATTCTTCACAAGATGAATTGCACTTTGACTATCTGTATGTAGAAAATTATCCGTCTGTGGATTTTCCAATTCTTCTATGCAGAATTGAAGCCATATCATCTCCTTGGCTACCTCTGTAGCAACAACATACTCTTTCTCTGCAGTGGATAAAGAAACCACCTTTTTTTAGTCGAGAAATCCAACTCACTATTGTCCCACCAATAGTAAGTACATAGCATGTATTACTCTGCCTGCTATCTATATCTCCTACCAAATCTAAGTCAACATAGCCTTGTACAGTAGTAGTAGATCCCCCAAAGTGTAAACACTTACTAGATGTGCCTGTCAAATATTTGAGAATCCATTTGACTGTAGTCTAATGCTCAATACCAAGGTGACTCATATATTAGCTAATGACTCCCACTACATGTGCAATTGTTAGAATAACTGAGAGGGGAGTGAATCAGTTATCCAAGTCCCAATACAATAATGAGTAATCCAAAATATTGTTTTTTCTAATTTTTGTCAATCGGCGAACATATATATGATTCACTGTTAGTGTTTTTATCGATCTTCAGTTAAATCTCTTTAGTAGTTACCGATCAAATCAAATAGCTAACATGTAAAGTATGATAACAAATAGATAACACACTCAACACATAACACAAAAGATTTTAATGTGGAAACCCTGTTAAGGGAAAAACCACTTGGGACCAGCAACCCAAAAAATTTCACTCTTCTGAAGTGAGGCCTGTGAGGACCCAACCCTATTAAAGGTTACAATACACACTGTTAGGTGTGACCTGGTTAGAGGATTTTGCACTAGAAGTTATCTTTCAATCTTATGTCACTCACTCTACTGATTTACAGGATAACAATGTTTCACTTGTCAGAATGAAACACAAATAAGACTTAAAAGTCCACTCAATTAAGAGATTTTCACCCATTTACAATTATTAGAAAGTAATAGTAGGTTGATCTGCATTAATACAATAAATTATAGTTGCAAATCAGTGTTATGCTCAACAATGTTTTCTGACCAATATATCACTTCAGATCTAATATCAATATCACTTACAAACAATCAGTTCTGTGCTTTGTGTAGCTCAGTTTGTTCATTGTGCAGCTTGGTTCAGTAACCTGTTTGATAAAAAATGCATGAATGCTAGTTCACACTTAGCTTCTGTAGTATCTCCTCTCCTTTCTTCTTCTTTTTGATTTTTTCTTTAAATAAACATGTAAGCCATTTTATTTTCATCCATCAAATTTTTCCGCTTAATCATATCCACTAATTTTGCCACCTTAAAATTCCTCTGCTGATGTAACAAACTTTGACTTTTCACCTTGAAATCATGTGAATCCAGCTCATCAGTTTTGTTGTCAAATTGTCTAGTCAACAATATCATTAAATGCTTTTCTATTCTCCTCGGTTAACAAAGAAATGCGTCAGTAAACCTTCATCGGTTAAACTTGTGCTTGGTATACAACACACTGCATTGGTGTATACTGTCATTGGTGTTTACACTGAGGATCTCAGTAAACATTAAACTGTTCTCTTTTACCGACCAACACTGCTTTGTGTCTTTTAGTTCCTTTCTTCATAATAGATGAATACAACATACTAAAGTCAATATAATGAGATCAAAGATTCATCAATAAGTTATCCACAATAAGTTATCCAATGCATTCCTTATCCTTATCTGTTGTGACCTTCTTTCACCATTCTTCAGATGTCTCGGTAATGATAACTTACAAGATAAGTACTGTCAAACTAACTAGTTGACATCAATGACAACATAATACTGATTTAACATATTGTATATCTATACAACTACTTTTCATGTGATCTTGAATTATTGTTTCAACAATCAGTTGTAAGTCAGTTATAGGCTCAACAATCTCTCCCTTTGGCATTGATGGAAACTCAAATAATATGAATGTACCAAACACATACCAAAAATATACTCTACAATTCTATTTTTCATAAGCTCTCCCTTAGATAGTTCATCCTTAACTCTTCCTGTTCAATATTCTCACCCTTTGTCTTTATAGTATAGATTCTCTTCCTTTCGCTCATTCATATTTGCCTATTCTCTCCCTTTGACAATAATGCCAAATGAACAAAATAAACAAACATCAGTCTTGTCCAAACCTCTTCATTATATCTCAGTATAATAATATCTCCATCTGTTCTTCAAACTTAATCACAACCTTGAACTTAATCAAAGTGTGATCTATGCTAGCATTAACATGAGGAATCTTCTGATATAATAGGCTGATGCATCATTCCAGATCACCTTAGTGACCGATAGATAGGGGACGGACCCCAAGTCTATTCCTCAAGTAGTCAAAAGTGTCTTTTGGCAAAGGCTTTGTAAAAATGTCTGCAAGTTGTTCTTTTGATGTAACAAACTCTAGTTTAACTTGCTTTTCCTGCACTTGTTCCCTTAAGTAATGATACTTAATTGATATATGTTTTGTTTTTTAGTGCATTACCGGATTCTTTGATATGTTTATAGCACTAGTATTGTCACAATATATAGTCACTAGATCAGTGATCACCTCATTCATACCTTCCAACACTTTCTTGATGTAGGCTATATTGGAGTAGTTTGTTGCAGCAACAACATATTCAGCTTCAACTATTGACTGAGAAATACAACTCTACTTCTTGCTTGTCCAAGTTACAAGTCTGTCTCCAAAGAAAAATGCTCCTCCAGTTGTACTTTTTCTGTCATCCACATTACCAGCCCAGTCAGCATTGGTATACACTTTTAGTTCAAATTTTCCATCTCTTGAATACCATAAACCATAATCTTTTATCTTCTTAAGATATCTCAATATCCTTTTTGTTGCTATCATATGTGATTCTCTGGGATTTGCAGAAAATCTTGCAACTATTCCAACAACATGAGCTTTATATCTAGTCTACTATTAACTACATACATCAGCTTACCAATCATGGATCAGTAAAGTGTCTAATTTACCTCAGTAGTCTCATCTTCCTTTGTCAACTTACATCTAGTAGCCATCGGTGTTCCCACTAGTTTTGCATCTTCCATGCCGAATGTCTTCAATACCTCCTTTATGTATTTTGATTGAGTGATGAAGATTCCATCACTATGTTGAATCACCCGTAGTCCTAGAAAGAACTTAATCTCTCTAAACATAGACATTTCAAATTCCTTTTGCATCTCATCAGCAATGCTTTACATACAATATCTCTACCTCCAAAAATTATATCATCAACAAATATTTCAGCTATGATAATAGTATCATCAGTGTTACCTTTCATATACAAATTACTATTATCACTTGAACTGATAAAGCCAATACTTAATAGATAGGTGTGTAACCTTTCATACCATCCTCTCGGTGCTTGTTTCAGTCCATACAGTGCTTTGTGTAGTCTATAAACCATATCTCAGTTGTTTAGATCTTCAAATCCTTTAGGCTGTTCAATGTAGATTTCCTCTTCAAGTATTCCATTCAAGAAAGTAGACTTGACATCCATTTGGTATACCTTAAATTTCTTATGTGCAGCATATGCCAGTAACATTCTGACACTCTCAAGTCTTGTAACAGGTGCAAATGTTTCACCATAGTCAATTCCTTCTTCTTGCGCATATCCTTTACATACAAGTCTTGCTTTATTTCTTGTCACTTCTCCATTTTCATTCAGCTTATTTCTAAAAATCCATTTAGTACCAATAACATTTTTATCTTTAGGTCGGGGTACTAAGGTCCAAGTCTTATTCTTTTCTATTTGCTCAATCTCTTCAGTCATTGCTTTGACCCATTCTTCATTATCCAAAGCAACTTGTACATTCTTAGGTTAAAATTCACAAACTAAGCAAGTACCTTGTCTTGTTTTTCTTCTTGTTTTCATTCCAGCATCTTTGTTTCCAATAATATGACCTTCAAGATGATGTTTTCTGACAAATCTTGCTAGTATCCTAGATCTTCTATCTTGTGCATCTTGTTGTGTATTCTACTGTGCATTCTATTCTAGTTCATTAGCTTGCTTGGGAGCTCCTCCTTGATCATCAGTATGTTTAGTTGGTTCTGTCAATTGTGGTACATTGTTTATCAGTTGGCTAGTTGCAGTAGTCTATGGTGTCCTCAGTTGAAACTTAGAAAACTCATAGTAAGTGAACTGTCTGTAATCTTTTGGTTCCTTCATCTGCTCATCTATGATCTTATCATCATATTCATCAACATGAACATTCACACTTTCAACAATTTTATTAGTCACCTTGTTCAAACATTTGTAAGCTTTGCTTTGGGTAGAATATCCTAAAAATATTCCTTCATCTCCTTTGGAATCAAACTTACCATTCCTATCATTTTTTAGAATAAAACACTTACTTCCAAAGATTCTAAAGTAACTTACATTGGGCTTGTGTCCAAACCAAAGTTCATATGGTGTTCGGTTGGTGTCTTTCTTCAACTGTACTCGGTTAAGCACATAGACTGCAGTGCTCATAGCTTCTCTCTAGAATTTCTGAGTGACATTCTTTTGTATCATCAGTGTCCTAGCACAATCAATTATTGATCTATTTCTTCTCTTAGCAATACCATTCTGTTGTGGGTTTCTCAGTACTGACACCTGCCTTTGGATTCCATGTTCATTACAGAAGTTTGTAAATTCACAAGATATAAATTCACCACCTCTATCTAATCTAAGACATTTGATTTCCTTTCCAGTTTCCTTTTCAACTTTAGCCTTATACCATTTAAATAGTTTGAAAGATTCAGACTTTTCTTTCAAAAACATCACAGTCATCAATCTAGTGTAATCATCAACAAAGAGAATAAAGTATCTATCATCATAGTAGCTTTGAGTTCTCATAGGTCCACATAAGTTAGTATGAACCAACTCAAGAATCTTCTTTGTTGAAAAGTCCTTACTCTTAAAACTAGATTTGGTCATTTTCCCTTTCTGACATTCATGGCATAAAGTATGATCTGGCTTAGATAAGTTAGGTAAACCTCTAACTCTCTTCTTTTTACTAATTTTGATCATATTATCAAAGTTTACATGACATAATCTCTTGTGCCATAGCCAAGAATCTTCATCTTTCATAAGTAGGTAAGAAGACTCATCAATATCAAGTTGAAAAAGATTACCTCTGGTTTGAGTACCAGTCCCAACAAGTCTTCCATCATTTTCATAGATTTTCACCTTTTTATTTTCAAACACCAGTTTGTGGCCTGAATTTTTTAGCTATGCCACACTCAACAGATTGTAATTCAGTCCATATACCCAGTAAGCATTCTCACATTTTATTCTATCATTAATTACAAGGGTACCTTTACCTTCCATAATGCATGGGGCATCATTTCCCATTCTTACAGATCCACCATTATATTTAACTAATTCATCAAATTTATCTACATCACCTATCATATGATGTGTGTAGCCACTGTCAATGATCCATGTTTCATTCTTGCTTATCCATGAGATCAGGGCAGATTCATCTTGGTTTTCATCTTCTTCTAAATCTTCCTTCATTGCAACAAACACTACCTCTTCATCATCAGAATCAAAATTAGAGTTAGTATTTTCAGCTATATAACAAGCCTTTTTACCTGTGTCCTTTCAATCATTTCTATTACTATGTCGGTAGCTTCTATTAACTCTCCTCCCATAACTTCGTTCAGATTTATCTCTTGCTTCATCATCATCATTTCTTTTCTGAGGACCTCTAGCAGCAATATGACCTACTTCCTTACAATAAAAGCATGCCAAGGGTAACTTACCTCTATATCTCCCTTTACCTTTCGGTAATCTTCTAGCCATTAATGCTTCAAGCTCATCAAGGTCATCATCAGTATCACTGTCATTATTATTTCTATTTTTCTTGCTAGATTTCCCAATCTTTAAAGAAGACATGAAAGTAGACTCAACAAAAGGTAAAACATTGTTATCAAAATTGTTCAACTCAAAAGTAGTAAGCTTACCGACCAAAGTATCAAGTGTAAGATTAGATGTGTCTTGGTTCTCATGAATTGTCGATACTCTGATTGCATAGATAGGTAGTAGGGTTCTGAGGATTTTGCTGATTATAGTCTCTTCTTCAATTACTCCATCAGAAGCTCGTATAGCATAAACAACCTCTTTAATTCTATTTGAATATTCAACAATATTTTCTCCTTCTTTCATTCTCATTTCATTGAATTTACCTCGTAAGCTTTCTGCTCTAGCTCTTTTGATAGATGTGTTACCACTATATACTTGCTCTAATCTATCCCACATTGCCTTAGCAGTAGTCAATCCTTTGATTTCTTCAAATTCAGCATAGGTACAGGCAGCAACAAGTTCCATTATTGCTACGTTGTGATCATGCTTGCCTTTTAGTTGTCCCATAGTTAGAGGACCAGTTGGTTCACTGTAGCCAGTTTTCATAAAATGTAGTGCATCACCACCAATTCTAGCTATATGCAATTTCATTCTCTATTGCCATACTAAGAAGTTGTCTTTGTTCAGTCTCAGCACTTCCCTCTTACTCATTTTGTGATCTTTATGCTCAAGTCCTTAAAACTTTGTTTCCAGCAACCAAACAGCTCTGATACCAATTGTTAGAATAACTGAGAGGGGGGTGAATCAATTATCCAAGTCCCAATACAATAATGAGTAATCCAAAATATTACTTTTCTAATTTCTGTCAATAGGTGAACATATATATGATTCACTATCAGTTTTTTTACCGATCTTTAGTTAAAGCTCTTTAGTAGTTACCAATCAAATCAAATAGCTAACATGTAAAGTATGATAACAAATAGATAACACACTCAACACATAACACAAAAGATTTTAACATGGAAACCCTATTAAGGGAAAAACCACTTGGGAACCGGCAACCCAAAAATTTCACTCTTCTGAAGTGAGGCTTGTGAGGACCCAACCCTGTTAAAGGTTACAATACACACTGTTAGGTGTGACTTGGTTAGAGGATTTTGCACTAGAAGTTATCTTTCAAGCTTATGTCACTCATTGTGCTGATTTACAAGATAACAATGTTTCACTTGTCAGAATGAAACACAAATAAGACTTAAAAGTCCACTCGGTTAAGAGATTTTCACTATTTACAATTATTAGAAAGTAACAGTAGGTTGATCTGCCTTAATACAACAAATTGTAGTTGCAGATCAGTATTATGCTCAACAATGTTTTCTGACCAATATATCACTTTAGATCTAATATCAATATCACTTACAAACAATCAGTTATGTGCTCTGTGTAGCTCAGTTTGTTCATTGTGCAGCTCAGTTTCTGTAGCTCAGTTCAGTAACCTATTTGATTAGAAATGCATGAATGCTAGTTCATGCTCAGCTTCTATAGTATCTCCTCTCCTTTCTTCTTCTTTTTGATTTTTTCTTTAAATAAACATGTAAGCCATTTTATTTTCATCCATTAGATTTTTCCACTTAATCAAATCCACTGATTTTGCCGCTTTAAACTTCCTCGGCTGATGTGTCATTAACATGTTTCAATCTCCTTCATTAGATCTTCCTTGAATTTTGTTAGTCATAGATCCTTGTAACAAACTTTGACTTTTCACCTTGAAATCATGCGAATCCAGCTCATCAGTTTTGTCATCAAATTGTCTAGTCGACAATATCATTAAATGCTTTTCTGTTCTCCTTGGTTAACAAAGAAATGTGTCGGTAAACCTTCATTAGTTAAACTTGTGCTTGGTATAAAACACACTACATCGGTGTATACTATCGTTGGTGTTTAAACTGAGGATCTTGGTAAACATTAAACTATTCTCTTTCACCGACCAACACTGCTTTGTGTCTTTTAGTTCCTTTCTTCATAATAGATGAATACAACATACTAAAGTCAATATAATGAGATCAAAGACTCATCAATAAGTTATCCACATTAAGTTATCCAATGTATTCCTTATCCTTATCTACTATGACCTTCTTTCACCATTCTTCAAATGTCTCGGTAATGATAACTTACAAGATAGGTACTATCAAAATAACTAGTTGACATCAATGACAACATAATACTGATTTAACATATTGTATATCTATACAACTACTTTTCATGTGATCTTCAATCAGTTGTAAGTCAGTTGTAGGTTCAACAACAATATCTAGCCTAGTACATACCATAGCATACATTAAGCTCCCTACAGCTGAAGCATAAGGTACCTTAGACATTTTAGCCTCTTCTTCTGGTGTATTAGGACACATCTCCTTAGTCAATTTCAAATGACCAAGAAAAGTTGTACTAATAGCTTTGGCATTCTCCATAGAGAAACTTTGCAACACCTTCTCAATATAACCAACCTGAGATAAATTCAACTTCCTATTTTTCCTATCTCTACAAATTTTCATACCAAGGATTTGTTTTTCTACCCCCAAATCCTTCATAGAAAAAGAGTATGCTAACTGTTTCTTTAACCCCTTAATGTGATCCATGTTAGACCTAGCTACAAGCATATCATCAACATATAAACATAAAATAATGTAGCTATCATCATCCAACCTCTTAAAGTAAACACAATTGTTAGAATGACATTGAGTGTATCTATGCTCATTCATAAAAGTGTCAAATTTAATGTACCATTACCGAGGTGCTTGCTTTAAGCCATATAAACTTTTCTGCAATCTACACACTAAATTCTCCTTACCCTTGACCTCAAATCCTTGTGGTTGTACTATATATATTTCTTCATCCAAGTCACCATGAAGAAAAGTTGTTTTAACATCAAGCTGCTCTAAATGCAAATCTTTAGCAGCCATAGGACTTAAAATAGTACGAATAGAAGTCATTTTAACAACTAGAGAAAATATCTCATGAAAATCAATGCCCTTTTTCTATGCAAATCCTTTTACAACTAACCTAGCTTTAAATCTTTTCTTACCTCCATCCTCTTCTTTCAGCCTGTAAAACCATTTATTTTATAAAGCCCTTTTACCTCCAGGTAACTTGCATAAATCCAAAGTTTGATTTTTCAGCAAGGAATCCATTTCCTCTGTCATTGCAGACTCCCACTAAAAATTTGTATCCACCTATACAACTTCATTATAAAATTTAGGCTCACCAACATCTGTTAAAAAAATAGAATACAAAGATGGAGAAAATCTTTCTGGAGGTCTACTTAGCCTTGTTGACCATCTAACATTCACTGGGGCGTGTGGTGTTTTTTGTTGCTGTTGTTGTGGAGCATAAGGAACTACTGGAACATCATCTTTTGGAGTATCATCTAGTACTACATAATCATTTTCTTTCTTCTTGATGAGGAATGTCAAGCTTAGTAGTTTCTACAAAGTTAGCCTGACTCTGCTCGGAGATCCTTTCCTTAGATCTCTCAGGGTATTCACCACTCTATACCAAAATGAGCCACTAGGGACTTAATTTCTCATCCAAACCTAGTCCTCACCAAAATGTTACCTCCTCCTTCTCTAGATCTACATAGATAGATCCACTCTTCTCATTCAATTAATGCTCCTATAGCATCTTTTAACTTGTTTACCCTAACTGGACTATTACCAAGATCACCTAGGGTAACGTTTCCAGATTCAAACTTGTTGCCTCTCCTAACAAAAGAAAAAAGAAAAAGAAAACTATGTACAGGGACTCCTCTTGAATTCCATCCAGACACATGACTTTCATTATGGATTCAGGAACCTTGAGGAGCCATTCAACATTTACAAGATAAACCCTCAAAGAACTTACAACTTGCGAGTAAACCAAACAAAATGTATTCAACTACTAACTACACAACCTATAACTTTTTATTAACTGAAGAATTCAACTATTAAAAAAGAAAATCTCTCTTCTTCTTTTTATTTTTTTCCCGAACTCTTTTCCTTTGTCTCACTACTTACTTTTATTAAAAAACCCTTCTAAAATGGAATTGGAAAGCTGAGATGCCATAAATGGCTCTTTCACAATTCAGAATAGTTTGGATTGTTGCTTCTATCGATTCAACTAGTTTGGAATAGTTTCTATTGTCCATTCTATCATTGTAGACAAAATTCCACCTTTATTGGGTAGCAACTGCGTAAACTCCACTGGTAGTACTGAGTACCAGGATTACTGAGTGTTAGCATTACCGAGCACTAGCATTTACTGAGTGCTAGTAATACTGAGCAACAACATCTACTGAGTGTTGGTATTATCAAGTGATTGCATTCACCGAGCAACTTCTCTTCATGCTGAGCAGCTTAATCTCAGGTTCTTGATGCCTTGGCTGGATCTCTTCAGACTTAAAGATTACTTCTAACACATATTAAAACTAAAAGCAAACATCTAAGCACTAGAGCATTTATTCACTGACTTGACCCATTTTTTACTTGGTCATCATAGGAGTGAATGAATAAACACTTTACAAACCAACTTAAAGAAAATCTAAAAGTTCAACTGGATTCCTAATCCTAATTATTGAGGTGCTCTTGCACCACTTCTCATGCTGCTGCAATAGATCTTTGTACAACACTTTCTCATTGAATATGACATTCCTGCTTCTTACAATTTTATGATTTTCAAAATCCCAAAGCCCATAACTAAATTCATCAATGCCATATCCAACAAATACACATTTCTTTGACTTAGCTTCTAGCTTGGTTCTATTTTTAGAATCTATAAGTGCAAAAGCTTCACAACTGAAGGTTTTGAGAAAAGAATAATTCACCTTCTTACCACTCCATGCTTCCTCTGGAATACCATAGTCCAAAGAAGTAGAGGGGCCTCTATTGATTAAATAAACAATAGTGTTTAAAGCCTCTACCCACATGTTTAAGGGCAGCCTAGCATGCAACCTCATACTCCTTGCATGCTCTATTATTGTCCTGTTCATGTGTTCAACCACTCCATTTTCTTGTGGAGTCCTTGGTATAGTTTTTTGCCTATGAATACCATTAGAGGAGAAATAATCTTCAAATTCTGTGTTGCAATACTCACCACCATTATCAAATCTGAGACATTTTAACCTTTTACCAGTCTCATTCTCAACCAAGCATTTCCATTTCTTAAAAGTTTGAAATACATCATATTTCTATCTAAGGAAATAAATCCATACTTTTCTTGTTGCATCATCTATAAATGTAACATAATATAGAGAGCCACAAAGGGAAGATACCTAAGCTGGTCCCCATACATCTGCATGCACAAGCTCTAATCTCTCTTTTTTTTTTCCTTCCCACTCTTTACAAAACTAACTCTCTTTTGTTTTCCATAAACACAACTTTCACAGAAATCCATATTGACACATTTCAGACCATGTAAAACTTTCTTTTAATAAAGTAATTTCATACCTTTTTCACTCATGTACCTGAGTCTGTTGTGCCAAAGTGTCATGTCATAATCTACAACAATTGTTTGATGTTCTTCTTGCTCAACTGCAACAACTATTCCTAAACATTCATTATCTTTTGAAACAATTAAAGTAGAAGGAACAGTATGACATGTACAAAGATATAAGGTGCCTACTTTAACACCTTTTTTGACTACTAAGGAACCTTTTGAAACCTTCCAATTTCTATCATTAAAAGTAATTGTGCAACACTCATCACCTAGTTGCCCTGCTAAAATTAAATTACTACTCAGCCTTGGAACATGTCTTACCTCTTCTAGTAGCCAATGATTCCCATTCTGCAACTTAATGTTAATTTTTCCCTTTCCAACAATCTGACAGGGTTCTTTCTCTCTCAAATAAATTAGCCCAAAATCCCCTTGGACATAATCAAGAAAGTAACCTCTATGGGGTGTAGCATGAAATGAAGCCCCATAATCTAAAACCCATGAATCATCAATACTTTCTAAAGAAAGAAGCAAGGCATCCTCTTTGGGTTTATTACTTACCACATTTGCCTCCTTGTTACCTTCTTGTTTGTCTCCTTTATTCTTCCAAGACCAGAAATCTTTCTTCTTATGACTTAGTTTTCCATAGTACTAGAAATCATTTGGTCCTTTGGATTCAAACCTCTTTCCCTTTGATTTTCCTCTTGATTTCCCATGATTTCCAAAATTGTTTCCTCTCTCATTCGTTCTGCCTCTGCTTTGTGCATTTAAGATACTTCCTGATGTGGATCCACTTGAGCTTTTTGTATGGATTTTCTCACTTAGAATAACACCAATAACATCATCAAATTTTAGGGTATTAGAACTAGAAACATAATTACTAATAGCCATTACCAAGCCATTCCAACTTTCAAGCAAAGAACTCAAAATCAAGAGAGCCCTAATTTCTTCATTAAAAATAACATTGACAGAAGTTAATTAACTGGTAACTGTATTAAACTCATTTAAATGATTAGCAACTGACCGACCTTCCACCATTTTCATCTTAAACAAATGCTTCATGAGAAATACCTTATTTGAAGTAGAGGGCTTTTCATACAACTTCACTAGGGTTTTCATCAAATCTTCAGTCGTCACTGCTTGTGTAATATTTAATGCCACCAATTGTGCTAGGCATAATCAAATACTACCAAGAGCCTTTCTATCAAGAATTGACCAATCCTCTTCAGAAATGCTTATCGGTTTGTTGGCTTTTCCTTCCAATGACTGCCATAGATCCTTCTGATAGAGATAGTCCTCCATTTGCATTTTCCATGACTGAAAGTTTTGCCCATTAAACTTGTCAACCTTCAGCCTACCCTCATTTGTCATTTCTCCCACTTAACTATGAGATCTTCCTATAGAGGATGATTGAAAACAACCTCACTCTAATACCACTTGTTAGGATTAACAAGGCAAAAATAATAATTACATGCAAATATAACCAATATCAGAAAAAATAAACCACACAGAAGAGAACACAAGACATAAAGATTTAACATGGTTCACCCAATCCCTGGGCTACATCCACCAACAATGAGTCCAATATTTTATTATCTAGTGATTACAACTTGATTACAATTTGTAATCCCTTACAACTCAATTTTGCCACAAGTACTAAAATCATACATTATGAAATTCCTAACCCTAAGCCATAGTATACAATATTTTTCCACTTTAGGGTTAGAAAGAGTTACAACATGTCGACCCAAAATTAGCCAAAAATATGTTAGCCTCAAAAAAAATCACAAGGGAAGAAGGAAAAGTGTATATTACTTTCTTGATTAGTCACCATAAGCTAACACTACCATCTTCATAGACCACGATACACCTTTTGAAAACCAACATGTGGATGATTTGTGTGCCAAAATCCACATCCATCACCGTTTCTCTAGTCCAGAGTTCCCTCAAGGAAATGGCCAAGCTGAGGAAACCAATAAAACCATCCTAAAAATCCACAAGAAGGTTATCAATGATTCTAGTTGTGACTAGCACCTCCAAATAAATCTCTCGCTCTGGGCCTATTGTACTTCCTTCCACACTCCCATAGGCAACACTCCATACTCCCATGTATATGGTTCCAAATATGTTTTGTTGATCGAGGTCGAGCTCCCATCATTATGAATATCCACGAGAAACCACACTAAAGATGAAGACTATCAAATGGCACGTCTCACACAGTTGGATCTACTAGATGAAAAGAGGTAGCAAGCATATGATCACCAGGTTGCATACCAAAATCAAATCAAAATGAATTATAAAAAGAAAGTCCATCCATGACAATTCCAAGTGGGAGACAAGGTCCTACCCCTGAATGATCCTATCAACATCATATATCTAAAGAGGTTCTATGTCTGAACTAGATCCTACATATTTAGAAAATCCATAAAAATTGAAAAAGCAGAAAAATACAAAAAATCAAAAAAGAAAAGAAAAAAATCATTCATCTAATGGTGAAAACTTGGCAATTCAAGAGCCTTGGACAAGTATGTTGGTGAAAACTTGGTAAACAGGTGCCATACATAGTGGACTGAGTCATTATCTACCATCCCCATTCCCACCACCATCCCCCAACATTCCTCTATATAATCCTCAAGAAAATCTACAAACCTTCCTATATATAATCTTGTACATTCTTGTACCATATCTTGTATAGGGCAAACCTTCATGTATAAATCTTGTATAGCGAGATCTTCCTATCCCCATCTTGAGCTTTTGTACATAGCCTTTGTAAATATTTCCCCATTCATTGAACATATCTTATCGCATCTTATTGTACATACCCTCATTAGTCCTACAACAACATTTGATCATAAATCTTGTCCCATCCAACCTTGTACTTTAGCAACATCAATTGTTGACTATCCTTGATCACAGAAATTATTCCTCGACTCATCATTTTTTAGTGAACAACAACACTCATTCTTTCATCAATCAGTAGGTCCTTGAGGATGCATCCTTTCTCCTGTCAGACCTAATCTTCCACCAATCACACTAGGTCTGTGACAATGTATCTATCCTCACATTCAGACCCATCTTCCCACCATCAATCAAATCAATCTCTCTCCTTGGAAAAGGATTTCTTTTGGAGTTATCATTTTGGTCTTGGATTTTTTCTTTTGGATTTTGTTAATCTTTTATAGCTTCTCATTGTTCCTCTCCTCAACATCACCATGATCCTTTATATCATGGTATGTTACGAACGAGGGAAATCTGGGGCAAAGTCTTTTTCTTTCTTGCTTCTGTCTGTGAGTCAGTCGAACATGACCCTTGCACATTTTACTTGTGATCTTCTGGGTTACATGGTGTATTTGGGAAATGTCTTTTGTTTGTGGTTTCTCCAGCATCATTTCTACCATGCCTCCTTCTCGAGATCATGTGTGATGCTGGGGCAACCTTGCATATATTTTTAGTGCCAGTCCTATGCAATTCTAGTGAAAAGGCCCTGTGATCCCAATATTCTTGGCAAGTCTCTAATGTTTCTATATCAAACTAGGTTTTTCTCTCCATATTTACACTTGGATCTCCCCAAAATCCCCTACATCTTGCATCTTGCCGAGCTTTCATGTCATTGCATCCTGCATTTTGCATTCCATCTCATATTGCACTCATGCATCTTTTCTCTTGGAAGCTTGGTTATTTATCCTACCTTCTTCCTTCATTCCTTTACCTTCCCTTCTATGTTCTTTTCAAGAAAATTCCACAATGTTTCCTCTTTGCGTTATTTTCTCAAGGGGGCACAACCCCTTATTCCTCTAAATTGTAGCTTGGGGCATCTTATTTTCTTTTCTTTGATGCCATGCCACTTGCGGCATCACATCAAAGAGGGGCAAAATGTAGACACCTAAAAAAATTTTAGAAAATAAAATTATTTTTATTTTTCTAAAAACCCCTGATGACATCATCATTTATTAATTAAATATTTATTTAATTAATTAATTAGTTTTTATGTCATTAATCCCTTCTGCTATTTTAATTAAACATCTTTAATTAAAGAATCCCTTCCCAAAATCATTCAAATCAAGTTTAAATGATTTTTCCCTATTTATTCATATTAATAATTGATAAATTATCCAAAATCCTTTAAATAAATAAAGTATTTATTTATTTAAATCCTAAAACCTTGGAAATATCCTAGAAATATCTAACCTCTTCTACAATTTCCTAATCTCACTTTAAACCCACTCAAAAAGTCAATCCTTATCCCTTTGACTCAACCCCTAACCAAACCCCAAACTCTAACTCTCCTTCTATCCCAAACCCTTGCCAAATCCTATAAATACCCTCACTTCCTAAGAGAAAATAACACAATCTTCATATTTTACATTGAGTAGAGTTATAATGCTAGAATCATCTTAGATCATAAAGCTTTCAATTATATTTGTTAGAGTAGCTCTATTTCATGCTTCTTAACACATCTTAGAGTAACTTTTAATGGATTGAACTAGTTTCTTTCAAGCTTTTCTTAGCATTCATGAAACCCCTTAGAACACACTAGAAGCAAGCTCCTTGTGCTTAGAGAGAACACCCACATCCCTCTCATTGAAGAAAACAATTTTTTTTCTCTATAGAACTTGTTTTTGGCAACAATCTTGAGGTGGCTTGGTTTTATTTCATGTCTTTTCTTTTTGAACTCATGAACATGTGTTTTATCTAACATTTGAGATTTTAAAGCCTTTCAAGATAGGTAACAGATTTGAAACCATAGTATACAGCTAGGATCATTGATCTGGCTGAGTGAGTCTCCAAACTAGATGAGGAGGAGCTAGATAATGATCCATAGGGGAGAGGAGAAGAGAGAGAAGAGAGGGATGAGAGGCATAGGACAAGGGGATCTGAGGGTGAATAGAATAAAGCCACATGGGGAGAGAGGATCTTTAGGTTTAGTCTAAGCTACCATTTCAATAAAGGGGTTGTCATGGGAGGAGGGGGAGAGATTGGTGGGACAAAGGGTGGACCGAGAAAACCTTCTGAGGAGAGACAAGCATAGATGACCACTTGAGTGTGAGGGGGAGCCTATGGAGGACATGAAAATAGAGGCACCACTAGTTGAGGCACCGAGGGAAGGGGGTCTAGATAATAGGGATCAATTGATTGCATAACTACACATAGATTTGACTAAGGTGAAGACATAGAGGTTAGTTGCTAAGGCCTAGTTATAGGATAAATATCATTTGATCTAGGAGATGCAGAGTGAATGGGACTAGATCTAGCAGATAGAAACATACCACACATCCCAAACATCTTATTATTATGCATTATACATCGATGCAATACCATCTATAAATAGAGCGACATCATACACCCAGTTCACTGCATAATTCAAGGGATCCATGCCGATAATGGCACTGACAAGAGTAGATGCCCCTCCTCCTCCACCCCAATATTAGGCAAGGGAAGGAGTCAGTCTTGATTTTCCCTTTCTCACATTTTATCCCCATCTACTATTTTTATGTAATCATTGTTGTATTTGCATCGAGGATGCACCATTTTTGTACTCGAGATATTTTTTATCTTTTGATATTACAAGATATTTATTTTGCTAGATATTTGAGATATATGTGACAGATATATTTTTTATTATAGTTATTGTCTCTTCTCTTTATGTGTTCTATATTTGATCATGATATATGCTTATGTATAATGTTGTTGATTCATAGTTCTCTTTGTGTTCATGTTGATATATCTCATGTCATACAAATGTTATTGATTCCCATGTTAAAATAGATTTACTTCATGCTTATGTCATTGATGTTGTATAGAGTAGATGTTGATGATGCCTTTTCTTTCAGCTCTTATATCATGTATGTATTTTTGTGGATCGTGTTGTTCTTTTCCATACTCAACTACACATGTTATAACTTAGCACTATTGGCCCTTTCATGAGGATATTGACCTTGTTTTTGTAGGTACTAGTGGAAGTCAATGAAAGATGATGCAATTGATCACCTTAGAAAAGAGAAAGGAAGGCTAGCTCTACGGAACCAAGAACTAAGACTACAAAAAAATCATAGAATGAAATGAATCCTAGGACATGAGACAAGACACTAATTATGTAGCTTATTTTTTATCATCATTTCAGCATGTTAGGGACATTAGGGTTGATACAACCTTCATTGGTGTAAGATAACCCATGAATATATGAATATGACCCTATTGGATAGATGTAGG
Organism: Chamaecyparis obtusa; assembly: GCA_027943335.1. Lineage (NCBI taxonomy): Eukaryota > Viridiplantae > Streptophyta > Pinopsida > Cupressales > Cupressaceae > Chamaecyparis > Chamaecyparis obtusa. The sequence goes on from BSBK01003814.1 coordinate 18,586, forward strand.
AAACACATCTAAGCATTGAGGAACAAGACCCGAGATGACTTGAACATTGTTTCAAGTTTGATATTGTAAGATTCAACTTGTACTAAGGCATAGGCTGTCGAGATAACCACGAGTGTCATCTTATGTGGAACACACAAACAAAATACATGTAGATAGTTACAACCTCTCCTAAGAATCTAGATAAACCATGTCGAGGTACGTGCAATATTTTAATTGTGATGGAGGCTCTTATCATAGACACCTAGTTTATTAGACAACTTGGGATCATTGAAAACTATTCCACAAGAAAAAAAAGAAAATTGTTATGCCCCCAGTCATGATTCTCTAGTCATGTAGACATCATTGAGAAACCTTAGAAGATGTAACAAATGAAAACCAATGATAACAAGAAAAACACAAGAAAACAAGTTCCACATATTGTAGTTGTTTCAGTTTTCTAAGTTTCATGTTTGTGATGGGTGTTAAGAAACACTATTGTACTAGTGTCAATGTGCATGAATGATGTGAGAGTGCAAGATCTGATATGTGTTGAGAAAAAAAGTGATGTCTAGATAGGTACTATTGAGAAACACTATGGGATTTGAAAAACACCAATTTGTGTGTCAGTGGAAAATTACTCATCAAGAAAGATTGATATGCTAACTCAGGTTAAGCTCAAGAGGTTGATCAAGTCGTAAAGCACTTACAACTTAGATAGATAGATGATTTCCCCCAAGTGGAAGATAAGAAATGAGAACAAAACTAAGAATAACTCCAATCCACTATGGTGGAAAGCGAGAAATGAAGGAAGATAAGATTGATGAGAGCACAAGAGCTTAGTTATGCATTGATAGGTAGAGTGTTAGTTACAAGTGATGCCTATTTTCAAAGTTTTGACCACTTGGAATTATTTTTATTTTTTCTACCAAGATGCCAGTTTCCAAATTTTGACCAAGGCACCTTTTTCTATTTTTTGTTTTTTTGTTATTTTTCAAATTTTCTCTTTTATTTTTATTTTTTTGGATTCTTCAAGGTACCTATTTTCCAAGTTTTCACTAGGATGATCATTTTTTCTAGACTTTTATACTTTTTAGGGTTTTATCAGGACTTTATATGTTTTAAAGATTTTTTCAGGACTTTATATATTTTATAGGATTTTTGTAGGAATTTAAGTTAATGTACAAAATGCAAAATGTCTAGCTATAGAACCATTTTAGATGGAGAGCATTGATAGGATTTGGGAGAAATTCACCTTCTCAAGTGGCCAATTGATAAGCTTTGGAACCAAATGTTGTAGTAATGAAAAAAGGACCCAACTAGTTAGGTTCAAATTTGCCTTTTTGTTCTCTATGTTGTTGATTTTTTGGGTTCTCCCTGAGAACAAGGTCACCAACTTGAAATTCACAATGATGTACCATTTTCTTAAAGTCCTTAGAAATTCTATTTTGGTAGAATCTTAGATGGTCAAATGCTATTTTTCTATGTTCATCAAGTAATTCCATCTCTTGAAGTTGAGAGATTATGTAATCTTCATCTGTGAAAAGTCCTTGTAGGGATACCCTAGGTGATAGTATTTTGACTTCGATTGGTAAGGATTCTTTAGAACTATAGGCTAGTAAGAATGGTGTAGCCCCTGAAGGTGTTCCTTGTTTGATAAGCCCATAAGATCTTAAGGATTGTTTTATTTTAAGCTTCTACATTCCATTCCCTTGAGGATAGTGTATAGAAGAGGAATGATGCATGATGTGAAATTTAGTGCATAACTCATCAATATCTTTGGTTTTGAATTGTCCTTCATTATCTATGACAATTGAGGAGGGAATCATACCAGAAGATAATGTAGTTGAGTATGAACATGGCCATTTTCTTCCCTGATGCCTTGATAAGAGGTACAACCTCAACCCACTTAGTGAAGTACTTAATGGCTGTGATAATGAACTTGTTCCCATTTGAGGATGAAGAATATATCTGACCTACAAGATCAAGATTCCATTATTCAAATGACCATTGAGTGATAAAAGGAAGCAGTTGCCTTATAGGAGCATGAATCAGATCTCCATAGAACTAGCATTTTTGACAAATCTTGGCATATCAAACAACATCCTTCTCCATGGTAGGACAATAATAACCATCTCTAAGAATCTTCTTTGCTAAGGAAAGACCATTTGAGTGCAATCCACATATACCCTCATGAACCTCTCTAAGTGCTCTTTTAGGCTCCTCATGATCTAAACACCTAATAAGTCTATCATCAAGACCCCTTATAAATAAGTCATTTGTAATAATGAGATACCAAGAGGAATTTCAGATGAAATTTCATTTTTTATTCTAGGAAAGGGAGTCAAAGATGGTTTGGGCTTTGAGCTAGGTGTAGATTTGGCTGTAGAGGGAAGTGTCATGAGAAATGATAGTGTAGACAATCTAAGAGTCAGGTGAGTCACAAGAAGGGAAAGTGATTTCTTCCACCAGGAAGTCATAGTGAAATTTTTTTTCTTCCAACTATAGCATTGAGGCTAAAGTAGACATAGCATCTGTTGCTTTTTTCTACATAAATATAAAGTACCTCTTTAATTCATCAATTGTATGCTTGTAGGACAATATTTTTTCATCCTTAGTGTGGTATTTCACATTGATTTGGTTGACCACAAGTTGGGAGTAACTATAGACATATAGTTCTTTGATTTTCCATTCAATAGCCAATTTTATCCTAGTAGCCAATGCTTTGTATTCTGCCACATTGTTAGTACATGTGAAGATCATTTTATAAGCCTTTGCAATCTTATAGCCTAGAGGAGAGACAAAGAGAGTGCTAGCACCCATGCCTTTCTATGTAAATGATCCATAGAAGTAAATATTCAAAGGATGCTATGTTAAGTGCATAATGAACTCATTATGAGATTTAGCAACAAGAGGTTGTGTCTTGCAAAGGTGCATCTGCAAGTAGATCCACCAAAACTTGTCCTTTTATCTCTTTTAGGTCAACATACATAATTTTAAACTCACTAATAATCATCACCCATTTTGCCAACTGTCCAGTTAATGTTTCTTTTCTTAATAAGTACTTGATAGGATCAATCTTTTCAATCATGTATGTAGAGTATGCTAGCATATAGTGTCTAAATTTTTGAGAAGTAAAAACCACTGCTAGGAAATCCTTCTTGATAAATATGTAATTTAGTTCACAACAAATCAACATTCTTCCTATATATTATATTTCTCTTTCATGACCATGAGAATCATATTGCACAAGAAATGCTCCCAAGGAAGAAGTAGTAGCTAATATGTAGAGAAATAGAGATTTAACATGAATAGGAGCCATTAGAACAAGAGGATTTGACAAGTATTCTTTGTGTAGATACCTAAAAATCTATTCATATTAATTGAATTTATTTTAATTAATAATCCCTATAATATCATAATTAATCCTAATTAATTAATTATGGTTATTATATTCCTCTACCTATTTAATTATAAGTATTTAATTAAATTGGGTTCATTACCTAAAGTATTTTAATTTAATTCAAATACCCCCCTCCCTCATGTATTAAATCTTTTTTAAATGCATATCCTCCATAAATTCCCCTTTTTGAATAAAATATTTATTCAAATCCCTCAAAATCACTAATATTCCTTTAAAATATGGATTAATCTAAATTAATCAAAAAACCATACCTAAATCCCAACTTCCACCCATCACCTCACTTGTTAAATCCTAATCACTCCCCTAACCTTACTTAGGAAGAGATTCCTAACCCTTTTAGCCTTAATGGGTTTTCTTCCCAAGGAAGTCAACCACTTCCACAAATGCTCTTACAACCCTCTTAATCACACCCCATCCCCTTTCTTACATCCTTGTCCGCTTCACTCTTCTCAAGTGTTTCTCACATGTGTGAGGAACCTTGAGTCATTCAACCATAAATGCCCATCTTATCTCTTTTGACCCTTCCTTCTAAACTCTAACTCTTCCTCCTAAACCCTAACCCTTCCTCCTAAACTCTATCCCTTCCTTCAAACCCTAACTCTTCCTCCAAAAATATATAAATAGAGTCCTCTCCCAATAGAAAATGGTCCTCAATATCCATTGTATTTATGCATTGTTATTATAGTTCTAAGATTTCACAACATATTTAGCATTGTTAGCTTTTGATCTTATTTTGAGTTTTTAGATCACATAGCATAGCATAAATGGGTAAATCTTAGTTTATTTTAAGCATTGCAATTAATTTTCAATACAAACCATGTTACAAGTAGTGGTAGTCATTGCACTAAAAGATCGACCTGTTAATGCTCAATATAACCACTAGACTTATAGAAGACACAGTAGATAGTTAAGCCATGTCACAAACCCTATGAGGGATGCTATCCCACTACCAACATCACTCATCATGGCCTACATGGATTTAAACCCCTGACCAAGCTCTAATACCACTTGTTAAAAGTATTGGTTGCCTTTGCACCAAAAGATCGACTTGTTAATGCTCAATACAAACACTAGACTTATAGAATACATAGGAGGAGGATAACCCATGTCCCAATCCCTACAAGGGATTCTAGCCCACTTCCAACAAACCATATCCATGCTTAAGGGATAATGAATCTTGTATCTCATTCATATCTCTAATATTCATTTCTTTCCATTTCATCCCTTGGAATCCTAGGGGAAAAATTAGTTCCTCATACTAGGGTTTGTACAATTTTTGGGATCACTATGTATTTTATTTAGTCTTAATCACCATATTAATGCATTGGGGATACTCTTATTGTTCTTGGAGAGAACACCCACATCATCCTAAAATGAGAAAATGAAACAGGGCTTGGGTGTTCTCATTTTGGCTCAATCGGAGGTGGTGTTTGTGAAAGTTTAGTTATCTGATTTTTATGCTAGATTAGAACTAATTTTTTACTATCTATGCATGCTCTTGACATGTTAGGTTCACAAAATTCACATTTTGGCACACCTCCAACCTTTTAGTCCCTTAAAATCCATAGACATCCCCACGGATGCCTATTCCCCCATTGTCCAAAAAATCATTGAACCCATCTTGGAAATATCTTAGATAACACCTATCCCCCATCTCTTGTAATCTAGCTCCATAAACCCCACAACGTAAACAATGGCTCAATCTACTCCCTTCTTTATAATGGGTGCACCCCCACATGTAACATCTCAAGATGCCACTTAGGCACAAAGCTCTGTGAAAATGCAAACCATGCCTCCACACAAGTAGTGCCTCTTCCATTCATGATCCAAGCCTCCATATCAACACTAGTCTTTCATGCAAGAGCATCTTGGGTCTTGAGCAATCTTGCATCACCAAAAATAGGTCTGTTTCTTATTCTTGTCTATTATTTGTTTTTTTGATGTTGTTACGGTTGGTTTCTTGCCTTGTGTAGTTAATACTATGCCATGGATCTATTTTGGAACCTTCTCCTAAGGGTGCATGTATTAATTCATTCAGACTTGGAAGTTATCACCATTTCCCTTGGGTATCAGTTTACCGCCAGTTTCACCAAAAATGTGTGGCATTTTTTCTTACGTGGTTGCGTGTGGGGAAATTGGATCTTGTGTGGTTGGGTACTTGTTCTTGGATCATGTGTGGACCTATCCTTAATGGCCCACCATGTTTTGTTAGTTCTTGCTTTAGTTTTCATTTCTCCTCCTAAGTGGACCTATATTGTAATTAAATGCCTGACTAGTTGACTTGTGGTTTTGCTAGTTATATATTTGGAGTAGAATTGGTAGTGTAGGGGCAGTTCTAAGTAGAGGATAGTAATTCAAGAAGATTGGATGTGTGATGTGATTTTGATTGCATAATTTCATTGTATAAGGCCGAAACCCAAAAGGGCCTCATAGTTGGGCATGTTATTTTTCTAATAATTACATAAGTGTGGTTGCTAGTTGCTTGCCTCATATCCATTATGTTTTCACTACATTATGTGTTTTTCATATTGATTTTATGTGTAACTCTTTATAGGGATTTTTTGATAGTTTAAGCAGTCTCAATTAACCCTGATTCTGCCTTCACCTTCCATGCCCATGTGTTAGGTGGTATCAGAGAAAAGTTCTTTCTTTTGGATTGGATCATGGAGAACCTTATTGGATTGGTTGTAGGGTGGTGGATCTGAGATCTAACCTATGACTTGTAGAAGGTTATGATCTTTCTAGAATCTGATTGTCAAGATGGTTTGAGGTAGAGGAATTGATAATGCTATCATGGATCTGTTGAGGCAGATTGTATCTAGGCTTGAAGCTGTAGAGATAGTCCAAAGAAGAGGCGAACATCTTGAAGATGTTAGTGATGAAGAAGAAGTAGCACCTATTCATGAACCTAAAGTTGAACAAGATGAGGAAAGACTCTTGAGAGTTTTGTCTAAGGCTAACTCCAGACCTACAGTTGAAGTTTCTTTCTATGATGGAAGACTTGAGACTGATACAGTTTTGGATTGGATCTCTGAGATAGATAAGTACTTTGAGTATGAAGGTACTCCTAATAATAAGAAGGTTAAAATTATAGTTACAAAGTTGAAAGGTCATGCATCTCTTTGGTGAGATCATTTGCAAACTAAGAGATAGAAGATAGGGAAAGAGAAGATCAATACATGGATGAAAATACTTGGAAAGATGAAGAGGAAGTTTCTTCTAGCTAACTACCAAGTAAGTTTGATGAGAAAATTTCATAATTTGAGACAAAGAGACATGAGTGTGAAAGAATATACTGAGGAATTCTACAAGTTAGATATTAGATCTGGACATGTGGATGATGAAGTTGAGAAGGTGGCTAGTTGTGTTAAGATGGAAAGTATGGAGAAGCATATCAATTTTCATTGAAAGTAGAAGAAAGATTGACAAAAAGACATGATCAAAGACAAAGAGGAAGAGGTGGTAGATTTTAGAGAAGCAGAGGTAGATCTTATGGAGAAAGTAGCAGATCTAACAATGCAATACAATATAAAGGATGGAAGGATGACCCTTCTAGTAAAATAGGTAACTACTCTAGAGGTAGCTATACTGGTTACTCTAGGAATAATAATAATGGGAAGAGGGATGAGAAATATTGGTTTAAAGGTACTTGTTACAAATGTTGTGAAGAAGGACATAGAGATTTTGAATGTACTAACTCTAGAAAGAAGATTGGAGGAAATAATAGAAACAATTTGCCTTGTGAAGAAGTTGAGGAATTGTCTAATGAACTTGAACATCGTGAGAACTTGATGCTAAGAAGGATCTTGTGTAATGAAGAAGTTGATGAGGAACCTATTGGCACTTCAATTTTTCAATATGTCAATCCTGTGAAATTTTTATAAAATTGAAGTGTGCATAAGTGTTAAAAGATTGTGATAATTTTGCTACAAAAAACCCACAAAAAATCCTACAAAATTATCAAGATTTTCCCCCATATCCAGCTAGCCCTAGTTAAAGTTCAAGTTTGAGGAAAGCCCTAAATATTTTCCACTTTCAGAAAAACCCTAGGTCAATCTTTTTATGATCTATTTGAGCATTACTTTTACAAATCACTTAAGTTCCTAAAAAGGCATGTGCTCTATTTTTATCACTGCGCGGAGGTCATGTTTTTATTTTTTCCCTAAGTCTAAAGGCCTAGTGATATTAATATTTCCTAAGTCCTTAATGCCTTATTTTTCTAATGTTTTGGTGTACCTTGAATCTTGGAATCCTCAGTTGATCAATGGTTGTTGTATTTTTGCATAGAATCTTTTAGCTCCATGTGATCATGTGACCAGCCATCGATCTTACTTTATAGCACAGTGTTTCAAGCAAAGCGGGTCCATTGCCATGTATGCACAAATGCTCATCTCTGATTGGCCAATATGGATAGTGATATGGTGGTTCTCGGAGGGACCAGTGTCTGAGGGATCTTCAGAGATGAAAGTAATGAAGGGAAGATCTGATGGTTGTCGCATAATCTCATAGAATCTTAGAGGCCTATGCGATCATGCGACTAACCATCGATCTTGCATAAAGCTTAGTGTGATTCTCAGGTGGGACCAATGTCAATTTTTGCATATGGTTTTTCTTTGATTGGTCAATAATACTTGCTGATGTGGAGGATGTCAGCAACACTAGCGCTCGAAAAGAAAGAAATCCAATGACAACTTGCCAGGTGTTGCAAGCATGGATTTTCATTATTAACAAAGGTAAAGTGGGACCAGTAACTTAAAGAATGAATGACAGAGATTGAATGCTAATGGTTTGTCACATGTTCACATTAGCTTCTTTCAAGTTATGCGATCATGTGACTAACATTTTATTTTTACAATGAAAATTATAAGGGATTGCCTGTTGGAAATATTCAGGAATTAACCAAGTTACTGAGAGGGGAGGGGTGAATCAGTAACTCCAAATTTTCTTTCAATAACAAATGTATTAACATATAGTTTACTTTATCCTTATGCATATAGAAAGCATGAAACTTAAAAGCATTCACAACAATGACACATAGATTTGGTTACCCAGAAACCTTCCAAAAAGAAAGTAAAACTGGGGTGGGGATGAAACCCACAAAGCTTTAGTACTGCAGTATAAAGTTGGCCGGTTAAGGCTTACAATTGATCACTTTTGATGATCTGCCCTGCTAGGAGCAATAAAGATTGCTAGGTCCACCTTGTTAGAGGATTTTACAAACTTACAAAAGAAGTATGTACTCGGTAAAGAGATTTTACAAAAGACTGTTAAGTCTACCCGGTTAAAGGATTTTAGTACTGATTCACTTGTTAGGATGAAATAGTAGATCTCTTGCTTTGCAACTGGATTGCTGAATGAGATTCCCTAATGTACTGATCACCTTCTATGATGAATTTGTCTTTGCTATTCCTTATACTACTGTAGCCCTTTGTAATTCGCTTATCTCTGCCTTTCTTTCTTTTTCACATTCATACTCATTACAATACATCTTGGTATTTTACAACATTGTTTATATACAAGTCTAAACAATTAATTACAATTACAAAGTCAGCTTGACAAATAAACATAAGTGCTACTAAGTCAGCCCAAGTATGGTTACTCAGTTCCTACAAACTAACTCAGTGACTTTCTGATACTCGGCATCCACTGCATTACTCGGCATCGTCATGGACTCGGTAGAAGTGAAGGCTCGGTTCATACTAACCACTCGGTAGGTTTTGAACTCAGTAAATACTAGTGACTCAGTAGACATAATGTTACTCGGTTTACACTGTCCTGCTCGGTTTGCACTGTCCTGCTCAGTTTGCACTATTCTGCTCAGTTTGCACTGTTCTGCTCGATTTGCACTATTCTGCTTGGTTTGCACTATTCTTCTCGGTTTGCACTGTTCTGCTTGGTTTGCACTGTTCTTCTCAGTTTGCACTGTGAATGCAAATAAGTGTTGTCACCAGTGGCAATCTTGCTTAATGCCAACAATCTCCCCCTTTGGCATTAGTGACAAAAACACTTATTGCCCAAAACTTATATACATGAACCATGCTGAGATTTATTTTGATTTTTCAAAATTGTCTTTGTCATAGGGCTTTATAAATTGTCTCCCCCTTTCAATGTGCTAACTTTTTCTTCTTTTCTTCTGTACATATACATATCTCCCTCTATACATATCTCCTCCTTTTTTACGATAATGCCAAAGGTGTATATACAAGTGATTTATAGAGAGAATCCAAAATTTGATAGAAAATCAGAATGTACCTTCATTATCAGTGCCAGGGTTCTGTCCCAATTTTCTTGCAGAATCTTGCATGTTTGGATTGCAATTTGGATTTCTGCAGAGAGTTCAATCATATGATCTTCTATTGAGAACTGATTATCATGAATCAATGTTTTGGAATGTTCAATGTTCTTGTACATTGTATTCATGATGGGAAGGATCATGTTCTGAATGTCTAGCAGTGTGGACCAAATCCTTGTGTCTTCTTTTAGTAGTTCTGACTGTGTATTTGATAGGTATGAGATTTTCATGTGATGAGCAGAGCTTGAACTTGGTTCAAGTTGCAACTTCTGTATGCTAATCTTCAAATCCTCATCAATTTTATTCATTTTTTCCTTGACATCCTTTGTGAACTCGGCAACATTGCATAGTCTGGCCAAAAGAGAGGTAACATTTGAATAGGAAGATTCAATGTTTGACAAAACTGAAGACAATTCCACTTGATTAATAGCTATGTGCTGAGCAATGTGCTCAAGCACTTTATTGTTGAATCTCTTCTCGGCTTTTTCAACTAACTTTTCTATCCCAGATGAATCCTCATTGTATTTATTTACTGCTTCTACTAATTGTAACAAAACATGTTGAGAGGAGTCTACTTTAATACCTAATGCTTCAGACAAAATGTCCTTAGCATCCTTAATGATTTGATATTCCTTGTCTCTCTCCTCTTTAAGTTTCTTTTGTTTTGCTTTCCTTTGGAGGATTTCACCTATATTTTGCATTTGGTCCACTGATAGATTTGCAAAATCTAATGTTGGAATCTCTATTTCTTCATCTAGGTCTATATCCTCTACTATATTTTTACCCAAATATCTTATACTCGGTTGAGATTTAGGCTTTTCTGTACTTAATGCCTTAGTAGTAGTGACAGTAGACATAGTAGGACTAGCTATAGAGACTAGTATACTATCTATTGGAGAACTTGAAGTATTTACACATGTAGAATCAAAAATTGGAATACTTACTGCTGGAAAACTTGATGAAGTAGGAGACTGCAACTTGGTAGAAGAAATGGTAGTTGCTTCTTGTTAGCTTGTGGTGACTAATCAGGAAAGTACTATCCAGGAAAGTACTGTACACTTTTCCTCCTGACCTCGCCGGGGTTCGGGGCCGGGCCGGGCCCCGAGCGGGGGTTTTTTGGGCCGACTACTTATAACTCATTCTAACCCTAAAGCGGGAAAATATTGTATAAGATGGCTTAGGGTTAGGGATTTTTTATGAAGTATGATTTTAGTACTTGCGGCAGAATTGGGTTGTAAGGGATTACGGATTGTAATCAGATTGTAATCACTGGATAATAATAATATTGGACTCGCTGTTGGTGGATGTAGCCCAGGGATTGGGTGAACCACGTTAAATCTGTGTGCCATTGTGTTCTATTCTGTGTGGTTTATTATTTTCTGATATTAGTTATATTTGCACATAATTGTTATTTCTGCCTTGTTAATCCTAACAAGTGGTATCAGAGCGAGGTTATTTCATTCGTTCTTTCATCTATTCTCTGAAGTAGGTCTCACAAGTTAGTGGGAGAGTCTCTCGGTTAAGTGGGAGAAATGGCAGAAGAGGGTAGGCTGAAGGTTGATAAGTTTAATGGGCAGAACTTCCAGTTATGGAAGATGCAAATGGAGGATTATCTCTATCAGAAGGATCTATGGCGGCCATTAGAGGGAGTAGCCAAGAAAGAGAAATCAATGTCTTAGGAGGATTGGGATATTTTGGATAGGAAGGCACTGGGGAGTATTCGTCTATGCCTGGCACAATCGGTGGCATTCAATATTACTGAAGTAAAGACAGCTAAAGATCTGATGGAAACCCTAGCGAAGTTGTATGAAAAGCCTTCAGCTTCAAACAAGGTATTTCTTATGAAGTGTTTATTTAATATGAAAATGGTAGAAGGTGGATCAGTTACTGATCATTTGAATGAGTTTAATACAATTACAAGTCAATTAACCTCAGTTAAAATTACTTTTGATGAAGAGGTTAGGGCTCTCTTGATTTTGTGTTCTTTGCCAGAAAGCTGGAATGGCTTGGTAATGGCTGTTAGTAATTCTGTTTCTGGTTCTAATACCCTAAAATATGATGATGTTATTGGTGTTATATTGAGTGAGGAAATTCGTAGGAAAAGCTCAGGGGCATCCACATCGGGTAGTGTATTGAACACAGAAAGCAGAGGCAGAACAAGAGATAGAGGAAACAACTCTGGAAATCATGGGAAATCAAGAGGAAAATCAAAGGGAAAGAGGTCTGAATCTAAAGGGCCAAATGATTGCTGGTACTGTGGAAAACCAGGTCATAAGAAGAAAGATTGTTGGTCTCGGAAGAAAGATCAAGGAGACAAAAATGATGGAAACAAGGAGGCAAATGTGGTAAGTAACAAATCTAAGGAGGATGCTTTGCTCTTGTCCTTAGAAAGTATTGATGATTCATGGGTTTTAGATTCTGGGGCTTCATTTCATGCTACACCCCATAGAAGTTATTTTGTTGATTATGTCCAAGGGGATTTTGGGCTAGTTTATTTGGGAGATAATGAACCCTGTCAGATTGTTGGAAAGGGAAAAATTAAGATTAAGTTGCAGAATGGGAATCATTGGCTACTACAAGAGGTAAGACATGTTCCAAGGCTGAGTAGGAATTTAATTTCAGCAGGGCAACTAGGTGATGAGGGTTGCACAGTTACTTTTAATGATAAAAATTGGAAGGTTTCAAAAGGTTCCTTAGTAGTAGCAAAAGGTGTGAAAGTAGGCACCTTATATCTTTGTACAGGTCATACTGTTCCTTCTACTTTAATTATTTCAGAAGATAATGAATGTTCAGGAATAGTGGCTGCAGTTGAGCAGGAAGAACATCAAACTGTTGCTGTAGATTTTGACACAGCACTGTGGCACAACAGACTCGGGCACATGAGTGAAAAAGGTATGAAATTACTTCATTCAAAGAAAGTTTTACCTGGTCTGAAATGTGTCAATATGGATTTTTGTGAAAGTTGTGTTTATGGAAAACAAAAGAGAGTTAGTTTTGTGAAGAGTGGGAAGGAAAAGAAAAATGAGAGATTAGAGCTTGTGCATACAGATGTATGGGGACCAGCTCAGGTATCTTCCCTTGGTGGCTCTCTGTATTATGTTACATTTATAGATGATGCAACAAGAAAAGTATGGATTTATTTCCTTAGACAGAAATCTGATGTATTTCAAATTTTTAAGAAATGGAAATGCTTGGTTGAAACTGAGACTGGTAAAAAGTTAAAATGTCTCAGATCTGATAATGGTGGTGAGTATTGTAAACCAGAATTTGAAGAATATTGTTCCTCTAATGGTATTCGTAGGCAGAAAACTGTACCAAGGACTCCACAAGAAAATGGAGTGGCTGAACGCATGAACAGGACAATAATGGAGCGTGCAAGGAGTATGAGGTTGCATGCTAGGCTGCCCAAAAATATGTGGGCAGAGGCAGTGAACACTGCTGTTTATTTAGTCAATAGAGGCCCCTCTACTCCTTTGGACTGTGGTATTCCAGAGGAAGCATGGAGTGGTAAGAAGGTGAGTTATTCTTTTCTCAAAACCTTTGGTTGTGAAGCTTTTGCACTTATAGATTCTGAAAATAGAACCAAGCTGGAAGCTAAGTCAAAGAAATGTGTATTTGTTGGGTATGGCATTGATGAATTTGGTTATAGGCTTTGGGATTTTGAAAATCATAAAATTGTAAGAAGCAGGGATGTCATATTCAATGAGAAAGTATTGTACAAAGATCTGTTGCTGCAGCATGAGAAGAAAGAAAATGACTATGTAGTACTGGATGATACTCCACAAGTTCATGTTCCAGTAGTTCCTTATGCTCCGCAACAATAGCAACAACAAATACCACACACCCCAGTGAGTGTTAGACGGTCAACAAGGCTAAGTAGACCTCCAGAAAGATTTTCTCCATCTTTGTATTCTATTCTGTTAACAGATGCTGGTGAACCTGAATGTTATAATGAAGCTGTGCAGGTGGATACAAAGCTTCAGTGGGAGTCTGCAATGACAGATGAAATGGACTCTTTGCTACAAAATCAGACATGGGATTTATGTAAGTTACCTACAGGTAAAAGGGCTTTACAGAATAAATGGGTTTACAGGATCAAAGAAGAGGATGGAGGTGCAAAAAGATTTAAAGCCAGATTAGTTGTAAAAGGATTTGCATAGAAACATGGTATTGATTTTGATGAGATATTTTCTCCAGTTGTTAAAATGACTTCTATTCGTACTGTTTTAAGTATTGTGGCTACTGAAGATTTGCATTTAGAGCAGCTTGATGTTAAAATAGCCTTTCTTCATGGTGATTTGGATGAAGAAATATATATGGTTCAGCCACAAGGATTTGAGGTCAAGGGTAAGGAGAATTTGGTGTGCAAATTGCAGAAAAGTTTATATGGCTTGAAGCAAGCACCTCGGCAATGGTATATTAAATTTGACACTTTTATGAATGGGCATGGATATAGTCGGTGTCATTCTGACCATTGTGTTTATTTTAAGAGGTTGGATGATGACAGCTACATTATTTTATGTTTATATGTTGATGATATGCTTGTAGCTGGGTCTAACATGGATCACATTAAGGGGTTGAAACAACAGTTAGCAAAATCTTTTTCTATGAAGGATTTGGGGGCAGCAAAACAAATCCTTGGTATGAAAATTTGTAGAGATAGGAAAAATAGGAAATTGTCTCTATCTCAGGCTGATTATATTGAGAAGGTGTTGCAACGTTTCTCTATGGAAAATGCCAAAGCTGTCAGCACACCTTTGCCTGGTCATTTGAAATTGACTAAGGATATGTGTCCCAAGACACCAGAAGAAGAGACTAAAATGTCTAAGGTACCTTATGCTTCAGCCGTAGGGAGCTTAATGTATGCTATGGTATGTACTAGGCCAGATATTGCACACGCAGTGGGAGTCGTTAGCCGTTATATGAGTAACCCTGGTATTGAGCATTGGAATGCAGTCAAATGGATTCTCAAATATTTGAGAGGCACATCTAGTAAGTGTTTACACTTTGGGGGTTCTACTACTACTGTACAAGGCTATGTTGACTCAGATTTGGCAGGAGATATAGATAGCAGGCGGAGTACTACAGGTTATATATTTACTGTTGGTGGGACAGCAGTGAGTTGGATTTCTCAACTACAAAAGGTGGTTGCTTTATCCACTACAGAGGCAGAGTATGTTGCTGCTACAGAGGCAGCCAAGGAGATGATATGGCTTCAATTCTTCATGGAAGAATTGGGACATCCACAAAAGGATAATTTTCTACATACAGATAGCCAAAGTGCCATTCATCTTGCAAAGAATTCTGCTTTGCACTCAAAGACAAAACACATACAGTTGCGGTACCATTTCATTCGATCAGTTTTGGATGATGGACAGTTAAGGCTGGAAAAGATTCATACTGATGATAATCCAGCAGATATGTTTACAAAGGTAGTAACAAGGGAGAAGTTGAACTCGTGTTCAGCTTCAGTTGGTCTTCTAGACTGAACAAAATAAAGGAACATCTGCGTTCAAGGTGATTCAATTGAGTGGGGGCCTCATGTGGGTAGCGGTATTGCTACAGGATCAGTCTCCAAGTGGGAGGTTTTTTAGTATAGTGTGGATACTGATCAGTCACCAAGTGGGAGATTGTTAGCTTGTGGTGACTAATCAGGAAAGTACTATCCAGGAAAGTACTATCCAGGAAAGTACTGTACACTTTTCCTCCCGACCTCGCCGGGGTTCGGGGCCGGGCCGGGCCCCGAGCGGGGGTTTGGGGGCAGCAGC
The DNA here is from genome assembly GCA_027943335.1 of Chamaecyparis obtusa. Lineage (NCBI taxonomy): Eukaryota > Viridiplantae > Streptophyta > Pinopsida > Cupressales > Cupressaceae > Chamaecyparis > Chamaecyparis obtusa. The sequence continues at coordinate 34,046 of BSBK01003814.1, forward strand.
CCCCAAGAGTGGGGGTTCGGGGGCGCAGCCCCTGAGGAAATTTTTTTTGAGGCCGACTACTTTTTTTCGGTTTTTTGGGCCGACTACTTATAACTCATTCTAACCCTAAAGCGGGAAAATATTGTATAAGATGGCTTAGGGTTAGGGATTTTTTATGAAGTATGATTTTAGTACTTGCGACAGAATTGGGTTGTAAGGGATTACAGATTGTAATCACTGGATAATAATAATATTGGACTCGCTGTTGGTGGATGTAGCCCAGGGATTGGGTGAACCACGTTAAATCTATGTGCCATTGTGTTCTATTCTGTGTGGTTTATTATTTTCTGATATTAGTTATATTTGCACATAATTGTTATTTCTGCCTTGTTAATCCTAACACTTCTATTGTTGCTATAGGTGATTGGACAAATGTTGAAGTTGTCACAACCATGCTTGAAGGTGTCTCCGAGCTAGATGTAGTAACTTTTACTAGAGAGGTAGGAAGTGATGCAATGACTTCTACCACTATCCTCACAGTATCATCTACCTCAGTGGCTTCTTCCTATTCATCATTGTCATCTTCAATGTCTTTTATTATAACTGTTTCAATACTCAGTTGGTGAAGATGGTATATATTCTTCCATGTGGCATTTGCAGCCTTCACAACCGATTCAATATTGTTAATCAGAATCAAACAAGTATTGAACTTCAGTGTCATCTTATTTTCATTCTCCTTCAATGCCTTCTTTATTTCATCATTTTTCAAGCTTGGCATTAACTGTCTCAGGGTTTGATCAAATATGTTTTTTACAGTTTGCTTGGCATTGCTCCATCTCATTTTTATTGGATCTAATAAAGCTGATAGAAAATATGGGGCTATTTCATCAGGAGAGTATTTCCACTGTCCCATCTTTTCAATGATAGCATCTTCTATTTCCTTTTGTTCTATTTCTGATCTGGTTTCATATTTAAAAGATTTTATATTACTTACTCCAGATCCTGATCCTTCTCTAAAAAGTTTGATCTTCTCTTGAAGGGTTAGAGGAGGCCTTTTGAATATTATATCTTTGTCTACCTTGTCTACCTTACCTCTTGCACTTCTCCTTGTAAATATAGTAGTGGGAGGCTTAGGTGCCTTAGTGATGAATACCTTTCCTTTCTTCTTTGTAGGTTCTGGTTCCTCTATTTTCTCATCCTTTTCCTTTTCTTCTTCAGTGTCTTCTCCTTTGTCCTCGGTTAGCATTTGCATTTTAGCTATCCTCTTCTTTCCTTTATTTACTGCCTGTGGAAGCTTTATGCTTAATTCAATTCTCACCTTAGCTTCATCATATGTTCCAAAATATGGGGCTTTGGGATTAACAGGCTGATTAAGAAGGGCTTCAATGATATTCTTGGTTTCATCAATGTTTACCTCATAAGGAAGAGGTTTTACATGTACAATCCTTGGTTTAGCTGCTTGAATGTATACTTTGTCATAGTCCACCATGAAACAAATATCATCCTTATAATCCTCAACCAACTTCTGTGGAATCCAGAATCTGTCATTCATTTTCTCTTTGAAAGACTCAAAATAACTGTCCATGATGCTCTTAAAATTTTCACCCATTTCTGAAATATATTCATTTATTTCATAAAGAACTGGCACATCTTTTCTCCATACTACTTTTCCTTTAGAAGGGAAGAATTTCTGAATGTAGAAGAATAAACAGACCAGTAAAGATCCAAACTTACATGGATTGTTTTTGGAAGTTTGAATGCTTTCCATGTTCTTGTTAAACTATTTTAACAATAAATCTGCAAGGTCAAATGATAAGTTATTCTTGACCACTTTGTATGCTAGGTCTACGGCTTCACAGGAGACACTATTCTGTCAACTTGAACTGTATATCTTATGGCCAATTATGTGTGTACCAAATTTTAGTTCAGCATCAGTAATGCTGCTTACTTTCATGCCTCTACCATACCACTCGGCTAGGGTTTTCTTCTCCAGTTTCGACCGACCTAGGGTTTTGGTAGATTTTGCTTTGTTCAACATGGGAAGACCAGTGATTTGATGAATCATCTTCTTAGTGATCTCTATGAGTTGCTCAAGCCAAATCTTGCCATCATGTACATAGCTAAGAATGTATCTAACCCATTTCTCCTGAAAGTTTCGAGGTAAATGTACAATGTGAACTAATCCCTTGTCTTCCAGATGTTTATGCTCGGGTTTTAGAATACCATCCACACATAGTTCATCATGCACAATATCTAGCTCTAGGTTTCCCATTTCTTGAATTACATAATTGAAATGATTGCGAATATCATTAACAAGTAGTACCTTAGGAGGAATCTAAGATTGAGCTCCGTTCAGATCTAGGGCTGCTGCAATTGTGGGCATGAGCTTGAAATCTGGTGCGCTCCATTCCCCTTGGACTAACATTTCTGATCCTTTCTTCACTGAAGTGCTGGATGATGCCATGGTAGCTCACAGAAAATTCTTTTTGCAAAAGTATTTGAATCATTGGATTGCTCTTGTAATTTTTTTCTCTCAAAGTGCTAAAGGTTCACGGTGAAGAATGAGTTTGATTTCTTGCCTTTTGTTTACAACTCTGTCATTAATGCTCAGTACAAATTAGGGTATGAATTCTGACAGACTGTCACCCACTATGAATTAATTACTCGGTAAAGACTTCGCAACTCGGTGAACTTGAGAATTCAAATTGCTCCGACCTCACTCGGTAAAGACTGATACCGACCTTGCTCGGTAAAAACTGATACCGACCTTGCTGTGATCTTGTTGCATCTTTGTATGCCAATTTAGATCTTTCTTTTAATTCAGTTCTGGAACTGCTTGAGATTTGTCTATGGTTTTTGCATATGGTTTTTCTTTGATTGGTCAATAATACTTGCTGATGTGGATGATGTCAGCAACAGTGGCGCTCGAAAAGAAAGAAATCCAATGACAACTTGCCAGGTGTTGCAAGCATGGATTTTCATTGTTAACAAAGGTAAAGTGGGACCAGTAACTTAAAGAATGAATGACAAAGACTGAATGCTAACGGTTTGTCACATGTTCACATTAGCTTCTTTCAAGTTATGCGATCATGTGACTAACATTTTATTTTTACAATGAAAATTATAAGGGATTGCCTGTTGGAAATATTTAGGAATTAACCAAGTTACTGAGAGGGGAGGGGTGAATCAGTAACTCCAAATTTTCTTTCAATAACAGATGTATTAACATATAGTTTACTTTATCCTTATGCATATAGAAAGCATGAAACTTAAAAGCATTCACAACAATGACACATAGATTTGGTTACCCAGAAACCTTCCAAAAAAAAAGTAAAACTGGGGTGGGGATGAAACCCACAAAGCTTTAGTACTGCAGTATAAAGTTGTCTGGTTAAGGCTTACAATTGATCACTTCTGATGATCTACCCTGCTAGGAGCAATAAGGACTGCTAGGTCCACCTTGTTAGAGGATTTTACAAACTTACAAAAGAAGTATGTACTCGGTAAAGAGATTTTACAAAAGACTGTTAAGTCTACCTGGTTAAAGGATTTTAGTACTGATTCACCTGTTAGGATGAAACAGTAGATCTCTTTCTTTGCAACTGGATTGCTGAATGAGATTCGCTGATGTACTAATCACCTTTTGTGATGAATTTGTCTTTGTTGTAATTCGCTTATCTCTGCCTTTCTTTCTTTTTCACATTCATACTCATTACAATACATCTTGGTATTTTACAACACTGTTTATATACAAGTCTAAATAATTAATTACAATTACAAAGTCAGCTTGACAAATAAACATAAGTGCTACTAAGTCAGCCCAAGTATGGTTACTTGGTTGCTGCAAACTAACTCGGTGACTTTCTGATACTCGGTGTCTACTGCATTACTCGGCATCATCATGCACTTGATAGAAGTGAAGGCTCGGTTCATACTGACCACTCGGTAGGTTTTGAACTCGATAAATACTGGTGACTCGGTAGACATAATGTTACTCGATTTACACTGTCTTGCTCGGTTTGCACTATCCTGCTTGGTTTGCACTGTTCTGCTCAGTTTGCACTGTTCTGCTCGGTTTGCACTGTTCTACTTGGTTTGCACTATTCTACTCAGTTTGCACTGTTCTGCTCGGTTTGCACTGTTCTGCTCAGTTTGCACTGTTCTGCTCAGTTTGCACTGTGAATGCAAATAAGTGTTGTCACTAGTGGCAATCCTGCTTAATGCCAACATTGCCACCAATGAAGGGACTAACATGATGGCTTGTCATATGTTTTCATGAGTTTCTTTCAAGCTATGTGATCATGTGACAAACCATTGGATTATTTGCTAAGTGAAAATCAACGGTCAGAATTTAAACTAGAGGTGAAGTGGGTGAAAAGTTTAGACAAGTGACAGTTCAATCTCCTAGAAAATTAATGGAAAAATCATGAAAAGTAAATTGCTGAAATAATTGATGAGATGATTGCTAATATACCAAAAATTATGCTTCCTTGAAAGCCATAAGGAGATAAAAATTTGCAAAGGATTGGGCGAAAAGAGTTGTAGAGACTAATTGCTATTTTCTAGAGATTTTGGAGGAAAGGTTGGTTTCTTTTTTTGCACATACTTATTCTGTTGAGAGGTATTATTTTTCTGCTATTCTCTTTTTGCACCAATTATATGAAGTTATAAGCCCTAGAAATGCCACCTAGGAAGGAGCTATTTGGTGAAACCGATTATCTTAAGAGGGGTCTGGATGAAGAATTATTACAAATTTTTCCTAGCTCAATAGTAAACTTGGTAGAGGTCAAACAACTAACACCAAAGGAGCCTAGGGTAAAAGTAGCAGATGGATTATATGATATAGGAAATTATATTAGGGATGCTAAGATTGACTTTCCTAATGCAAGTGGTACTTCTGACTTCATTGGGCTAACATTATTTATAGTAGGACTTAACCAAAGAAATACCCTTGTTCCCACCTGTAATGTATCGAAAAATGACTTAGGCAAGCTTGTGGTACCCTATGTCTTCATAGATGCAGACCTAATGATTGAAGTTGTAAAAAACTATGACCCTATTACTAGGGAGATTAGGGGTGTTAGGGGCCAAAAGTTGTTAACAATTTCTGCTAAGGAAATCAAAATGGTTTCTAGATTGAGTGACCCTTCAAATAGCCTAGAACCAATTGATTTCAAACAATTAAGAGAGATATATGATGCACGGAGACATCTCCTTAGAATTGGTCCTATAAAAGACTTTTGCACTTAGATTGGAAAGATGATTGTTATAGGACTAGGTGCACAGGAGCCATTCAAAATATAATATTTTGATGTACTGGAAAGAGGTGCCTATTGGTCATTATGTCAGGTTTTGGGGGAAGATGCTAATGAGAAAATGCCACAGCACTTGATGTATATGGTGATCCAGATATTACATCCACATTTGTCAATTACTTTTGATTATGCCCCTTTCATTGCTGACTTAATCCATGATGGACTAATAGGGATTCAAAAGAGTAAAGTTGATAAACCATTATGTTGGTATTCCTTTATGATGTACATGTTTTTGTTCAAAGGTGATGATTATTTTGCAAAAGAAATGGAATTATCCAAAAAAAGAGATGGAGAGGACATGCCTGTTTAGCTATGGAACTCCAATATGACATGGGACATAAAGGATAGTAGTTATATATATTTTAATAGGTGTTTTGCAGCAAGATTGAGACTATTCTTTGTTCATGATAACCCTAGAGTCCTGGTTGCCTTGGTTGAAATTGTTAGACCACAACAATTTGCAAAGGACCTCAACATAGTGCACAATTGGGGTGATTTTATTTTCTATCCTTATTCAACTATTATTAGATTGTATGGTTTCAAGGGGACTCCTTTTATTTTGCCTTTCCAAGTTCCCATCAAGATTGGCATTGCAAAATTTCTTAGACAATTAGGGGATATTGAGAAGAATAATATTGCTAAGGGTAGAGGAGCTTTGTTCCCAAATATTATCATTGCTCACTAGTTTATAATCACAAAAGGTGGGTGGCTTCACATGCACAAAATCTTGGAACCATATCATTTGACAACCACGATTGCCTGGACAATAGACCTAGAGGGTTTCTACAATGAATTGTTCAAAAAGAGGGTCAAATGCTCATCAATAAACCACATTTTCAATTTCCCTGAGGACATTATCAGGAATACCCTAGGATTACAGGAGCAAGCAGTCAAGAAGGAGAAGTGGTTGGTGTACAAGAAAACTTTTGATTTTTTCAAGCAATTTGATCCCAAATATGACCCCATAGGTAGTATAAATCCTATGGGAAAGAGGATAGATACTCTTATGAATTGTTTTCAAGAAATTTACAAGGCTCTAGAAGAGAAGAAGAAGAAAGCCATGGAGGACAACCTAGAGAAGGCTAAATCATTATTGGGCAAAGGAGTATTTGCAAAGATGTTTCCTCCTGGAATATATATGTTGCAAGAAAAGACTGGTTATAGTGTAATAATCCCTGAATCTGACATCAGGGAGAAGCAAAAGAAAAGGAAAGATCTCCCTTCTACATCAAAGAAGGTGGGGAAGCAAAAGGAGGTTGAGGAAACTATAAGCATACTTCAAGACCAACCTGGTGAAGACATTCTTGATTTTTCACCTCCCACCAAGAAACAAAGGATAGAAGAGAGGCCTCATGATCCAGAGGAAGAATACTCTCCTTCACAGTCACCCTTGAATGTTAGAGATGATCAGGAGATCATAGAACAGATCCAACAAATGGGATCTCAGGGTCAAATTTTCATGACTCAAGAAGAAATAAATGAAGGGATTCCAGAGAAACCAAAGGAGCCTGAGTTAGGCTTAATAGAGGGACAAATTGTAGGAACAAATTTGGATCCTATAGTCAAACAGGCATGTGATGAATTTCTAGCTGATGATGCTTTTGTGAAGACCCGGGCCTTTATACAATTTTTATGGAAATTGAACATGAGTAGATTTGAGGAAGCTTGTGAGAAGAAGCACAAGGAGAATCTTGATAAGGATTTTAAAACTATTGAATATTAAATAAGAAAAGAGATGACAAAAAGCTTTGAAAAGACTACTCCCAAATAGGGGAGAGGATTGGTAAAGAATGCAAGAGTACTTATCCTCCCTGAATGGGACATAGTTGATGCAATGGTCCTTGATGTAGTTAGAAAACAAATTACACCTATGTACAAGACCAAGGAAGAGGCAAAATAGGCTGTCAAAGGAGTTGCTTTCAGTAATGACCACCAATCATTGGTCATGTGGTCACTAAAGAAGAATGAGAAAAATAAAGGAAAGAAAATAATTAAGGATAGTCTCTCTGGTGGTCTCATAGTCAAGAGGGTTCTTGACACCTCAGAAATAGAAGCATCAAGTATGGTGGTAGCCATAGCTCACCTTGCAAAGAAGGTGGTAGAAAGGGAAGCAAAAGAGAAGGAGGAACTCACAAGAAAATTTGAGGAAATGTTGAAGGCATATGGAGAATTGAAACAAGGATTGTTTGAGAAGGATAAAATAATTGCAGACTTGAAGAAAAGGTTGGGGGAGGAAAGCTCAATTCAAGCACCACAACAGTTGCAACTTCCTTCTTCTACTACTGGTCCTTCTTCCTCAAGCCCCATTATTGAGTTTCCCATGTCTCCTTTCCCCCCTTCCCTGAGCAGTGAGGATGTAGAGCAGAGATAACAACAGAAATTTGAAAAGAAAGTAAAGGACACCATTCAACATTTTGTTAGAAATGTAAAGCCCAAAGAGGTTTATAAACATGCAGAGTAGTTATCTGACATTTTTCTTTCTTTTAGAAAAGAAGAAGACACAGTAGGCAAAATTTTGGATATGTGGGTGCCTAGGGAGAATATTTTGATGTCATTTCTTAAATCAATTAAAGATCATAGTATTGTGTATCCCCAATTGGCAAATACTTATAAAATTGTCAAATCCTTTCTTGATTTTGAAGTAACTAGGGTGGAAATAAAAATAAAAGCAGCTCTCTTAAGAGTGAGATATCTTCAGAATGATTTTCAAATATTCCTAGGTCTTGTCAAAGCAGATGGAACTATAAAAGAGAGGGAAAATTGGTTGGAACAAATAGAATATGGGGTCTCAACCAAGATAGATGTTTCTTTAGACACTAAGGATACTCTTCCTTTCGTACAAATAATTGAAATGTTACAGGATGCCAGGATGCATTTTACTAAAGTAATAACTGAAGTGCATCAATTGGTCACTAGCTGGAACAAGATTCTACCGAAAAGGGATGATATTTTGGTGTTTAATTGGCCTAATGAAGATACTTTTGCAGCCTGGCAAGCAGCGTCCTTGTCAGAGGTAAATAAAGAAGAAGAAACATCTTCTGAGGAGGCAACAGATGGCAATGCCCCAACTCCATAAAAGAAGCAAGCATGGATATAACACCTGGTAGAAGTTGAACTACCCTTGGGAATTGTTACAAGATTTTGGCACTCATCTTAACAATTCATTTTGAGAATTTGTAACAAGAAAGTTTCTATTTTAAATTTTTGTCCTATATGAGAACTCCTTTCTTGTCTTTTCTAGAAAGATCTGAAGCTTGTTTGCAATCCTTATTTCTCTATAAAAGGATTACCAAGATCAGTGAAAAAGGACTGAGAACTTGATCAATTTAACTGATAAGTTTCTTGTGTCTGGGATATCATAGACTATTTTTAGGCATATTTCTATACAAGAACAATATTTTTGGTTCAAGTTAATTTTAGAAGGTTATACTATAAAGCATTTTGTAAGCATGATTAATATAGCATTTGAATGAAATCCAAGATTTATATCTCTCCTTGAGTATCTTTGTTTGAGTTATGAATTGTTCCAATTCATTGCATAGATAATCTCTGTGTGTATGTTTATATTTCTTAGCTTTGATCCAAGATCAGATTAAATAAGCTTTGAATATGACATAAATTCTTTGAAGTCTTGCTTTAAGGATGCATCATTAAGTAGTGTGAATCTAGGAACCTTTGATAAAATCCACCGCAGGGTGATTAGTATTTTCAAAGGGTAAAGATAATTCAAAGTTCAATATATTTTTTCATGTATTACAATCTTGCAGTGCAAGTGTTGCCCAATGGATAAGACACTGGCCAGTAGTGGATTTTTCTTATAGAGATTAGTGTTTGAAAAGGTTCTATTGATATTTCCATCTTTGATTATAAAATTGTTGAAATTATTTGAAATACAATGATTTGCAGGGCAGTTTACTACCTAGTGATAGTGAAAGATCTATAAATGAATGGTTATCATTTAGATTTCTCTTATCATTTATCTGTTACATTTAAATCCAGTTAGTGACTATTGATTTAAGTCTTGTTTTACTAGATTAGGAGCACCCTCCTTGGTTTTGCAGAGCCAAAAGTGTAGAGGGTAATCTTGTCCCTATAGTTGGTCCAGTCATCTTTAGAACTCAATATTTGGATCTAACCCATCCATAAAATCTATAGATGTACCAGTTGCTTGTTAAAGCATAAAGTCCATTTTGGGAACCAACAAAATGGTGACTCTGTTGGGGAAATAGGGATTGAAATACTTTTATAAATTTGAATTTTAGATCTCTGGTGTTATAAATTTGAATATCAAATAATGCAGGTACAAGTTGAGCTAGATTCCTGGTCTTCTTATTTGTCAGAACCAATAAGTTCCATTGAAGAATAGAGGATTATTTGCAAGCTTTGGATTCTGCTTGAATTTAAAAATCTCATTAAGCTTTGCATTTATTTGTAATAAATTCTATTTTGATTACTTACCAAGTATTGAGTACCTTGATTTGCTAAGTTTGTGAAAAATATTTCCCAACTTGTGTTGGTGGCGACTCTGAAAATCTCTGCAGCAGTGCTGAGTAAAGGTAATAAAAGAATAAGAAATTGTTTCACATACTTTCAAATATGAGTCAAAGAAATACTAGGGCTTGGAGAAGGGATCATCCAGAAAGTAGGTTAGAATGTGAGCTTCCAAGAACTTCTAGGACTTATTTACCTAGAAGAAATCAAAGTAGTGGTGATGTGTCTCAGGCATGGAGACAGAAGAAAAATATGAAAATAAATAACTAACTTATTCATGACTAGGAAGAAAATACCTTTGAGTATGAGGAGGCAGTTGATCTAGGTTTAGGGGCATATGAGGACTTTTATTCTCATAAGAATGATGAAGTGCATCATAGGAAAAAGGCATACTCAGATGTAGAACCTTAAAAGGAAATCAGAAGGTCAAGAAGTAAGAGCAGGGGCATGGAAGGAAGAAATGATCCCCCAACTCGGGGGCCTTCTCCTTCTGAAAGCCCTAATAATTCTAGAGATCAACAAAGAGATTCTAGGTGTGAAATTTTAGAATTTGATACCACTCTCCCAAACCCAGAAGATATTTTTGAAGAATTTTATAATTTAGAGAAAAATATCCAGGAACAAATTGCAATTAGGAAGGAGAGGGAGATGGAAAAGGAAACTGAAATAAGGTAAGCCCAAATTAGAGTAGACTAGCTCAAAAGACAATTGATAACCTTAAAGGCCATAAATTGTGTAAGAGTTCCCAAGGGGAATGATCAACAACCTATTGTCCAACCCATTGCTAAAGTTAGGAAGCCTAAGGATAAAGGAAAATAGATTTCAACAGGAATCACAATAAATGAGCCCACAAATGACAATATCCCAATAGATCCTTTGTCCAAATTGGATAATGATTTGGAAAGGGCCAGAAGGGAACATGAGGTTATTGCTAAAGGATTAGAAAAGGTGGAGGTTGAGGCTGCTACATTTGAAATGAAAAAGAAAGTTGATTTTCTTAGATAGTCTTTTACTCCTTCAATTCCAACTAACCCTGTGATGACATCTAATGTTAATGTTGGAAATTTTGCTACTCAGACTGCCATTGTCACACCAGTGGTCACTGTAAATGTTGCTAATATAGAAAATAACAAAGCCTCCACTTAAGTAAATGCTTCATTACAAAGAGGACCAGCTCACATTGAAAGGTACAAACAACTTCTCTTTAACAATATTGATCCTAATTTGATTCCTGCAAAGATTAGAGAGAAATTACCTAAGTTTACTGGAAATAATCTTGTCACCTGTGAAGAGCATCTAAAGAAATTCATTGATATGATTGATGATTATGAAATAGAATATGAAGATGTCATCATGAAATTGTTTGTTCAATCTTTAACTGAAGATGCAAGAGACTAGTTTAGAGGGCTTCCTTATGATTGTATTGGTTCTTGGGATGATTTTATAAATTGTTTTAAAGATCAGTACAGTGATAAGACTAATGAGGGTTTTATGTTAAATGAATTTAAAAATATAAAGAAAAACTAAAATGAGGAAGTTCTAGAATTCAATATAATGTTTCAAAAGGCGATGCACAAAATCTTCCAAGTCATGAGGTTGGATGAGAAGGTATGTTTGGAAACATATTTAAATGCTTCTAATGCCAAAATGGGATACTTACTTAGGGATAAAAACCCTAGGACTATCAGAGAATCTCAAAGATTTGCTATGAACATTGAGATCAATAGAAGGGTATCAAGAAAATTAGGAAGAAGAGAGGATCCTAAGGCCCCTAGGTTCAGAAAGAAAGAAGTTGATAAGGCTGCTAATGTGAAACCTAGGGAGGATGATAACCTCAAGAAGATCCTTAATGCCTTAAAGGATCTAAAAGCAGGAGAAATTAAAAATAAATTTCAAGGAAATGATAGACCTCCTCCAAATAATTTCAATAGGCAGCCTAGAATGCAAAACTTTCCTTACAATACATAGTGGAAGGATGGAAAGCCTATAGTCCCAAAAAGGAAGGATACTAAGCCAAATGATAAAACTCTTGACCCTTTGCAAAAACATTCAATCAACATGATTGGTGAGATTCCATGCTGCACAGTATGCCAATCCCCTCATGATTCAGATTATTGTGTGATTTCTCAAAATATGTCTGAAAGTAATGAACAAGGAGAAGAGGAGGATGAATCATATGATGACAGAGGCTGTGGAATGGCCTTTGCTAAGTTATGTGAAGAAGTTGATTCTAAAGAGGAAGATGAAAATCAAGATGTAAATGGTTCTTAGAACAGAAGGGAGGCTTACCATCAACAATTTTTTTCTGATGAAGTAGAGGAAGAAATTGAAGACATAAATAGAAACTCCAAACAAGTTGAAGAACTTGTTGTGTTAAGAAGACCCTCTAATGAAGAGATAGCCCAGATCACTACTGATATGGTGAAACAGGCCAAAATCAACTATGTCCTTAGAAATAGTTCTATTGATAAAATAGTTAGTAAACCAGAGGGTATTTTTATTAAAAGGAACAAAGAAGATGCTAAGCAATCTGCCACAAAAAATAAGGATGTAGATGATACCAAGAATTCCAAGTCAAAAGGGACAGAAAAGCCTATTGAGCCAATCAAGGTTCTCAAGATCAAGTCTAAAACTCAAATGGTTAGCACTCCAAATGCCCAATCAGAAAATAAATCAAAAGATAAAGAGCAATTGGATACAACCACACAACCTGAAGTCAAGAATGCCCCAAAGGGAAAGATAGACTTATCTATTTTAAATTATGTACCTGTTGACATGAATTAGTTATTATCTCAAATCATAGTTTAAGTGCCTTTATTAGAAATGATGAGGATAAGTGAACACAAAGAGAAAGCCCTTACATGGATAAATGGTCTTTAGACCACAGACATCTAGGAACTAGTAAAAACTAAGATGAAGGGTCAAGATCCAACAAAAAAGGACATAGAAGAAATTATTTCAAAAATACCTCAGATCTATTTGGACACTAATGTTGTGAATACTTCTATGGGAGTTTTTGATCCTTTTTTCGTAACATTGGTCATAAATGATAAAATGTTGAAGAATTGCATGATTGATTCAGGAACTTTAAATACTGTCATGCCTGCTAAAATTATGAGATCAATGGGATTGTAGGTTGATACTCCTCATGGGAGATGCTAGGAAATGGATTCTAGAGAAGTACCAGTGATTGGAACAATCAAGGCCTTGCCTTACAAGCTTGCTTCTTGTCCTGAGAAACAATTGACTATGAGTGTTCTAGTCGTGGACATACCTCCACAATATGGAATGCTGTTATCAAGAAAATGGAGTGCGGAAATGGGAGGTAGCATCTAGTGTGACTTATCTTATGCTACTTTTAACATCATTGGTGAAATTATTAAGGTATTTAGAGAAGTTAGAACCCCCCATATGATTGAAGAGGAAACCAATGATAATAACATGAACTATTTCTTGGACACTGACATAAATTGTTTTCAAGTGCAGAGTATTGAAAATAAGAGTGAGGTTGATTTTCCTCTTTTAGCTGAAGAAAAAGGAAATATCATAGATCAGAATGATCTTTGGACTATGTATTTTGATGGTGCAAGCTCTAAAGAAGGAGCTGGTGCAGGTGTGTTGTTAATTTCTCCCACTGGAAAAACTTTTAAATTTTCCTTCACCCTATTGTTTACTTGCACAAATAACACTGCAGAGTATGAGACTTTGTTGATAGGATTAAGGATAGCCTCAAATCACAAAATAAAAAATCTCAGGGTTATTGGGGACTCAAAATTAGTTGTGTCTCATATCAGATCCAAATATGCATCAAGAAACCAAAGGTTAAGACAATATAGGAATGTTGTTTGGGATGAGATAGAATAGTTTGATGCTTTTTGTATTGATTGGATGTACAGAGGTCATAATAGGATGGTTGATTTACTAGCTAACATTGCATTAAGACTAGAGGATATCACTTTTGTAGGGATATCTAAGATTGAGATTCAAACTATGCCATCCATACCAGATAATTATGAAAATTGGCAGATTTTTGATGATGACCTAGATATTTTAAGATTTCTGCATTGTAATGCAAGTTTTGGAGACAAAGAGATAAATTTTGGTGAATATGTAGAAAAATCAGATAATAAGGACTCTCTCCTTGTCAAGGAGATCTTACAGTTAAAAAAAAAAAGTCCCAAAGGGTTTGGTAGTGTTAGAAAGAGCATTTGATAGCCATGATAGCTCTTCCCAGGCAAAGCTTTTAAGCAAGCCTGAAGATGTGGAGGAAATAAATTTAGGAACTAAGGAAGCCCCAAAGAATGTATATATTGGGGGAAGCCTGACTCCTAAAATTAAAAAATCTCTGATAAATCTTCTTAGAAAATATAGACATGTCTTTGCATGGTCTTATGATGATTTGAAAGCATACAGAGAAGATTTATTCCAACATGAAATTCCCTTGAAGGAGAATACCAAACCTTTAAGGAAAAAATTGAGACTTGTTAACCCTATGTTGGCACCAAAAATGTAGGAAGAGCTAAAAAAGATGAGTGATGCAGGCATCATTCAACCTATTAGACATTCAACATGCGTTTCTAATCTTGTCCTAATAAGGAAAAAGAATGGAGACATCAAGTTATGTGTAGACTTTAGAAATTTGAACATAAATTCTTTAAAGGATAATTATGGTCTACCAAACATGGAAGCCATGTTACAGAGGGTTACTAGATCTAAATTAATGTCCATGATGGATGGTTTTTCAGGTTACAATCAAGTAGTTGTCAAAGAAATAGAACAGTTCAAAACTACATTCACTACTCCATGGGGTACTTATGTGTATTTTAGGATGCCATTTGGTCTAACCAATGCTAGGGCTACCTTCCAAAGAGCCATGGATGTAGCATTTGCAGATTTTATAAAAAAAATTTCTTGTTGTTTATCAGGATGACTTGACAACGTATTTAGAAAAGAAGGACCAACATTATGGCCACTTGGAAAAAAAATTTGTAAGAGCTTTAGAATATGGGGTTTCCCTTAACCCAAGGAAGTGTTCTTTTGGAGTAACTGAGGGTAAGCTTTTGGGACATATTGTATCCAAGGATGGAGTCAAGATTGATCCTGAGAGAGTAGTAGCAATAGACAAAGTACCAATGCCAAAAAATGTAAAAGGTATCCAATCTTTCTTTGGTCAAATTAACTTTGTTAGAAGGTTTGTTACAAATTTTGCTAAAATCAGTGTTCCCATCTCCAAAATGCTAAAGAAAAATGCAAAGGTTGAATGGATTAGTGAGGCCAAGCAAGCTTTTTTTGATATCAAGATGGCTATTAAAAGTGCCCCTGTGTTAAGATCACCTAATTTCAGTAAGCCTATCCAAATCTTTTCATTTTCTTCCTATCATACTATAGCTATAGTACTATTACAAAAGAACTTAGAAGGTTTTGAACAGCCCATATCATTTTTTAGTAAGTCATTGCAGGTAGCTGAGTTGAAGTATGATATAAATGAGAAATAGGCCTATGCATTGGTCAAAGCTATCAAGAATTTTAGATTTTATTTGGTAGGGGCAACTATTGTTGCATATGTGCCTAGTGTTGCTATGAAAGACATCTCAGTTCAACAAGAAGTTTCAGGGAGAAGATGCAGGTGGATAAATAGAATCCAAGAGTTTAATATTGACATCCAAATCACCAAACTAGTGAGAGGATTGGGGCTAGTGAAACTCATGGCTCAAAACAATTTGGATGCTAACCACATCAACACTCTTGAAGAAGACTAGAGGCCATAAATATGTGATCTAGACTACTGTGAATGGTACGAAGATATCATTAGATACCTACAAAAGCTTTTACCTCCTTCTAACATGGATGACCACAAAAGGAGGACTATCAAATTGCATGCTCTGAAATATGTGATCATTAAAGGAGAGTTATGGTGGAGAAGTAATGAGGGTGTCCTACTAAAATGTGTTGACCCTCAAAGGGCTAATGATTTGCTGCAAACAATGCACGAAGGTATATGTGGTGGCCATTATATGGCCAAGAATACTATACATAAGATATTGAGGTCTAGTTTTTGGTGGCCTAGTGTTTTCAAAGATGCACATTCCTTTGTCAAAAGATGTGATGCTTGTCAGAGATTCTCAGGAAAGTTGAAGTTTAATGGAAATTTTCCTTTGAGCCCTGTAAGTGTGGAAGCCCCTTTTCAAAAGTGGGGCATGGATTTCATAGGAGAGATCCCAATCAAATCTAGTGGGGGGTACTCACACATATTGGTTGCAACTGATTACTTTACAAAATGGGTGGAAGCCATTCCCACTAAAAAAGCAACCAGTAAAGTGGTTATTGATTTCTTGATGAAAAATTTGTTGATAAGGTTTGGATGCCCCAAAATTTTGATTGTAGACAATGCTGTGTGTTTTAGATCTAAAGAATTTGTTAGTTTTTGTTTACAATATGGTATAAAAATCTCATACTCTGCTCCTTACCATCCTCAAGGAAATGGTCAAGCTGAATCAAGTAACAAAAGCTTGATAAAAGTTTTGAAAAGAGTCTTAGATGTGAACAAGAAGGCATGGGACTCCAAATTATAGCTAGCTCTGTGGGATGATAGAGTAACAATTAAGAAGGCTATAGGGTGTGCTCCCTTTGATTTAGTGTATGGTATCCATGCCAGGTTACCAAAAAATAAATTGCTACAAATGTGCAAGTTTGTCTAGTTATATGATGATGATCAAGATGATGAAATGAAGATCAGATTACAAGACTTGATACAATTAGATGAATCAAGGAGGGAAGCACATGATACAAATTTGAGATCTTAGCTCAAGTATAAAAATTTGTATGACAGAAAAACCACAGTCAGAAGTTTTCAAGATAATGATTTGGTCCTGATGTGGAATGCCAGGCTTGAAGACAAGGGTAAACATAGCAAGTTTGACCCTATTTGCTTGGGACCATATCTAATCAGTAAAGCATGGGGACCTAAGGATTTGATTGGAAATGAAATGGAATTCCCAATTCATGGACAATTCCTCAAATTGTACTTTTCTTAAGGTACTCTCATTATCCATGAATAGTAGTTAGTTTCCCCTTCCAGTTGTTTGTTTGTTTTCAAGTTGTGTGATTAGGTTAGTTGTTTTGTTTCAGTAGATGGTCTACTTATCCCAGAGTTTTTGAATTCTTGTCATGCCTGCAAGAGGCATACATCCCCAGATAGAGCCACTGTTGGCACTTCAATTTTTTAGTATGTCAATCCTGTGAAATTTTTATAAAATTGAAGTGTGCATAAGTGTTAAAAGATTGTGATAATTTTTCTACAAAAAACCCACAAAAAATTATGCAAAATTATCAAGATTTTCCCCCATATCTGGCCAGCCCTAGTTAAAGTTCAAGTTTGAGGAAAGCCTTAAATATTTGCCACTTTCAGAAAAACCCTAGGTCACTCTTTTTATGATCTATTTGAGCGTTACTTTTTTGAATTACTTAAGTTCCTAAAAAGGCATGTGCTCTATTTTTATCACCGCGCAGAGGTCATGTTTTTATTTTTTCCCTAAGTCTAAAGGCCCAGTGATATTAATATTTCCTAAGTCCTTAATGCCTTATCTTTCTAATGTTTCAGTGTACTTTGAATCTTGGAATCCTCAGTTGATCAATTGTTGTCATATGTTCACATATAATCTTTTAGCTCTATGTGATCATGCGACCAACCGTCGATCTTACTTTATAGCACAATGTCTCAAGTGAAGCGGGTCCACTGCCATGTATGCACAAATGCTCTTCTCTGATTGGCCAATATGGATAGTGATATGGCAGTTCTCAATGGGACCAGTGTCAGAGGGATCTTTAGAGCTGAAAGTAATGAAGGGAAGATCTGATGGTTGTCGCATAATCTCATAGAATCTTAGAGGCCTATGCGATCATGTGACTAACCATCGATCTTGCATAAAGCTTAGTGCGATTCTCAGGTGGGACCAATGTCAATTTTTGCATATGGTTTTTCTTTGATTGGTCATATGGTTTTTCATGACTCAAGAAGAAATAAATGAAGGGATTCCAGAGAAACCAAAGGAGCCTGAGTTATGCTTAACAGAGGGACAAATTATAGGAATAGAGTTGTATCCTATAGTCAAATAGGCATGTGATGAATTTCTGGCTGATGATGCTTTTGTGAAGACCCGGTCCTTTATACAATTTTTATGGAAATTGAACATGAGTAGATTTGGCGAAGCTTGTGAGAAGAAGCACAAGGAGAATCCTGATAAGGATTTTAAAACTATTGAAGATGAAATAAGAAAAGAGATGACAGAAAATTTTGAAATGACTACTCCGGAACAGGGGAGATAATTGGTAAAGAATGCAGGAGTACTTATCCTCCCTGAATGGGACATAGCTGATGCAATGGTCCTTGATGCAATTAGAAAAAAAATTACACCTATGTACAAGACCAAGGAAGAGGTAGAATAGGCTATCAAAGGAGGTTCTTTCAGTAATGACCACCAAGCATTGGTCATGTGGTCACTAAAGAAGAATGAGAAAAACAAAGGAAAGAAAATAATTAAGGATAGTCTCTTTGGTGGTCTAATAGTCAAGAGGGTTCTTGACACCTTAGTAATCGAAGCATCAAGTATGGTGGTAGCCACAGATCACCTTGTAGAGAAGGTGGTAGAAAGGGAAGCAAAAGAGAAGGAGGAACTCACAAGAAAATTTGAGGAAATGCTGAGGGCATATGGAGAATTTCTATAGAAGAACAATATTTTTGTATCAAATTAATTTCAGAAGGTTATACTGTAAAGCATTTTGTAAGTGTGATTAATATAGCATTTGAATGAAATCCAAGATTTATATCTCTCCTTGAGTATCTTTGTTTGAGTTATGAATTGTTCCAATTCATTGCATAGATAATCTCTGTGTGTATGTTTATATTTCTCAGCTCTGATCCAAGATCAAATTAAATAAGCTTTGACTATGACATAAATTCTTTTAAGTCTTTCTTAAGGATGCATCAGTAAGTAGTGTGAATCTAGGAACCTTTGATAAAATCCATCGCAGGGTGATTAGTATTTTCAAAGGGTAAAGATAATTCAAAGTTCAATATATTTTTTCATGTATTACAATCTTGTAGTGGAAGTGTTTCCCAATGGATAAGACACTGGATAGCAGTGGAGTTTTCTTATAGAGATTAGTGTTTGAAAAGGTTCTATTGATATTTCCATCTTTGATTATAAAATTGTCAAAATTCTTTGAAATACAGTGATTTGTAGGGCAGTTTACTACCTAGTGATAGTGAAAGATCTATAAATGAATGGTTATCATTTAGATTTCTCTTATCATTTATCTGTTACATTTAAATCTAGTCAGTGATTATTGATTTAAGTCTTATTTTACTAGATTAGGAGTACACTCCTTGGTTTTGCAGAGCCAGAAGTGTAGAGGGCAGTCTTGTCCCTATAGTTGGTCCAGTCATCTTTAGAACTCAATATTTGGATCTAACCCATCCATAAAATCTATAGATGTACTGGTTTCTTATTAAAGCATAAAGTCCATTTTGGGAACCAACAAAACCTATTCTAAGGAAAAGTTTGTTTAGAACAAGATGTAAGATCGCTGACAAATGTTGCAAGGTAATCATTGATAGTGGAAGTTCTTATAATCTGGCACTCGAAGAGATGGTTAGTAAATTGTAGTTGCAAAGATTGAAACATCCTAAGCAGTACCATATTGCTTGGATCTAAAAGGAGCATAAAGTATTTGTAATTGAATAATGCCTTGTTAAATTCAAAATTGGAAATTATCATGATGAAGTCTTGTGTGATATTATGCCTATGGATTGTTGTCGTATAATTTTTTGTAGACCTTGGCAGTATGATAGGAAAGCTCTGCATGATGGTATATTGAATTAATATACTATTTGGATGGATGGAAAGAAACAAGTGTTATTGCCTTTGATAGAAAAGTTTGATGAAGGTCACTGTACTACAGTCAGAGTATGTTTGGTCGATGGTAAAACATTTGAAAGAGAAATGAAAGAACAAAATATTTTCTTTGCTTTAATTCTAAGGAAAACTAAGTAACAAGATGAGTTAGAACATGTACCTAAGATTGAATCTTTGTTGATTGAATTTCATGACATCATTTCTGATAATGTACCTGATGGTTTACCACCTATGAGAAGTATAAGTCATTGTATGGATTTGATACCTAGAGCTAGTTTGCCTAATAAAGCATCGCATAAGTTGACATCAGATGAAAAGACTGTGTTGAATAGATAAGTGAAAGAATTGCTTGAAAGAGGACCAATTAGGGAAAGTTTGAGTCCTTGTGTAGTACCTATTGTGTTAGCACCTAAAAAGAATGGATAATGGAGAATGTGTGCTGATTCTAGAGCTATAAACAAGATAATAGTAAAGTACAAATTTCCTTTTCCTAGGATGGATGACATAATGGATAGCTTGAGTGGAGTGAAGTATTTCAAAAAGATTGATTTGAAAATTGGATATCATCATATTAGGATTAGAGAGGGGGATGAATGGAAAACTACTTTTAAGACTCATGAAGGTTTGTATGAATGGTTGGTTATGCCTTTTGGTTTGACTAATGCACCTAGTACTTTCATGAGGCTGATGAATGAAGTTTTGAAAATATTCTTGGGTAAGTTTGTAATTGTATCTCTTGATGACATTTTGATATTCAGTAAGACTAAGGAAGAACATCTTGATTATATCAGACAAGTATTGCAAAGATTGAAGGAGGAAAATTACTAATTAACTTGAATAAATGTTCATTTATGAAAGAAGAGATTGTGTATCTTCGTTTTGTGATTTTAGCTTATGGATTGAGGATGGATCATGAAAAAGTAAAAGCTATACTTGATTGGCCTACACCAGAGAATGTTGGAGAGGTAAGATCATTTCATGGATTGGAAAGTTTTTATAGGAAGTTCATCAAAAATTTCAGTTCTATTTGTAATGCGATGAATGAAACCATGAGTTGAGATAAAAGAGATTTGAAATGGGTATATGGAGCACAAATGAGTTTTGAAACATTAAAACAAAGAATTGTAGAATTAGCTACACTTGTGTTGCCTGATTTTAGTAAAATTTTTGAAGTTGAATGTGATGCTAATGGTAGTGCAATTGGATCTATTTTGAGTCAAGAAGGGAGACCTATAGCTTTCTTTAGTGAGAAGTTGAATGATGCTAAGAGAAGATATTTAGTTTATGACCATGAATTCTATGCTATTGTTCAAGCTTTGAAGAAATGGAGACATTATTTGATGCCTAAAGATTTTGTGTTGTATACTGACCATAAAGCTTTGCAGTATTTGGTAAGTCAGAATAAATTGAATCAGAGACATATGAAATAGGTTGAGTTCTTGCAGAATTTTTCTGTTTCATTGAAGCATAAGAGTGGATAAGAGTGGATTGTTGAATAAGGTTGATGATGCCTTGAGCCAAAAAAGAAGTTTGCTAATAGAAGTAAGAGTTGAGGTACTTGGTTTTGATGATTTAAAGTGTTTTTATGGAACTAACATTGATTTTGTAGAACCTTGGAAATCTTGTAAGGAACAAATAGTAAGTGATAAGTGGAATGATTATTTCATTCAAAAAGACATGTTGTTTAAAGGAGTTCAGTTGTGCATACCTAGAGGATCTATGAGAGAGAATATAATAAAGGATAAGCATACTAGTGGACTTTCTAGACATTTTGGGATTGACAAGACTATGAAATTGATTTCAGAGAGATACTTTTGGCCATAGATTTATAGGGATGTATGGACAATGGTTAGAGGTTGTATAATTTGTCAAGTAGAAAAAGGAACTAGTCAAAATTTGGGATTGTATACACCTTTGCATGTACTTGATATACCTTGGGAAGATGTGACTATGGATTTTGTTCTTGGATTGCCTAGAACTCAGAGAGTTAATGATTCTATTTTGGTAGTGGTTGATAGATTTTCTAATGTGGAACATTTCATACCTTGTAAAAAGACATCTAATTGATTGCATGTAGCTGAATTATTTTTCAAGGAAGTGGTAAGGTTGAATGGTTTTCCTAAATCTATTGTTTCAGATAGAGATACTAAGTTTACTGGATATTTTTGGAGAACACTTTGGAAGAATTTGAATATAGAGTTGAAGTTTAGTTCTACATTTCACCCTCAGACAGATGGATAGACTGAAGTTGTGAACAAAATTTTTGGAAACTTGTTGAGATGTTTAGTTGAAGATAAGCTTGCTAATTGGGATTTAGTTTTGGCACAAGAGGAGTTTTCATATAATAATTCTATGAATAGAAGTACTAAGAGGACTCCTTTTGAGATTGTTACTGGATTTCCCCCTAAGGGAGCCATAGAGTTGAGATATTTGCCTACTGAGACTAGAAGAAGTGCTAGAGCTTAGGATTTTGCAATATACATGAGAACTTTTCATTATGAAGTTAAAAGGAATTTGGAGGACAACAATTTGAAATATAAACAAAGAGTAGATAAGAGAAGGAGATATAAATATTTTTAAGTTGGAGATGAAATTATGATTAATTTGAAGAAGAATAGATTTCCATTTGGTACCTACAACAAGATAAAAATGAAGAAGTTTGGACCTTGTAAGATTTTGAAGAAGTCTGATAGTGGAAATGCTTATGAAATGGAATTCCCAGAGGACATGGATATATCACCTATATTCAACATTGTACACATCTTTGAGTACTTTGAATCAAATGATGAGATGGAAGATGATCTGGCTTATCCTAAGAAGAACAAAGACAACATTGAGAAGATCTTGAATAGTAGAGTAAGCAAGAGTACAAGAGGAAAAGACTACATGGAATATATAGTTCAGTGGAAAGACAAGTCAATTGAAGATAGTTCACAGATTACACAGGGTGAGTTGGATCTTTATGATTCAAGTCAGAGTATGCATAGTTTCTGATGTGGACATCAGTTCTTTGTTACCCTAGGTGTCTGACATAGGAGCATCTTAGGTCTTGAGCAATCTTGCATCACCAAAAATATTTTTATTTCCTATTCCTGTCTATTATTTGTTTTGTCGATGTTGTTGAGGTTGGTTTCTCACCTTGCATAATTAATTCTATGCCATGGACCTATTTTGGAACCTTCTCCTAAGGGTTCATATCTTAATTCATTCAAACTTGGAAGTTATCCCCATTTCCCTTGGGTATTGATTTACCGCTAGTTTCACAGGAAACATGTGGTGTTTCACCTTGTGTAGTTGGGTGTGGAGAAATTGGATCTTGTGTGATTGTGGACTTGTTCTTGGATCATGTGTTGACCTATCCATAATGACTCATTGTGTTTTTTTAGTTCTTGCTTTAGTTTTGGTTTCTCCTCCTAAGTGGACCTATATGTAATTAAATGCCTAACTGGCTGACTTGTGGCTTTGCTGACTATATATTTGGAGTAGAATTGGTAGTGTAGGGGTAGTTCTAAGTAGAGGATATTAATTCAAGAATATTGGATGTGAGATGTGATTTTGATTTCATAATTTCATTGTATAAGGCCGAAACTTGGAAGGCCTCATAGCCGGGCATGTTGTTGTTTTTCTAATAATTGTATAAGTGTGGTTGCCAGTTGCTTGCCTCATATCCACTTTGTTTTCACTGCATTTATGTGTTTTTCATATTTCTTCTGTGTGTAACTCTTTTTAGGGCTTTTTTGAGGGTTTAAGCACTCTTAATTAACCCTGGTCCTACCTTCACCTTCCATGCCCATGCATCAGTCTTCTAGGGGGAAACACAAGTTCTTCCCTCTTTTTCTTAGAAAGCTTCCACATTAGCACCATTCTTCCAGGGGGAAACACAAGCACATCCTCCCACTACTCAACAAGCTTTCACCCAAACATTCATTCCACCCATCACTTAGCTAACTTCTACACAATTTTCTCCTCAACCTTTCATCACCAACACACAAGCCCAACAAACTTCTTTCACAATAGGAATGACATTTATGGGATCCCAAAACCCACCATCCATATTGCAAAATCCCACCATCACTTTTGCATCCCCAAATTCCTCCACATCGCAACCCTTAGCAAGAACAAGCTCTTCTTGGGGCCCCACCCAAGCATAAATGCATGCCCTAGGGATACAAATACAATCACATATATCTAATACTGCAAACCTAGAAGTCTTCCCTTTCACAATACAACTACCACTATAAGAACCACCTCAAAATACATCTCTTCCTAGATTCACCAACTATTTGTCCATGCTAGTAGCTATTTGACAAACTATTATGTTGTCCCAATATTTGAGTTCTTCTCATCTCATCATCTATCTCTCACAACAACCCACTACCACCAGCTTCCAAGAAACCACTCTTCTTCTCATCAATGTGGGAATGCATCCCACTTACATCATCCAAGTATAAGGCCAATCCTACCTACAAGCTACATCATTTCACCAACCTCCTTCAAAGTAGTAATACTTCCTTACACAATAGAAACATCCTCTCATACCTCAGCAACAATAGGAAGCACCATATTGTGCACAATAGTACACCTCCACACCATAATAGTAGTATCTTCCCTACAACCATTTCCCCAAAATATATTTCAATCCACCTATATAGAAGGGAAATCCCCCTATCCAATCCCACAATATCCCCTGTAGTATCATCCATATTCACCTATGCCATCAGATGCTTTCCCAATGGGATTACCTGCTCTAATGCCTACCAATTCTAAATGGGAATAAATGAAGAATTCTCTCAAAGAGCTCAGAGTTGGAACATAAAGAAAGACTTTCAAATTTGGAGAGGTCTGTCCCTATCATTTTGACAAATCTATCACAATAATCCCCTTCCCCAATAATTTTGAGACTCCCAAATTTGATAAGTATCGGGGTAAGGGAGATCTAGTCAGCCACATCAAATAATTTTACATGGCTTTCCAAGAGGTTGCATACAATGAAAATTTACTCATGCACCTCTTCCTCAAGATCTTGGGAGGAATTTTTATTGATTGGTTCTATAAGATACCCTATGTGTCAATCACAACATTTGTGGAACTTTATGAGAAGTTTATCACATAATATGTCCATAATGTAAAAATTGAGCTATCCCTCTTAGACCTATGCAATTCAAAACAAAATGGAGGTGAGAGCCTGGATGATTACTCACAAAGATTGAAAAACCTCACCACAAGGTTTTCATATCAACTAATAGAGAAACATCTCACCAAAATCTTCATCGATAACCTACATCCAAAGTTATCCCATTTGATGAGAATGAATTGCATACAAACCTTCTAGGACATCAGATGAAAATGGATAGATATCAAAATAGGCCTCTTGAATGAAGGTACCATTAGGAACTACAAGGAAAAATCACATAACAAACCCAATAATGATAGGCCTTTTTACTCAAATAAGAACAAAAATCTTGTCACAAATGGAGCTACTAATACCAAACATGTTCAAATTGTTTTGGCTGGTCCTACACCATCTACTCCTTGATATCAACAACAATCACCAATCAAACAAAAACCTATGCAACATTATCAAAACCAAGTGAACCAAGAAAATTCCATATCAGTCACCCTGACACAAAACAAGCCTCAAGTCCAAAATAATCAAAGACTCACCTTCACCCCTCTCAATGAACCATTGGACATGATCTTCCATTGAATGGCTAACTCCAACCTAATTATCTACCCTTAGACTCAACCATTTGATGATACAATTCCCAAACTAGCATGGTACAAAGAAAATGAATAATATGAATATCACCATGTCAAAGGACACACCACCATCAAGTGCATGAAACTCAAGATCTCATTGATAGGAAAGAGATCCAAGTGGACACATCTTCCCAACCTTCACCTAATGCCAATTTAAAAATCTATCAAAATGTGTTTCCTCAACACAAGTCTATAAAATACACCACCAATACCAATATACCACTCCAGAACCTAGACAAAGGCAAATAAGGAGACCATGCTGATAGAAAAGACTATACTTTTTCCCACATCAGTTACCACAAGTTTTTTGGATGTACATCCCAAGTTGAGCCCACTATAAATGTCATCAATGTTAAAGGTGTTCATAGTCAATGTGCAATCACCACACACATAGGTTAGATATTTGTTTCTCATGATAATCCCATGCCCACACCTAATGTGTAATACAACCTTCTAAAATACCTTGAGAAAATACCTACCCAAATCTTCATCCTTGACCTTCTCCACACCTCACCCATCCATCACAAGATCCTCAAAAAATCCCTCCAAGAGGAAAGTTTCCCCGCAAACATTAATACCATCCAATTCAAGAACCTCATGGGGAACCTATCTACATCTTGTGCTCTTTCCTTCAAGCCTTCTAACATACCATATTCCAAACCTAACCACAATATACTCCTCCACATTGTCATCATGGTCAATGAATTCACCATTAAAAGGATCATGATAGTTAATGGTTCGACCCTAAACTTGTGCACATTAAATTTCATCCAACAAGTGGGATATACAGAGGCTGACATATCACATGATGTCATCACTATAGAGGTCTATGATAACTTGTGGCATACCTCAGAAGGTATAATTTTTTTTCCAATCAAGCTAGGTCCAACAATTCAAGATACCATTTTCCATGTTGATCTGGATCTCCCATACTACATCCTCCTTGGCTGATAATGGATTCATTCCATCAAAGGTGTTCCATCCACTTATCATCAGTTCCTCAAATTTCTACATCAAGGCACTAAAATCACCATCCACAATGATCCCCACCCCTTTGTATACTACCATGTGTTGGAAGCATCTTTCTCCCACTACACCCACTATCATGGATTTGACATTGGCACTTATGTTTCCATCTCATGCCAATCCCACTATGATCCAAAGAAAATCCTAGCCTCCACCCTCTCCTCCATCAAGATCAAAAATAGGGGCTATGGTGAGTACAAATTAAATGATTTCTTTGTAGTAGGGGCCCTACCACTTGACTCACATACTCAAGGGCACCCATGCCACCAAAACAAACCTCCTCAATAAAAACCTAAATTCGAGCGATTAGGGCCATCAAAATTTGTCTCTCATGGAATCCTAAACAATCAAGAGATGGACCCGATATTAATAGGTGGTTATGCAAAGATCCTCCACCTCCTGACACTAATCTCCTTGGATACTTCAAAGATAAATATCCCGCATCACATAAATGGGCCATAGAGCAATAGAACTATCAAGGTGGTGGTCAAGGACTAGAAGAAGGTGGCAACAAAGACCCACTAGAAGCCTCACAAAATCCAAAACATCAAGGCCTTGGCTTTAATACCCCTCACCTACATATACAAGGACCCAATACCACAAATGAGGGCACCAATTGGCCAAATGTTACCCTTTTAAATATCTAGGATGAACTTGTGGAAATTGAAGACATCCATAAAGAGGAAGAAAAGAAATCCTACGATGATATCTTTGATGATGAAACCTTCCTAGGAAATTTTGTCCTTCACCAACTCACCATAAACCTCATCAAACTTCCCCTCATCCATCTCAAACTCATAGACTGGGCCCAACCAAGCATAACACACATTGATGAGTTTCAAAGAAAAGACGTGCTCCTAAGATTCATGGGAGCATCAGACCAACAATCAGATTTGGGGAAAGACTTAGATTATGTCTACAAACTTGACCCCAAAGGATACTTTAGGGAAGAGGAAGTCTTTAGCCACAAAAATTGAAATAAAAGAGAAAAGAATGAGTCCTTTTGTGAAAACCCCTCTGGGGCACATTCTGACTCCAAAAATGTAAAAATAAAGGGCATATCTTCTAGTGAAAACCTCTTTGAGGTGCTAGAAGATGAAGACTTACCTCTTCCTCCCATATAGGACTACAAAATAGAGCATTCTTCCATCCTTATTGAAGACACCAAGCCAATGAACTTGGGAATTGAAGAATTCCCAAGGATAACATACATCACAACATCCTTGACAAAAGGTGAGGAGGTGGATTTCACAATGCTTCTCCAAGAAGCTACAATCAATTTTGCATGGTCATACATGAAAATTCTAGGGCTTGATCTGTATCTAGTTTTTCATCATCTTACAGTAGATCCAAATGCAAAGAGAGTCAAGAAAAAACTTCACAAGATGAATCCAAAGGTAGCCCTACTAGTTAAAGAAAAAATTGAGAAGATTTTACAAGAAAAGATCATCTGAGCCATTGATTACTTAGAATAGATATCCAACATGGTTCCCATTACTAAGCCATCAAGAGAAATCAAGATCTACATATACTTCTAAGACTTGAACAAAGCATGCCCAAAGGATGATTTTTGCTTACCAAACATCGAGATGATTTTTGATCTTACAGCTAGTCATGAAATGTTATCACTCATTGATGGAGTCTCAAGATATAATCAGATCTATATAGTAGAGGAAGACCAACACAAGAAAACATTCACCACACCATGGAGAACCTTTTGTTACAACATGATGCCATTTGGGTTTAAGAATGTAGGGGCTACATGTCAGTGAGAAATGACAACAATCTTTCATGACATTATCCACAAAATAATTGAAGACTATGTGGCTGATATCTTTGCCAAATCAAAGATATGATTGGAATACCTTGATATTCTGGACCATATGTTCAATCACATACATCACTATGTCTTAAAGATAAACCCTAAAAAGTGTGTCTTCAGTATCACATCAGGGAAGCTCCTAGGATTCATTATATCATGATGATTCATAGATATTGATCCCAAGAAAGTGAAGGCCATAGTGGAAATGCCTCCTCCCCAAACACTCAAGTAGCTAAGAAGCCTACAAGGCAAATTACAATCAGTCTGAAGATTCATATCATAGCTGGCAGACAAGTGTCAACCATTAATACATCTGCTCCATAAGGACACTAGCTCCAAGTAGGATCTAATCTATCAAAGAAGTTTCAAGAGGCTCAAAGAATACCTAGCTAACTCTCCCATTATTGTACCACCAGTACTAGGATGCCCTCTCATCTTGTAGATATCAGTGACCACTATAGCACTTGAGGCATTGTTTGCCCAACTTGATGATAATGGAAAAGAAAGAGCCACCTACTACATCAGTCACACACTTATCGGCTATGAGCTAAACTACTCACCTAAGGAAAAGGCATGTCTTGTAGTGATTTTTACCACTTAGAAGCTTCAACATTACATGTTAAGCCACAATATCAAGCTCATCTCCAAGGTGGACCGAATCAAATACCTGCTATCAAAGACAACATTTATAGTCCAAATGGAAAAATAGGTTATGCTCTTGAGTGAGTTTGACATCCAATATGTAGATAGAAAATAAATAAAAGGGAAAGTCATTTCTGACCATCTAGCTGAAGCACCCATGATTGATGCATATCCTTTAGTAATGGAATTTTCTAATGAACATCTATGCATGTTTGAAGAACAACCAATATGGAAGATATATTTTGATGGCTCCTACATGTCACATGGATCAAGAGTAGGAATCCTCTTTATCACCCCTCAAGGTGACTATATCCCAAAATCATCTAAATTGAGATTCCCTTGCACCAATAAAAATATAGAATATGAGGCACTCATGTCAGACCTCAAAACAACTATTCAATGGAACATCATAGAATTGCAAGTGTTTGGGGATTCATAGTTGATCATCAAACAAGTCCTAGATGAATTCCAAATAAAGGAAGACAAGCTTCTACCCTACAAGGAATTGGTGGGCATATTATAAGAGCACTTAATGAGTATACATTTCACACAAATACCCTGGCTACAAAACAAAGTTTTGGATGCAATGGAAACCATAGGGTCCTTACTAGAGATCCCTTGAGATTCAATGTAGTATAAATTCTTAGTCAAGTAGCTACATACACCCACTTATGAGAATATCGATTTTGAAATAGTGTGTGTCTTGGTTGGTCCTTAGTCCCCATGGTACCATGATATTCATTGTTATCTTAAAAATAGTATCATATCCCCCATCTCACAAAAACCTAGTTCTAGAACCTTATTCATAGAGCTTCCCGCTACACTCTTGTAGCCAATACCCTCTATCATCATGATATCAAAACATACTCTCTTAGTGTTTAGATTTGAATGAATCTGTCCCAGCTTTACAAGAGGTCCATGCTAGAATTTATGGTTCTCACATGAGTGGCATGGTCCTAGAAAAGCAGTCTGTGAGAGTCAGGTATTATTGGCCAATAATAGAGCATGATGCTTGTGAATTTGTAAAGAAATTTTGACTATGCCTTTAGCATATTAATCTAATCCATGCTCCAATACAAGACATAAAGCCCATTGCACCACCATGACCCTTTTCATGTTAGGTCTTTGATCATGTTGGTTTGATCACCCCCCTTTCTTCAGATGGGCATAATTATATGATAACTGACATTGAATTTTCACAAAATGGGTTGAAGAAATTCTGCTCACCCTAACTAAGAGCATTCAGATATATAAGTTGATCATTTACCATATCATCGGCCACATTGGCATCCCTTCCACCATTTTCAAAGATCATGGCACATATTTTTAAAACTAGCATGTGTATGATCTATGTGCTAGACTCCACATCCATCACGATTTCTCCTGCTCATACTTCCCTCAAGGAAACAACCAAACTGAGGCAACCAATAAAACTATCCTCAAAATCCTCAAAAATGTTCTGAATGATTATGGTCATGACTGGAACCTCCATATCAATCCCACCCTTTGGGCCTACCACAATTCATTTCATACTCCCATAGGCACCACCACATACTCCCTTGTATATGGTGTCGAAGCCATCACACCAATTCAGGTCAAGCTACCTTCATTGCATGTGTCCATGAAGAACTATACCAGTGATGAAGACTATCATGTGGCATGCCTCACCCAGCTACACCTGTTAGATGAAAAGAGGTAATGAGCATATGATCACATGGTTGTCTACCAGAATCTACTTGAAAGGAGCTACAAAAAAAAGTTCCACCCATGATAGTTCTAGGTGGGAGACATGGTCCTAAAAGAAAATAAAAAAGTGAAAGAAAATCGAGAAAAGAAAGGAAACTTTGAACCTACTTGGTTAGGTCCTTATATTGTCACAACATATTTTGGCTCTAGAGCCTATCAATTATCAACATTAGAAGGGGATCCCCTGAATGATCATATCAATATCATACATATGAAGTGGGTATATGCTTGAACCATCTCTTAATTTAAACCAAAAAAAATAAAAAAAATCCAGAAAAAATAATAAAATAAAATAAAAATAATCAAAAAATTGAAATAAGTAGAGAAAAATAATCATCCAATAGTGAAAACTTGGCAATAAAGAACCTTGGACAATTATGTTGGTGAAAACCTAGAAATAGGCACCATACATAGTGGACTGGGCCATTATCTATCAAACTCCCATCCCCTCCCATCTGCTTAACCCACTCATCATCACTTCCCCCCACATCCTCACTAGCAACCCACACTCCCTAAGATTTTGTACATACCTATTGTATATTGACCATTCACTTTATACTATATCTTGTTAGCCTATAACTGATTGAATATCTTGATGAAGATTCAAGAGGTCACTGAGCTGTTAAAGTAATATGTAAGAAGATTAAATTAGTCAATATCTCAACTAGTTTTGACTATACTTATCATGATAGTTACAAACATCTAAACATCTGTAGAAGGAAGAAATATTGAATAAATGATATATCTACATAAGGAAAAGATGAATATGACAGATATGGATAAGGTATACATTGGGTAACTTATTGATGAGTCTATGGCATTATGTTGTTGACTTGAGCATGTTACATTATTCTATTATGAAGATGAGATCAGAATTGAACAAGTTAATGTGGTTGGTAATCTGAGTTAGTCTTGTGTATACCTAGTGACAGTAATAACCAAGTTAGTTATCACCGATGCACTCTACATTAACCGAGTAGGATGAAAACATTAAATGTTTATAGTAGCTGACTAAAATTGATCAGCTAGTAGATGCTTATGATTTTGAGGTAAGAGATAGTGTTTGTTATAAGATCAATAGTTGAAAAAATTCAGAGATAATATAAGGGAAGATATTGAAATGTTTTATTGATACAACTACCTAGGAAGTTTTAAGAGGCAAAATGAACGATGGAGATTAAGAGGCAAAATATAATGGATGAGATGAAAATGGTTTACACGTCTATCTAAGAGACATGAGATTCATTTTTGAATCTTCTAGATGAATTGAGACTATAGGAGAATTCACATGAAGACATTTTTCATGCACCATTGATCAAATTGGTTACACACAGAACTGAGATGTACTATAGGTATTACAGAGCATCAAAGAATTATACACCGAGTGAAGTAAGTTGGAGGGTATAATGGAGTGAATAGATTATTGATTAGAAGAGCTATATTGAGCGTAGCATGGATCTGAATAATTTCAAATTGAGTTGTATCTGAATCAAGTCACTACTGTATCAGTTTAATCATTGTTACAGCTAAATCTCCTAACTGAGTGGACTTAACAGTCTTTTGTATTAGTGCACATAGGATATTGAAGATCAAGTGATGCAGATTTGAAGACTTACTTTATGTTATGTCTTGTGTTCATGGTCAAGAGTGCATATGAAAATTCATCTATTCATGATAGCTATGTGTAAATTAGTGGAAGTAGTATTTGGGCAATATTCCTGAGAAGCAGCTTGTGGAAACTAGATGATATCTCCTAATCAGGATAGAATCTAGGCATGCGAAGTTGTATAGATGATGAAGATATGATGATAGTGACATGCACATGATAGCAAGGTCAAAGGTTGCATGAGTGAAGAATTATCTTTTTTGGAAGTTGACAGTTTTATGCAATTATAAAATATTGTGTAACATGTGGAATTTTTTATTTGTAAATTGGTTAAGCCTTGTTGGCTGACTCATTTGTAATTATTTGACTGTGGTATAAAGGAAGGATTACTTTTATTTATTGTAATATGAAATGAGATATCGTATGAAAGTAAATTACAGAATTGAGCAATAGTTGTTGTAAGAGGATATGTGAAGTACAAAGATCTGGTATTGAGATCTGATGAAGTAGCTAGTGCAGTTTGGCACAGTCAGAGGAGAAGAAATAAGTTTCTAAGATCTATAAACATTGGGTATTATTTTATTGATTAATACAGAGATTAGTTGGACAGTGTGTTTAGTAATCTTTCACTTGAAGTTGTTTGGGCAGTGGGTCCTTCTGTCTTCTATAAACTCCTAACAAGGTTAGAATCTTTTAACAGGGGTTCAAAGTCTCGTAACATAGATTCATACATGTACTAAATGTATTTTATAAGGCTCTTAAAAGAGTCAATCCTCTCACAAGGAATTTTCATATTAGTGCATCTTTTGTGGGCATCATTCCCACTGGGGTTTACTCTTTGATCAAGAGGTTCCATAATCAACATGTCTTGTGTTATTGTGTTACTGTGTATGTTTACCTTTATATGGTTATTTCTTACATTGCTTACATAGTTAAAATCTGTCAATGGTGATAAAATTTGTATTTATCTGATAATTGATTCAACCCCCCCCACTCTCAGTTATCTTGCTGGAATTTACCTTTACTTTCTAACAATAAATTATTCTAGCTTTCAGCATCTTATCCACCTCTCATAATTTTGCATCCACAACCTTTGGGTTATAATTCCTTAATTTTTACTTGAAAGGATTGGCTCGAGGCTTCATTGGGATGTGATGTTTGAATTGTTGTTGCCTAAAATATTTTAGGTCTTAGTATGACTAGGCAAAAACATCCTTGAATTCTCTCAGTAACTTTGAAAACCTCATTTTCTTCGCTGCATTGCAACATGTGCCCAAATTAACAAACTTTGGATCATCTTTATTTCCAATGTTAATTTTCTCACACTCATTAGAAATTTTTTCATTTGGTGCAGTGGTTTCATTAAGAAAATAGTCTCTTATATAAAAGAGTTTTTCAAGACTCACTAATCCCTTTGGGATGTGATTTCCTTTTAATTCAATGGCTTATGGTTTGATCTTTTCTCTGGGATCAATACAAAACTCATGATAATCTACTTCTGATCCTTCAAAATACATAGAAGAGAACTTCTCCACTCCTTCTAGGAACATGACTGTATGAGCATCATCAATGAACACCTTTGATGTAGGAGCATCTTGAGTCCTTGGCAATCCCATGTCACTAGAAACATATTTGAAGCATGCTTGTGTTGCTTGGTTCCTATTTTAATTGAGTTGGTTCGATGTTGCTCAATTTCCTATGTTCACTGGTGTTGGTAGGTTATCTCTTTGGCACTCGGTGAATTTCCTTGGTGCTCAGTGATGCTTGTCTAGCGCTCGGTTAGCCTTTCTTACTAACGGGTTTCTTTTGAGTTTATTTTGAGGCTAAATCTTGCATTTAATTTGGCTCATGGATTTAATGTTGGTATCCATCATTGGGAACTGTGTGGACCTAGATCTAGTCATTCCTTCTGTTGATTATGGATTTGAAGGCTGACTTGGCTTGGTAGCCTCTTGTATAAATGTAATTGTTTGGTTATAGTTTAGTGAGTCAATTTTGATAGAAGATAGAGATAGAAGTTTAGAGATTATTCATAGATCATCGCATGATTGAAGACTTATGTACTTGATTGTAATATTTGGCCTAAATCAGGAAGACCTTACAGACTGACATGTATGAATAAAATTGAAGTTAATATAAGAAAGATCTTGCATTCTCTCTCTCTCACTATTATGTGTTGTTGCTTCCATGTGTTGTTAAGAAGGGTGGATTTGGTTAGGGTGTGAATTTGGCCACTCTCCACATCTACCATTGTGTCAGGTGGTATCAGAGTGAGGTGAGATCTATATCTTGATTTGTGAATCTAGGTTTGAAGGTTCCTTCTTGTGAAGCCCTAGTTGATTTGTTGTGGGGTAGTATATTATGATCTGACCTACAATTGTAGAGGGTTTTCAAGATGGTTCATGGAAGGCAAGATGTAGATCCAGGATTGGTAGACATGTTGAGACAACTTGTTTCTAGGTTAGAAGTTGTTGAAACAACCTAGAGAAGAGGAAGACATCTTGAAGATGTTAGTGATGATGAAATTGTGGTAGAACAAGGTGATGTAGAACTTACACCTGTGATGGATTGGGGTGAGGAAAGATTCTTGAAGGCTTTGACAAGTCTAAAGTCTACACCACACTTTAATCCTCTCAAGTATAGTGGAAAATTGGATTCTGATGAATTGGTGGATTGGATCACTAAGATGGAAAAATATTTTGAATATGAAAATGTACCTAAGGAAAAGAAGGTGAAAATTGCAATCACAAAGCTGAAAAGTCATGCATCCTTATGGTGGGAACATCTACAGCTAGACAAAAAGAGGAAAGGCAAAGACAAAATCAAGCTATGGAATAAAATGGTGAATAAATTGAAAGGAAAATTCTTACCTTGTGATTATCAGATTAACCTAGTTAGGCGAATGCAAATTTTAAGGTAGAAAGATAGCTCGGTAAAGGATTATATTGAGAAATTCTATAGATTAGATATAAGATCTGGACATGATGAAGATGATGTGGAAAGAATTTCTAGATACCCAAATGGTTTGAGGGTTTCCATCCAAGAAGAAATCAATTTGGCCAAATTGGAGAACATTGAGGAGGCTTATCAATTTGT
Organism: Chamaecyparis obtusa; assembly: GCA_027943335.1. Taxonomy (NCBI): domain Eukaryota; kingdom Viridiplantae; phylum Streptophyta; class Pinopsida; order Cupressales; family Cupressaceae; genus Chamaecyparis; species Chamaecyparis obtusa. The sequence goes on from BSBK01003814.1 coordinate 69,443, forward strand.
ATTGAAAGTTGAGGAGAAATTGAACAAGAGACATGAGAAAAGACAAAGAGGTAGAGGTGGTAGATTGCCTAGAGGAAGAGGTAGATCTAGTGGTGAAAATAGTGGATTTGAACCTAAAAAGACAAATCTGGATAAAGGTAAGACCAAGTGGAAAGGTGAAAGTTCATCTAGAGGCAGAGGAAGTAACTACCAAGTTGGTTATAGCAGAGGTTATTTTTGAGGAACTTGTTACAATTATGGAGAAGAAGGACATAGATCTTTTCAATGTACACATGCAAGTAAGAAGGCTGGTAGTAGTAGAAATGCTTTGGTGCAAGAAGAGTCACTGAATGAAATTGAGAAGGAAAATAACTTATGGTAAGGAGAGCACTTTGTAATGAAGGTAAAAAGGAAGATCTGCTAAGGAAAAGTTTTTTCAAGACCAGATGTAGAGTTTTTGATAAAGTTTGGAAGGTAATCATTGACAGTGGTAGCTCGCACTAGTAAATTTTAGCTTTTTTTTTGACGTGATTTAGTTAATTTTTAGATGTGAATTGGTCGACCACTCAACCATAACGATTGTCAAAGTTTTTTTGTCCATAATATGATACATCAAACCTCCATCAGAATTGTGACGTAAACAGTGGTTGAAATATCGACATGTACACTGTCAAAATAATCACTTCAACCTGGAATAATTATCAGCTATACTATTTATCTCTATGACTAATGTTGGTCGGAATAGTCATTGACTATCATCAAAATTATGATTCGAAATCATTGGAATAAATGTCAAGTATATAGAACTCTCGTTGATGTGTCTATTCGTTTTGCATCAAAAAAGTGACAGAAAATTTAATTTAATTTTTTTTTAAATATTATCAAATTAAGTACAACAATATTATGTGGCTATTGTTTACAAATATTCACACATGAGTGCATCATACTGGAGTCGTGGCTAGTTATTTTTGTTCTCATTATTGCCTCTACCTCCCCATCAGTTGTTTTTGTAACCGTCAGATAATGCATCATTTTTGTTGACTATTAGCTCCAGACATGGAGGGTTGGTCTTGGATGAAGAGCACTTGTTGATTCCTAGCCCTCAGATTGTAGGGACATTCTTTGTTGGAATGTCCCGCTATCTGGAAGATGTCACAAAAGGCTTTCTTGGGACAAGAACCTTTCATGTGTCCTACTTCTTTGTAGTCTGTGCACCACATAGTGTCTTCCTCTATTTTTCTTGAGATTCCCTTGGTGGCCTTTAGTTCTCTCATCATTCTCTCTAGATATTTTTGTAGGGAAAGCACTTTCTTTCTGGATTCTCCCTCACTATTGTTACCTCCAATTCATCATCCGAAGACTTAGTCTTCTTGGAGGTCTTACATTCACTCTCTAAATCCATTGCACAGTTGTACATGTTATTGTACGACGTGGGCGGGATGATTTTTAGTTTCTTCCAAAGGGAATTTTTTAGTCCCTCCATGAACCACCTCTTCTTGAGTTCATCCGTTAGGGCTGACTCCATCTTCCTGATGAGTTCCTTCAGTCATCGTCCATTAAGAGGACATATTTGTGAAGGTTTTGTAGACATAGGTTACTGAATCATCATCTCTACATTGGCACTCAATCTAGAAACCCTCATATGTATATAGCCACTCTAGAAAATCTCCACATCTAGAAAATCTCCACAAAAATCCCTTTTGGCCTCCATTGCATATACGTCTTTTTAGAATCTAAAAACTCTGACCCATCATTGATTCTCATCAATGTACCAATTTGGATAGTAAGTCTAATTTAATTTTTCCATGGATTAAGACCTTAAATTATTGACCTTCTCTTTGTTTCGAGAAGAGTATAACATTCTCTACTTAACAGGGCCAACCACGTGAAGGTGGAAGCTCATCTGGCCCCTCCTAGGAGCCTCTTACACTAGTACATTTGAGGCCAATTTGTGACAGCTATGTGTCGCAAATGCGATGGCTATGTGTGGCAATAGTGACACCCATTGACGTCGTATTTTTTTAGTCTCAAATTGCCACGTCTATGGGTAGCCTTTGAAATTGCGACACCTAGCCGTCGCAAAGTCATCCCTTCACTCATTTTGGCCCTCCATCATATTGCGACTCGAGGGCATTGCAATTGCGACAGCCCTCCGAAGCAATTGCGACGGGCGTGGCCGTCGCCCATATGGCCCTTATCCATTATGGGCCTCCGCTGCATTGCGACGACAGGGCGTCGCAATTGCGACGGCCCTAGGTAAATTTTAAAAAAAAATGATTGTATACATTGCTAATGAACCACATTAATGCTTATTTCTTTCAACAAATGAGGACAGTCACTGTAAAGACAACATGATGATGCACACTCACTATAAGGACAGTCACAAATGAGGACATCTCATAGTGACTGTCCCTTGTGTGATTGCCACTTGAATGTATTGCTATTCAGCCACATTAATGCTTTTCTTCTTCAACAAATGAGGATAGTCACTGTAAAGACAACATGATAATGTACACTTACAGTAAGTGTACATTATCATGTTGTCTTTACAGTGACTATCCTCATTTGTTGAAGAAGAAAAGCATTAATGTGGCTGAATAGCAATACATTCAAGTGGCAATCACACAAGGGACAGTCACTATGAGATGTCCTCATTTGTGACTGTCCTTACAGTGAGTGTACATCATCATGTTGTCTTTACAGTGACTGTCCTCATTATCATGTTGTCTTTACAGTGAGTGTACATTATCATGTTGTCTTTACAGTAAGTGTACATTATCATGTTGTCTTTATAGTGACTATCCTCATTTGTTGAAGAAGAAAAGCATTAATGTGGCTGAATAGCAATACATTCAAGTGGCAATCACACAAGGGACAGTCACTATGAGATGTCCTCATTTGTGACTGTCCTTACAGTGAGTGTACATTATCATGTTGTCTTTACAGTGAGTGTACATTATCATGTTGTCTCAATCTATACATGAACGATAATACAAATATTGAATGCATTATATTCTGTCATTCTATACATGTACGACGATTCAAATATCGAGTGCATTATATTATCTTAGTTTATACATGAGCGATAAATTTCATTTGCAACTTGTATAGGAGGATCAGATGACACAGAAGATAAAGAATCTCAGGGTGAGGTATGGGAGAAGGCTATATCAGAGGAAAAGCTAGGGCTTTGTTAGTGTCCCTTGTGACAGTAACAAAATTTGATGAAAATAATTTTTGTTTCACTCAACTTTGACATTCACAACTTCCTCTTTTATTATAATAAGAAAAAATACAGTGACTTTAGAGAAAATAATGAAACTAATACAATTGCAATACGGTGGTATTTAGAACAAACAGAGCTTCACAACCATCAAAGAAGAAAAAAGCACATGCATATATCGAGTACTCCTCAATCAGAGAGATAGAGAAGAATTCAAAACATACCCAGACTGAACATGGCCATACCAAGACCAGCATTAGACAATATTCTTATTGACTTCTCTAGGATAGCTAGCATTTCAACTTTCCATCTGCAAAATAGATTATAAAAACATGAAAATATATCAGAGATGTTTGATATTGATACAAAACAACACAGATTCATTTCTTCGTACACCTGTATATCATAAAAATCCTTGCACACTTCAAAAAATTGTATTGCCTTTTACTTACTCAAAGGTAATTTGCATAAAGCAGTCATTTGATTAACATGGATCCTAATATTCACAAGTACATGGTCATGTGCTCCATCGTAGCATCTTATAGATTTAGATTTGTTCTCTGAAATAATTCAATGTTTTGTTTACAATCCACAAAAGAAATATTTTCCCTCGTCTACTTAATCCTAAACAAAAGGCCATATAGCAATATAGATAGAACTATATAACAGAAACCATAAACAATGGTAACCTTAGCAGCAGCAAGAAATTGTTGCAAAAACTTTACCTTATCATACCAAGATTGTTGCTTTGTCTGGCGGAGGGAAATTTGATCAGTAAAATTGACATAGAGTATGCTGTCTCCATTGTCATACTGGATAACAAAACACCAACTTTAATGGGCATGTACGTACTGTCCCTTGTGTAATTGCCACTTGAATGCATTGCTATTGAACCACATTAATGCTTTTTTCCTTCAACAAATGAGGACAGTCACTGTAAAGACAACATGATAATGTACACTCACTGTAAGGATAGTCACAAATGAGGAAATCTCAGAGTGATTATCCCTTGTGTAATTGCCGCTTGAATACATTGCTATTGAACCACATTAATGCTTTTTTCCTTCAACAAATGAGGACAGTCACTGTAAAGACAACATGATAATGTACACTCACTGTAAGGATAGTCACAAATGAGGACATCTCACAGTGATTGTCCCTTGTGTAATTTCCACTTGAATGTATTGCTATTCAGCCACATTAATGCTTTTCTTCTTCAACAAATGAGGATAGTCACTCTAAAGACAACATGATAATGTACATGGGCTGTAAGTGTACATTATCATGTTGTCTTTACAGTGAATGTCCTCCTTCAAGTGGAAATTACACAAGGGATAGTCACTGTAAAGACAACATGATAATGTAGAGAAACGTTGTCATTTGTATTTTCAATAGCGCCGAGAGAGATTCCCTCTGCGAAATCACAGCTACAATTTCTGAGTACGTTGGGTTTATTTTTCTTTTGTCATTATTATGTAATCTGGTATTCAGGTGTTATAGAGCTAAAATACCCAGAAATGAGGACATATCTATGTTGAATTTATTGTTAGCGGCTTTGGTTATTTAGAAGTTTAATTTTATTTGTTCATCTTTCAAGCACAAACATTTTGTGGACCGTAACATCTTCATTGTTTCGGGTATGCAATGAAATAGCCCTAACTTGCGACTACCTTCACGGTACTTATGTACATTATCATGTTGTATTTACTGTCACTGTCCTCATTCAAGTGGCAATTACACAAGGGACAGTCACTGTGAGATGTCCTCATTTGTGACAAGGATAGTCACACATGACGACATCTCACAGTGACTGTCCCTTGTGTAATTGCCACTTGAATGTATTGCTATTCAACCACATTTATGGGCCCATTTGGACCACGGCACACAGTAGCATCTACAGAGAAGAATATCCCAGGTGTAACAAGTTGTAAGAATATACCAACAGTTCTAAGAAGTTCCCTAGCACATAGTAGCATCTATAGAGAAGAATATACAACATGAGGGCAGCCACTGTAAAGACAACATGATAATGTACACTCATTGTATGTGTACATTATCATGTTGTCTTTACAGTGACTATCCTCATTCAAGTGGAAATTACACAAGGGACAGTCACTGTGAGATGTCCTCATTTGTGACAAGGACAGTCACACATGACGACATCTCACAGTGACTGTGATGTAGGGGCATCCCTCATGCAAACCAAAAACCATGTGATTGAAGAAAGACACCATGAAGCCAAGAAGTCATCCCATCCTATTGAAACTAGCACCTACTTTCCTAAGGTTACATCATATCACCATGGAGCCTTGTGTTGAAGGATTGATAGACTAAATGTTTTAAGATGTTTTCAATGGTTTAGTATTTAAGTTTTCTTGTTTGTAATAATGGTTACAAGATTGATTAACATCTCCTTGTAACCCATCCACATGTTTGGACTATGACCCCTTGGTATTGTTATAAGCCTTGGGTATCAATTATTCTTTGGATGTAATTTGATTGCTAGGTGTCTGTTAGGTGTTTTAGGAGTTTTGGAAGATTAATAAAGGTCTAAAACTATTCAAAACACATTTTAGCCTTTCTCGGCAAGAATGTTTGCAAAATTGTTAACAATATGTAATGCAACTTTTAAAAGTTGCTTCAAAAGTTGTTATTTGTTGTATTGAATAGACATAACCATCTAGATGGTTAAGAAACTATCCACAGAGCCTTTTTAGGCTTCCAATGGTCGAAGGAATGGCAGAGGAGACTTGGAGAACCATTTTGCTTTCAAAATTTAATAAATAACCCTATTTTAGAGCATTTCCTGTGCAAAAACTAACTCTGTACGAATGTACGGATGATGGTTGTATGATCAAACTAGCTTGGAAATTGTATTAGAGATATTAGATACTCTGAGAGTTGGTTTGGAGGATTTAACTTGTTTTAAATCAAAGTTATTGTATTTTCTCTGAACCTTGTCTGCAAACCCTTATTTTCAGGGTATTGACTACTCTTATGGCCATAACCTGAGTTTTAACCATTGAAAATTCTTTATTCTCAGCAAGATGAAGGTTAGACATGTATATTTTCATATTCCAAAGGCTTTAGAATAGGATGTTAAGTTTGTGCATGGTGAAGGCGAGCCCTAGTTCAAAGACTCTATTGTTTTTGACTAGGATTTGATGAGAAATGAAGGATCAGAGTCTAGAAGTGTGTGAAGGACCCTTGATCTTGGTTTTTGTGAATTTCTAAGGTATGAACAACAATCTAAAACTATGATTCTAATTCCAGGAGCCCATTCTTCAACACTTGTCTTGAGACCCAAGCCTGATTGCATGCATTAGGTCTGCGGACTTGACAAGAGAAGAGGAGTGCAGGAGTGGAGTTGGGGTCTAAGGTTTGGAGGTCTGAAAGAACATCAAAAAGGGTGTCTAGAAATCACATAATGTCATTTAGTCTTTTGGCAATCTACAGAGTTAATGGGGCAGAGCAGGTTTCATAGACCTAGCTACTAGAGCCACTAGGTCATTTTACTATTCTGATGCCTTGGGCTGTTAGGACCAAAACTAATACATGTTTCTGGTTATTTAAGTGATATCTAAGTGGTTACTAAGTTTTTTTGAAGGGGGTAAGGTCTGGAACCTTAAGAACACCATTTGATCAAATTCAGAGCACTTGTCCCTAAAGAGAAAACTAAACTTGATTGGGTTTGAGTACATAAGTTGTTGTGTGATCTTTGAAACCTTTAAATTCATTACCTTGCAGAGTTCAAACATTCACCTATAAGAATTAGAGTCTAATTGTTTGGATTGATTCATTTTTGGTGTCTTGAAGTGGGTTGGGTAATGATCCATGTTTCTTTGCTGACCACTCTGCATCAGACTGTCCCTTGTGTAATTGCCACTTGAATGTATTGCTATTCAACCACATTTATGGGCCCGTTTGGACCATGACACACAGTAGCATCTACAGAGAAGAATACCCCAGGTGTAACCTGGTTGTAAGAATATACCAACAGTTCTAAGAAGTTCCCTAGCACATAGTAGCATCTACAGAGAAGAATATGGGTCAACGAGGTTGACTTCAAAGCCATGCAATCTAATGGTAATAGTAATATCATAATTTGACATACTATCAGAAATACTTCCTAAATAGACTATTCAATCTTATAAGAGATGGATTCATGAGAACTATTATTTATGAAATATGAGTCAATGACTTTAATTAAAAAAATTGCACAATCTAATTCTTGTAAAAATATCAAAAATTGACACATTGAAAATACCTTCCAAAAGTATCCTTAATTGATTAATATGAATCACTACTCATGAAATATAATTTTATAAACCTAATCTAAAAACTACACAATAAAAATCTTAATAGCAATATTGTAAGAAACTATTCCCAAAAGCAAGCCTAACAAAATTTGATGAAAATAATTTTTGTTTCACTCAACTTTGACATTCACAACTTCCTCTTTTATTATAATAAGAAAAAAAATGTCTTTTTAGATATACCTCATGAACCATACTCGAATAATCTATCATTTTTCTTCTCAAAAACATATTTGCAGAGCCTGCTTCTTTTACTTGTTTGTACTTTTATCTCTCTGATGGAAAGGGTTCCTTCAGGACACATTTTTCCAAGTTCACTACTTGAGATATTTGAGGAGGGTTCCCCTGCTTGAGTATCCATCCAACCCATATTCGAGTAGTTCTACAATTGCACAGTCTAAATTAATAATACTGACAATTGAATGACGAATGATGATATATAGAATTGATATAAACTAATCCTAAAAACACTAAAATGTTATTAATATATTTATATTTCATAAATAAAATTGATATAAAAGATCTGGAAAGATACATTAAAAAATAGAAAAATAGTAATTTATAATAGAAGGAAACTTAAATTGCTATTTAAAAAAAAAAACAAGAGTCTTAAATCTTATCATTTTGTTTCATTATCATCCATAAGTACACACCTCTAGCATAATAATTATATTTTACCACCCATAAAATGAAAAAAAGATTTTCACAAGAGAAATTGAAGCTAGATTATAAAAATGAACCATCTTATTGGAAACTGGAACTGTTATCATATCCAAAAGGACTACAAAATTTCACCTTATCATACCCAGATTGTTGCTTTGCCTGGCAGGGGGTTGCATCTGCATTTGTTGAGAGCGAGCCCTAGATCAAAAACTACCATGTTTTTGGCTGGGAAGATGGTAATCAGATTAAAATCAGGAGCTTGCATCGTATTGAGGACTTGAAAACTTGTGCATTCTTGTTTATCTAGATCAGGAGAACACTCCAAAACTCTGATCTTGGTTTCATACACCCATTTTCAATGCTTTGTTTTGGAACCCACACCTAAAAGCATGCATTAGGTCTGCGGACTCAATGAAGACATTGATATGCTGGAGTGGAGTCAGGGTCTGGGAGTTGGTGGTCTGTTAGAAATCCCAAAAGGGTACTCAGAAAACATATAACTTCTTAGAGTCCTTTGGCAAGTTGCAGAGTTATGGCTGCAGAGCAGGTTTGGGAGACCTACCAGGGTCACTAGGTCAGTTTGTTATTTTGATGTCTTGGGTTGTTTAGATCACAACCAATGCATGATTCTTGTTATTTAGATGATATCTAAGGGGTTTCTAAGTTTTTCTGCAGGAAGTAAGATCTAGAACCTTAAAAGTCTCTTTTGATAGAAAATCAGGGAACTTGTCCCTAAAAGGAAATTTGTTATTGAATGAGATTGAGTCCATAAGTTGTTGTGTGATCCTTGAAACCTTCAAATTCATTACTTTGTAGAGTTTAAACATTAACCTATAGAAATCAGAGCCTAATTGATTGGTTGAGTCATTTTGGTGTCTTGAAGTGGGTTGGGACATAGATCCAAGTTTCTTGCTGACTACTCTGCATCACTATTGAACCACATTAATGCTTTTTTCCTTCAACAAATGAGGACAGTCACTGTAAAGAAAACATGATAATGTACACTCACTGTAAGGATAGTCACAAATGAGGAAATCTTAGAGTGATTATCCCTTGTGTAATTGCCACTTGAATACATTGCTATTGAACCACATTAATGCTTTTTTCCTTCAAGTGTCAATTACACAAGGGACAGTCACTGTGAGATGTCCTCATTTGTGACAAGGACAGTCACACATGAGGACATCTCACAGTGACTATCCCTTGTGTAATTGCCACTTGAATGTATTGCTATTCAACCACATTTATGGGCTTGTTTGGACCACGACACACAGTAGCATCTATAGAGAAGAATATCCCAGGTGTAACAAGTTGTAAGAATATACCAATAGTTCTAAGAAGTTCCCTAGCACATAGTAGCATCTACAAAGAAGAATATACAACATGAGGGCAGCCACTGTAAAGACACCATGATAATGTACACTCATTGTATGTGTACATTATCATGTTGTCTTTACAGTGACTGTCCTCATTCAAGTGGAAATTATAGAAGGGACAGTCATTGTGAGATGTCCTCATTTGTGACAAGGACAGTCACACATGAGGACATCTCACAGTGATTGTCCCTTGTGTAATTGCCACTTGAATGTATTGCTATTGAACCACATTAATGCTTTTCTTCTTCAACAAATGAGGACAGTCACTGTAAAGACAACATGATAATGTACACTCACTGTAAGGGCAGTCACAAATGAGGACATCTCACAGTGACTGTCCCTTGTGTGATTGCCACTTGAATGTATTGCTATTGAACCACATTAATGCTTTTCTTCTTCAACAAATGAGGATAGTCACTCTAAAGATAACATGATAATGTACACTCACTGTAAGTGTACATTATCATGTTGTCTTTAAAGTGGCTGTCCTCCTTCAAGTGGCAATTACACAAGGGATTTGTGTTTTCATTTGTGTTTTCAACAGCGTCGTAACCCTCTGCGAAATCACATCGGGATATAAGGGCAAAAAAAACAAGAATGTTGTCATTTGTATTTTCAACAACGGCTTTGGTTATTTAGAAGTTTAATTTTATTTGTTCATCTTTCAAGCACAAACGTTTTGTGGACCGTAACGTCTTCATTGTTTTGGGTATGCAATGAAACAGCCCTAACTTGCGACTACCTTCAGAGTACTGCAAAACCGAAGAGGGAAAAGCAAGTTAGGATGGAAATAAACAAACTTAAAACTCAGACTTAAGAAAGCTGAAGGCAATGCTTCAAAAGGCCGATGCCCTAAACATGAGAAAACACAATACCACCATTAAACGATTCCCTAGTCACCGTATCAATGCTGCCAGCTCCGTACCAGTATGCTGACTGCTCACTTTCATCCTGTGATAAAGGTAACTTCATTAATCATACTTGAAATGGCAGCATACGAACTAAAGCTGATGAACATTTATAAACTAAAAGTTTAAAACTACAGATTACAAATGTAGTAGTTTCATACAAAAAGAACTTGATGTCTGAAATTTTCCATTAGAAGTATCCAAAGGAATACCACAGTACCGTTGAACTTGGAGAATCAGAGATGATCTACACAGCAAGGTTCAACAGCTGTAAGGACTATTACACCATCTTTAGCATTTGAATACATTTTCTCCTTGGCTTCAGGTGGATCCTCAAAGACCCCCAATGACGTTTTCCCTACAATCATCAATTGTCTGTTAGTATGAGATATTAATAAATAAGCATTAATCACAATATTAGGCAAACAATGTTCTTGATGTCTGAATCTAAATCACATAAAGCTCTAGTAAAGCAGTTCTCAGTTTCACATTAAACCAAGTTTCAATTTCAAATCGTTATAATAATTTTTGCAAGTTATAAGTAGCTGGTTACAGTATATGACATAAAAAGAAAAAAAATCATTTCTATTCTTTTCTTCTTTTTCTCTTTCAACGAAGCTTTTGCACCACACAAATGCATACCAAGAATTTCTCAGGAGGTTTCAAGACCATTGCATACCAAACTTCTTCTCTGTAGATGCTACTGTGTGTCATGGTCCAAACGGGCCCATAAATGTGGTTGAATAACAATACATTCAAGTGGAAATTACACAAGGGACAGTCACTGTGAGATGTCCTCATGTGTGACTGTCCTTGTCACAAATGAGGACATCTCACAGTGACTATCCCTTGTGTAATTTCCACTTGAATGAGGACAGTCACTGTAAAGACAACATGATAATGTACACATACCCTGAAACTAAGGGTTTTGCAGAGCAGAGACAAATAGTATTAACCAACTCCTCAATGCAAAGACTTGAAAGGACCAAATAAAGTTCAAAACATGCAACAAGGTCTCCTGCAACTTCTAGACCAAATTGACTCCCTTCAAACCATTCGTACGCCATACTATTGCATTGAAAGCACATAAAATAGCACAGAAACAGGTGTTCTTTATTGATTTTTTGAAATCAAAGATTACAATAGGATCTCTCAGATTTCCTCTGATATCAATAAGCCTAAATAGGCTCTGCAATTGCATTGGCTTAACCATTTAGTTGGTTATAGCCATTTACCAGTCTTAAAACTAAAATTGCTAGGCAACTTAAAAGTTGCATTACATTTTTGTAAACAATCCTCTTGCTGAGAAAGACTAGAAGATTGTGTTGAATGTTTTAAAGACCTTTATGAACCTTTAGACTCCTAAACACACACCTAAGACACCAAACAAATACCTAACATGTAGATTTCATCCTAGGACCAAATGATGCCCTCAGTTTATAAAGCACTAAGGGGTCTTGCACACATATTGTGATTGAATCTGAAATAGCGGTTGATATCTTAAGTAACCTCCATTACTTAGTTTAATTGTAAGTATCTGATAGAGTAAGTCTAAGAAGTGGAAATTACACAAGGGACAATCACTGTGAGATGTCCTCATGTGTGACTGTCCTTGTCACAAATGAGGACATCTCACAATGACTGTACCTTGTGTAATTCAAGCGGCAATTACACAAGGGACAGTCACTGTGAGATGTCCTCATTTGTGACTATCCTTATAGTGAGTGTATATTATCATGTTGTCTTCAGAGTGACTGTCCTCATTTGTTGAAGAAGAAAAGCATTAATGTGGTTCAATAGCAATACATTCAAGTGGCAATTACACAAGGGACAATCACTGTGAGATGTCCTCATGTGTGACTGTCCTTGTCACAAATGAGGACATCTCACAATGACTGTCCCTTGTGTAATTCAAGCAGCAATTACACAAGGGACAGTCATTGTGAGATGTCCTCATTTGTGACTGTCCTTACAGTGAGTGTACATTATCATGTTGTCTTCAGAGTGACTGTCCTCATTTGTTGAAGAAGAAAAGCATTAATGTGGTTCAATAGCAATACATTCAAGTGGAAATTACACAAGGGACAATCACTATGAGATGTCCTCATGTGTGACTGTCCTTGTCACAAATGGGGACATCTCACAATCAATGTCCCTTGTGTAACTCAAGCGGCAATTACACAAGGGACACTCACTATGAGATGTCCCCATTTGTGACTGTCCTTACAGTGAGTGTACATTATCATGTTGTCTTTAGAGTGATCAAGTGGCAATTACACAAGGGAGAATCACTGTGAGATGTCCTCATGTGTGACTGTCCTTGTCACAAATGAGGACATCTCACAGTGACTGTCCCTTGTGTAATTGTCACTTGAATGCATTGCTATTGAACCACATTAATACTTTTTTCCTTCAACAAATGAGGACAGTCACTCTAATAAACCTTGGGTATCGATTGGTCCCTTGGATGAAATTTTGTTATCTAGGTGTCTTTAGGTGTTTTAAGAGTGTTTGAAAGTCTAAAACATCAAATAATTTCTTTTAGTCTTCCAAAATAGACTTTTTGTCTTACCCGGCAAAAGTTGTTTTAAAGTTGTAATGCAACTTTTAAAGTTGCTAAGCAATTTTGAGTTTGAATTGGTTAAATGGCTACAACCATAAAAATGGTTAAGCCAACAGTGGGGAGAGCCTATTTAGGCTTCCAAATGACTGAGGAAATCAAAGAGATCCTCATTGTATTGAAATTGCTTTCAAATCAATAAAACTACCTGTTTCAGAGTAATTTTCTGTGCAAATCACAGTGACAGTATGGTGTACGGATGTGAAGGGGTGATCAAAACCTATCTAAAAGTTGGAGCATCTCCATTTTATGCTTTTAGAATTGGTTTGATAACTTCAAGTCATTTTATATCAGAGTTATTCAATTTTCTTGTCCGCTGGTCTAAGAAACCCTTGTTTTCAGGGTTTAGCCATTCAAATGGCCCTAACTTGAATTTTGACCTTTGGAAATTCTTCTTCCTCAGTACAATGCAAGTTAGGGAGGTCCTTTTTCATATTCCAAAATCTTTGAACCAGGAGGTTGAGGTTACACCATTTGGGAGCAAGCCCTAGGTCAAAAGCTTCTATGTTTTTGACTAGGAAAATGATGTATAGTGAAAAATCAGAAGGTTGCGGTGTGTGAAGGACCTTAAAACTTGGTTTTTGTGTGGGTAGAAAATGAGGGAAAGGGGGAAAAATAACAACTAGGTTTTAGGCCTAGATACTCTACCATTGATCATCACATTATTTTGTAGGGACTTGATTGAAAAAATCTTGGACAGTCAAGGTGCATAAGATGCTTATTATTTTGTGGACTTAAAGAAAGCATTCAACGTGGTACCCAGAGATAAACTATGGAATAGAATAAAATAATCAATCATCTAAGATTTATATAGAGAAGTTGTGCATGTATTTTATGATAAGGTTAGAGCTAAAATGATAACAAGAAAGAATATGTCTAAGTATTTTGGTGGTGACATTAGATTCAAATAGTTATTCCCCCTATATCATATACATTTATAAGTTAGAGGCATGATTAATGAAGATAGATGGGGAAGTTATTCAATTGGAAAACTATGGGGTGAAGGTTCTTTTATATGTTGTTGATCTTATCTTTTTTTTTTTTAAAAGACCATGCATTGAGAGAGCACTTGAAGGCCTTGGAACACTTTTTGTCAGAAGGTTAGAATGCAAGTCCATATAACCAAGACTAAAATAATGGTTGTATTATTAAATAGAAAAGATAAAAATATTACCATTCTTTTTTAAGGTAGCTTGCTAGAAATAATGAAAGAATACAAATGTATTAGGATTATTTTCATTGTAAGCTCAGTTAGAAGAGAAAGACAATAAAGGGAATGCATTAAGGTTAAATGACCTCACACCTTCTTCAAAATGGGTGTATGTATTAGGATTATTTTCATTGTAAGCTCAGTTAGAAGAGAAAGACAATAAAGGGAATGCATTAAGGTTAAATGACCTCACACCTTCTTCAAAATGGGTGTAGGAGAGCCAAACTTTGGGATTAAAAAATGAGAAAAACCATATTGGTCTACTACCCATGTTGGTTGTCCTTTATGGTTGTCAAGTGTTGGGAAAAAATATGAGAAATTGAACAATTGGAGATAACTAGAAAGAATAAAAAAAAATATAGTAAAAAGAAATCTTATAATCAAATTTATAGTTTCTCATGAAATTCTTTTAGCTACAGTAGACACTTTTCCTTTACAAACATTAGTGATAACCCAAATGTAAGCTATTAAAAAAGGTTGAAACCATTAATGACAATCATTGGCTCAATTTGGTTTTTAAGTATTCTATAAACCATAGGAAGAAAATCTAGATGAAGCGTAATGAAAAATGTAAGAATGGGTGGGGCATCAAATTACAAGAATGGCATAACAACTATAAATAAATTAAAAATTATGTGATTGAAAAATTCAAAATTGTCATGCAAGCACAAAAGATTAGGTAGATAAATTATACATCAAACAGTTCAATTCAGCTATAGAACATGGTGAAAAAATATATAGAAGATTTTTTCCATTGGTAATATATGATTTTATATTAATAAACAAAGATAAAATACATTTCAAGTTTGTTTTTAGTAAAAAAAGATAGAAAGAAAACTAATAAAAAATCCTACCACCAAAATTTATTTTAACTTGGTAAATTGTCATGTGGGTACTAATTACACTCAAGCTTACTTAGGGATCACATAGGAGTAGTTCAAAAAATTTCACTTTATGTGGTGTTATCATGTTATCACATTCCACTTTATGTCTTGACTCCACCTTTGTCGCACATACTTTATTACACATTGGAGGATCATTAACCTTTGGTGGACATGTGATTCCATCTTAGTTGGGTGATAAGTTATCTATTGATTATCTATTGTCATTGTCTCATTCACTCCTTTGTACTAACCTTGGCTATATAACTAAGGGGTCTCCTATGTAATGACTATTCATTCTAATTCAAGTTGGTTCCAATTAAATCAATATGTTATATTTGCATTATTGATAGGCATATACACCTAGGGTGAGGAGAACAACCTAAAACTCAGTGTTTGATCCCAGGTACCCATTCCTCATACTTTGTTTGGAAACCCAATCCTAAACCGCATGCATTAGGCCTGTGGACCTAACAATGGAAGTGGACTGTTGGAGTGGAGTCAGAAACTGAGATTTGGAGGTTTCATGGTGGAACTGGGGTTTGCTTGGCCTAATTTAACTTCTTGACAATTTGAGTGTTGTTTTATGGCTCGATCGGAGTTTGAATAATGAGACTGAATGCTAGGATCAACTCTCTATTCTATATCTTGTTTCTCTTCGTATCGATGTAAAATGTGGCATCGGATTTTGGTGTATATTGTAGCATCTTGTTAGGGGTGGTTGTAGATTATGGTGTTGTAGTGACATTGTAAATAATTAAACCCTAGTTGAAACGGTTTGGGCTGTAAATTGGTTTTGTTTGCAATGAAGAGTGAAGACAAGCATTTGTGTCAGCTTGGCATAAATTTTTTGGAGAGAGCTCAAATGAAATGAAAACAAGGAAATAAATATGGTTTCCTATCCTCAGGAAGGAGATTATCTAAGTGGGTACGGAAGAATAGGATTAACTGTGGCAAGAAAGATAGAAGCATGAAATGTAGTTGTCTGTATAAGTGCTGTTCGGGCAAGGCAACATTGCATAACTATGAGAATTTTCGTAAGAGTTCAGTTCCCACGAGGGTGATGTATTTTTGGAATGGCTCATGGAATGATTTTTCTGTCCAAGTTTTGGATTCACTTAGAGATGAGTTTTTGGCTGGCATGCCCACTGTAGAGTTGGCAATAGATGGCTCTCCATATCTTGTTGATTTTTTGCGAATGCTACAAATAGATTTGAGGGCCGGCTGTCAAAGGTCCATTGCTTGGATTGATGAGAATGGTTCATGCTTTTTCCCCAAAGTTATCATTGAGGGTAATGCCGATGAAGAAGTTGCCTCTAAAGTTGAGGTCGAGATTGAAATTCAAATAAGTCCAACCGAGGCCTCAAATGCTGAGAATTGTGATAGAGTTGCTACTAGTATGGAGGTTTCCAAAACTGAGCAAGTTTGTATTCCTAGTAATTTGAAGCCTGTGGCTGATGTGGTATCCATGAATGTTCCTAAATTAGATGAATTGATCAAGAAATATTCAACCGAGGGCCCCACTGGCACAAATGAATTGTATAGAGATTTAAGAGATTCAAACTTGTTTAAGGATACAAAGCCACAGCCTGTAACCGAGTTACCTATAAAGACTTTCCAAGCAAAGCAGTTGCTTCATAAAACATCAGCTAAGGTTCGAACAGGTACAGATGTAACTTAGGTGGAGAATGGTCAGATATTGCGTGATGAGGTTAGGGATGGTGTCATTAATCACAATTTGCTTTCTGAATCCCAACAATGTTCTAGTTTTGTGGCTCGTGAATTTGAACAACTGGGGGACAAATTGATCAAATTAGTGGATTGCGATACAGAGTATGTAGTTGTGAAAAATTGTTTCCTTACTGGCCTAAATAAAATTGGACTTGCAACCAATGTTACTGGTATTTATCAAAATTCACAAACAGATAGGTTGGGATAGGCTCGGCTGCAGGTTTTCAACAAACAGGTTGAGATAACAAGAAATTCTTGTGGTAATGCAAATGTTAAATATGCATGGCATGGAGCATCTGATACAAGCATATCATCAATTATACTACATGGTTTTAGCAATAACAGATTAATGAATGGTGGTCCGGCATATGGTGTTGGTGTTTATCTTGCTCCAGAAGATTGCTCGTACCTGAGGTAGGAAAGATTATATTCAAAGATAATCTACAAATAGATTTGAGGGTCAGTTGTCAAAGGTCCCATTATGATATTGTACACAAGTACCATGAAGGTAGTCGCAAGTTAGGGCTGTTTCATTGCATACCCGAAACAATGAAGACGTTATGGTCCACAAAATGTTTGTGCTTGAAAGACAAACAAATAAAATTAAACTTCTAAATAACCAAAGCTGCTAACAATAAATTCAACACAGATATGTCCTCATTTCTGGGTATTTTAGCTCTCTAACAGCTGAATACCAGATTACATAATAATGATAAAACAAAAATAAACCCAATGTACTCACAAATTGTAGCTGTGATTTTGCAGAGGGTTATGGCGCTGTTGAAAACACAAATGACAACGTTCTTGTTTTTTTTGTCCTTATATCCCGATGTGATTTCGCGGAGGGTTACAAACAAATAAAATTAAACTTCTAAATAACCAAAGCCGTAACCCTCCACGAAATCACAGCTACAAATAAAATGAAAACACAAATGACAACGTTGCAAGTTAGGTCTGTTTCATTGCATACCCGAAACAATGAAGACGTTATGGTCCACAAAATGTTTGTGCTTGAAAGACGAACAAATAAAATTAAACTTCTAAATAACCAAAGCCGCTAACAATAAATTCAACACAGATATGTCCTCATTTTTGGGTATTTTAGCTCTCTAACAACTGAATACCAGATTACATAATAATGACAAAAGAAAAATAAACCCAACATACTCAGAAATTGTAGCTGTGATTTCGCGGAGGGAATCTCTCTCGGCGCTGTTGAAAACACAAATGACAACCTTCTTGTTTTTTTTGCCCTTATATCCCGATGTGATTTCGCAGAGGGTTATGGCGCTGTTGAAAACACAAATGACAACATTGCAAGTTAGGGCTGTTTCACTGCATACTCGAAACAATGAAGATGTTACAGTCCACAAAATGTTTTTTCTTGAAAGATGAAGAAATAAAATTAAACTTCTAAATAACCAAAGCTACTAACAATAAATTCAACATAGATATGTCCTCTTTTCTGGGTATTTTAGCTCTCTAACAGCTGAATACCAGATTACATAATAATGATAAAACAAAAATAAACCCAATGTACTCACAAATTGTAGCTGTGATTTCGCATGCAGAGGGTTACGGCGCTGTTGAAAACACAAATGACAACGTTCTTGTTTTTTTTGTCCTTATATCCGGATGTGATTTTGCGTAGGGTTACGACGCTGTTGAAAACACAAATGACAACGTGCCCTTATATCCCGATGTGATTTCGCGGAGGGTTACGGCGCTGTTGACAACACAAATGATGACAAGGCTCTTGTTTTTTTTGCGCTTATATCCCGACAACATCGCAATTGCGACAATTCCAAATGTATTGCCGTCACAATTGCGACGGTGTCAGGCTATATTTGAAAAAAAAAAGCCAAAACCTAATGACATTTGCCTGCCTTCGCAAATTGCCGTCGCAATTTCACCCCAAATGTATTAGTGTTATGACTCTTTACAACATTTTAAGACCTCTAAGATGTATTCTTAGGGATCATAAATGGTCATAAAGGGTCATAAGGGGTCCTAGGACACAATAGCTAATAAATAAGATTGTAGGCATCATGGTCACAATTTTTTGGAGACAACATAATTGAGTAGTATACCCAGACGATGAAGAGAAACTTTTGCTCCTCTAGTTCCAAGTTGACACTATAGGATCCAAAGACCATAGATAAGGAATAAATTTAGAGAGTGGAGGAGGGCCATAATGAAAAAAATAATATAGGACAAACCTCAAGTTAAATGAGGCAACTGCAAAAATTTTAATAGAATTTTATTATTAGATAATGAAATTTGCATATACTAGTGTTCTAAGCCCCCCCATTACATGATTTATTATTGTAAGCCCCCTCTGAGTTATGCATCTAGAAAATGAAACTACAACCTATTGGAATTGAGACAAACCTTATAGAACAATAGCATCTAGGAAAGATCACTTGGCAACAACTGTTGAATACATCTATTTGAGGACCTTGTATTCATGAGCAACAGATGTATTCAAAAGATGTTGGCAAGCAATCCTTCCTAGTTGTTGTTGTTCTATAATGTTTGTCTCTATCCTAATAGATTGTAGTTTCATTTTCTAGATGTGTAAGTTAGAGGGAGCTTAAAATAATAAATCATGTAATGAGGGGGCTTAAAACACTAGTATATGCAATTTTCATTATTTAATAATAAAAATCTATTAAAATGTTTGCAGTTTCCTCATTTAACTTGAGGTTCATCCTATATTATTTTGGTCATTATGGCCCTCCTCCGCTCTCTAAATTTATTCCTTATCTATGGTCTTTGGATCCCATGGTGTCAACTTGGAATTGGAGGAGCAGAAGTTTCTCTCCATCATTTGGGTATACAACTCAATTACATTATCTCCAAAAAATTGTGAACATGATGCCTACAATTATGTTTCTTAGGTATTGTGAAATCTACATTTATGTTTCTCAACTATTGTGTTTATGTGCATGTTTTTTTTATGGGGGGGCATCCAAGGTTGAAGTAAGGGCATTCTGTGTGCTTGGTGAAACTGCATAAGTGTTTGTGTTTTGGCCAATTTTTACTCAGTTGTAGCCTTGACCAACGACCTCGGTCATGGAAGGAAGCTCGGTCACTGAAGGAACTCGGTCGGTAGTCTCTAGCACTAGGTGAATATGTTACTTGGTCATGCTTGTGGTGCTCCATCGACACTAGTGCTCGTCGATGCTTGGATGGCTCAGTTATTTCATTATCACTCAGTACATCTAACTTGCCGAATGGAGTTTTGTGTGATTTGTTGGGATGACTTAGTGCATTTATGATTTGTATCTTTTGTTGGATTCTCCTAAGTGGATCTAGAGGCCAACATGTTGTATTAAATGTTTGTATACATTTTGTAAGTTGACTTTTATGGTATTTAATATTTGTTAGGAAGGGTTTGGGTTTTCATCTTGTCGACTTGTGGCTGATGATTAGTATTTAAGGGAAGCTTGGGGTAGATGTTTGGGGGAGTTCTTGGTAGTGAAAGGGCATAATCTTAGAGATGCTCTACTGAAGATAGAGTTGGTGAAGTTGTGGAAAAGTTTTTTCCATGAACTTGCAGATCTGATTACTATCAGATAGTTGTAATAGCAGAGCTAGTGGTTGCATACTTTGGAACAAGGAGATTGCTTGGAGGCTTCTGAGCTCAAGTTTAGATCTTCCTTAGGGTTTCCATTAGCTTCTGATTGTCTTCAGAGCTGGACTAGCTAGAGTTTGTATTGGATCTATTGTAGATCTTCTAGAATTGTTTACTGATTGTAATTGGCCCTAACCCGGAAGGCCTTACAACCGAGCATGTTAATAAAAATCAGAGTTAAACAATTGGTTGTGTTGTGTTGTGAGTATTTTTCTATGTTGTTCTGATTAGCTGCAAGGTTTGGACTATCCTTAATTGGATCCACCATCCCTTGACCTACATTAGGTGGTATCAGAGCCAATTTTTGTTCCTATTGGAGTGAATGTTGATCTTGTGAAGTAGAAGTTTGACCTAGCAAGGCTGATCTTGTGAATTTAATATTGTTGAAGGAAAGATCTTACGATCTTGATTGCAGATCTATGGCACTGGACTTGTGAAATTGTGCCCTAGTTATTTTGCAAGATTGTAGGTTGTGATCTGACTTGTATACAACTTGGAGATTATCACAAGGTGACCAGTGAAGGTTTGTTACTGAGGGTTTCTATTATAAGTAGTGGTTGCCATTGCACCAAAAGATTGACTTGTTAATGCTTGATACAACCACTAGACTTATAGAAGAAACATGAGGCTATTAAAGTATGTCACAAATCTTGAGGGGAGCACTGACCATTTTGCCAACAATCTCCACCTTAGTGTTACCCGAGGGGATTCAAACCTATGACCAAGCTCTGATACCACTTGTTACAAGTAGTGGTTGCCATTACACCAAAAGATTGAGTTGTTTATGTCTAATACAACCACTAGACTTATAGAAGACACAGAAGGTTGTTAAACCATGTCACGAATCCTGAGGGGAGCGCTGCACATTTTGCCAATATTTTCTATTATCTTTAAGGATGCCGTTGAGAATATTAGACCCTAGAGTTATTCAAGACCTCTATGATACTATGGAATCTAGGATTACAGAGAAGGTGAAATCAGATTTTAGATCTGAGATGGAATTGATGAAGAATGACATGGTCATTGAGATCATGAGAGTTGTTACTGGTATTCCTCAAAATGTTGGTACTGAGGATAGCTATGAAGCAGTCACTGAAGAATTTGAACATGTTGGATCTAGCGGTGATGACTGGTAGATCTGGTGAGGATAGAACTACTCGATTGCCTAGATCTGCTGCTCGGTTTAGTAGTTACCAAATGGAAGTCTCTACTTTCACTGGCACTTTGAAACTTGAGAATTTGATTGATTGGATCAGTGAACTTGAAGATTTATTTGAGCTAGAAGAAATTGAAGATCCTCTTCAGGTGAGGTTAGCACATACAAAGTTGAAAGGTCATGCTACTCTTTGGTGGAAAGAATTACAAAGAGACCAAGAGGATGAAGGTGAAATTAAGATCAATCGATGGAGGTTGATGGTGACTAAATTGAAAGCTAAGTTCATACCTGCTGACTATGAGCTTGAGTTGTTTAAGAAGTTGTAGAATTTGAAATAGAAGGATGTGTCTACTGAATATTATACCAAGGAGTTTCACAAACTTACTATTTGGTCTGGACACCAAGAGATTGGTAAGGAAAAGGTGGCTCGGTATGTGAATGTTTTGAGATTCAATATTTAGGATGATCTTGGTATGCTAAAGATTGATTCTGTAGAAGATGCTTATCAGTATGATCTGAGGGTAGAAGAGAAGTTGAAAAGGAAACAACCTACTAACTCCCATGGGAAGGAGAAAGTTGATCACTCGGCAAAGGAGAAATTGACTAATGCAGAAGATGAACAAAAACCTATGGAACCTAAGAAGAAGGCAGGTAGAGTTATCTTTAAAGGTACTTTCTATAACTATGGAGAGGAAGGAAACCATTTTGAGTGTACATAGAAGAAGGTGGACTGACGAACTGCTATGGTGAATGAGAACATTCAAAATGAACTTGAATCAGAGAACTTGTTGCTTTGGTGAACATTCCTCGGTACAAATGATGAACCTTGTCAAAGGAGTAACTTGTTTAGGACCTGATGCAAATCTGGAGGTAAACTCTATGATGTTATTGTTGATAGTGGAAGTACTGATAACCTTGTTGCTGAGGACATGGTTAGGAAACCTGGTTTGAGTAGAATGAAATATCCACATCCTTATAGGATTGGTTGGTTTCAAGATGTTCATGCTTTGGAAGTAAGAGAACAATGCTTCATTGATGTTCAGATTGGCCAGTATAAGGATCTTGTGTTATGTGACATTGTGGATATGGATAGTTGTCATATATTGCTCAGTAGACATTGGCAGTATGAATACAAAGCTATGTATGATTGTGTGAAGAATGTCTTTACTATTGAGAAGAATGACAAGAAGTTTTCATTGATGCCTTTGATGGATACAACACTTGGTAGGAGAAGCCTGAGTATTGGTAGCCAAGTTGAGGTTGTGGATCTAGAGAAAATGAATGATAAGTATGGAGAATTAACTTGTGCATTATCTAGAAAGGACTTAAAGAGATAGAGGAAATAGAAGTGGAAGAAGTTGTAAGAAGAAAAGGTGGAGGACTTGTATGTGTAGAACTAGTTTGGGGTTCATGTGTTGAATCCTAGAAGATGTTCTTCTCACATATGAACATCTTTTGGAACCTGGGGTGTCTGATGCAGGGGCATCCAAGGTTGAAGTAGGGGCATTTTATGTGCTTGGTGAAACTGGATAAGTGTTTGTGTTTTGGCTGGTTTTTACTCAATTTCATCCTTGATCAATGACCTCAGTCATGGAAGGAAGCTTAGTCACTAAAGGAACTTGGTAGTCTCTGGCACTTGGTGAAAAGGTTACTCGGTCGTGCCTATGGTGCTCGGTCAACACTGGTGCTCAGTGATGCTTGGCTGGCTCAGTTATTTCACTATCGTTCGGTAGATATGACTTGTTGATTGGAGTTCTATGTGATTTTTTGGGCCAACTTAGTGCATTTATGATTTGTATCTTTTGTTGGATTCTCCTAACTGGATCTAGAGGCCAACATGCTATATTAAATGTTTATATACATTTTGTAAGCTGACATGTATGGCATTTAATATTTGTTAGGAAGGGTTTGGGTTTTCATCTTGTCGACTTGTGGCTGATGATTAGTATTTAAGGGAAGCTTGGGGTAGATGTTTGGGGGAGTTCTTGGTAGTGAAAGGGCATAACCTTAGAGATGTGCTACTCAAGTTGGAGTTGGTGAAGTTGTGGAAAATTTGTTTCCATGAACTTGCAGATCTGATTCCTATCAGATAGTTGTAATAGCAGAGCTAGTTGTTGCATACTTGGGAACACAGAGATTGTTTAGAGGCTTGTGAGCTCAAGTTTAGATCTTCCTTAGGGTTTCCATCAAATTTTGATTATCTTTAGAGCTGGACTAGCTGGAGTTTGTATTGGATCTATTGTAGATCTTGTAGAATTGTTTACTGATTGTAATTGGCCCTAACCCAGAAGGCCTTACAACCAGGCATGTTAATGAAAATTAGAGTTAAACAATTGGTTGTGTTGTGTTGTGAGTATTCTGCTATATTGTTCTAATTAGCTACAAGCTTTGAACTGTCCTTAATTGGATCCACCATCCCTTGACCTATGTCACTTTTATGTGTTTGTGAAGACATATTTCTAGCCTGAGCCTGGATCCTTTGGCAATTAGCTTCAGAATAATGTAGATGATAGATGAGCAATTAGCTTCCCAAGAAAATTCCCATAAATGAACTATGTGTACCCCAATTCATGTGCCCTCTATGCGTACCCAAATGATATATTTGAAACAACAAGGGTAAGGCTAAATTTATCCTTGTTGTTTTGAATATGTCATTTGGGTACACTCAAAAGGCATAAGAATTGGGGTACACATAGTTCATTTACGAGATTTTTCTTGGCAAGCTTATTTCTTAGCTCTCATCTGCTTCATTTATTATCAAGCTAATTGTCAAAGGATCCAAGCTAAGGCTAGAAAGATGTCTTCCCATTCTATTTAAGCCATATTCCTTGTTCTTGTCAAACTTCCCTGGTATGGTAGGCCTGATCTCTATAGTACTCTTCTTCAATCTATGTTCAATGATAAGCATCTTCTTCTTCTTCCTAATTGTAGCCAGATCAAGCTTCCTTTTCATTAGGATTCAACTCCACTTTCCCCATCCCATCATCCTCATCCACTCATCCCAATTGATTGATCTCTCAAGGACCTTGTATTCAACAGATGTTGGCAAGTGATCATTCTTAGTTGTTGTTGAATAAGGTTAGTTAGTAGTTACAGTCAGTTTATTAGAGTTAGGATTTTATTTCAAAGACATCCACGTGAAGTGGAGTGGGTGTGGTTGAATTGATGTATCAAGGAACAAATGGAATAACCAAGAAAATACTATACGTTAAATCATCTGATTGATAGAAAATTGGGGCTCACCTAAGCCATAAACATGAAGAATTATTGAAAAAAAAGATGTAAACCATATATATGCGCACTTGAGGCAAAGAGAAGTTATGCCATATCAATATTAAAATATTAGTTACAATATGAAAATACTAAACTGACTAATTTCTAAGCTCATCTCTGCATATGGTCGCAACAAAGATATGTGATTACAATATAGAGAAGGCATCATTAAAATATAATTTTGGCATTTTCCCTAGCCTGACATGTTTTGCACTCAAATCCTTCATCTCAGATAAGTAGAGATGGGTAGATAGATGCAGATGAGTTGTCATCAACCCAACTAAAGTATCTACAGCCATTGTTTCCAAGTGATGCCCAGTCTACATTAGTTCTTATAATATAATGAATAGTATTTACATTAGAAACATTAAATATATACACATTAACAACCTTTTTTTCTGTTTGGGCAGCACCAAAATTGTTGTCCAGGGTGGTTCTATGTCTGTGAAGTCTTCAACACACACTGCCCACCACCACATTAACATTTTGGTACATTGAGAAGAGTCATCGAGCCTATATCAATAATGAACCACACCATTGTTACTACATTTATTATTTTTATATGATTATTTTTATATGGAATACACCAAGGAGTACCATCAGAAATATTAACCATTTACAATAATGAAAAGTAAACCTAAATCAAATAGCTCATTTTTTTATCAGCATGTGTAGTCTCTGTGTATATGAAAAATGAAAGAAATATCAAGCTAAAATAAAATAGTGAACAAAATAGTATTCCACATAGAGTGAATGAAATATACCATCAAAAGAAGGTGACAAAATCTTGTCACGAAGCACAGACATAAGAAATAAAAAAGGGACAAAAGACAAGAAATAAGAAAAATCATTACGACTATAGAAAAATCATTTATACTATAATCAAGAAAAGAAACACTCTTTGTCAACAATTTTCAAAATCATTAGGACTATAGAAAAATAATTAAGACTATACAAAATCAAATTTTAGAAATGGATGGTTCTAATGCTTTTCCATTACAACAATTGAGCATTCATCATTTGGTATTGTGTATTCCATTTATGTATGTCAACAATGTTATAGAAAAATCAAATTCTAGAAATGGACGGTTTTGATATTGCTTTGCCATTACAACAATTGAGCATTCATCATTTGGTACTTCTTGGTGTATTCCATTTAAGTTTTTCAACTGTCATGTTTATGTGCATGTTCTTTATGTGTTTG
Source organism: Chamaecyparis obtusa (assembly GCA_027943335.1). Lineage (NCBI taxonomy): Eukaryota > Viridiplantae > Streptophyta > Pinopsida > Cupressales > Cupressaceae > Chamaecyparis > Chamaecyparis obtusa. The sequence goes on from BSBK01003814.1 coordinate 95,620, forward strand.
GCTTCTCTCCCTCGCAAGAGATACGCTAATAGGTAATTTATTTGAAAGCATAATGATTTGACAGTTAGAAGGTTTGTTAATAGATTCCAGTTGGTTCTTTGTAGAGGGTAGTCTATTTGGAGTACACTTAATTTCTCTACAATTTTTTAGTACACTATCCCATAGGTACAATCAAAACACCAGCGTATTGATTTGAAATTTTAGAATGTGATCTTTTCTTGGTGGTAACATAAGAACATTTCTAGGCATTAGTATTACTTGTTTATGCAATAAATTTGTTGTTTTTGTTGTTTGTGATACCAAAGGAGTAACTGGTATTGTGTAGACAGTGACTGGCTAGATTGTTCTTGAAAAAAATTTACAAAACTGAACCAATGGCATGTTAATTCACAAATTGTTTTTACAAAACTGAACCAATAGCTTGTTTACAACAAAGAAATAGAATGATAATAATATTTTGAAAATTCTATTCTATTTAATACATGCCAAAGGACTAGTCCCAACAATTTTTAAACATACTTTATCTGATATGATGAATTCTTAATAAAGGTTTCTAGTCGATTTTTATAACTGCTAGCATGAAGAATGATTTGACCTAGCCAAATCTTCCTTGTACCACACAAACAACTATGAATAACTATGTCTACTCCAACCTTAATTGTTTAATAATTCATCATATCAAATAATGTATACTTAAGAATTGTTGGGAGTTCTATTAGACCTTTTTCGTAAACATGTCATTGGTTCAGTTTTTAAATTTGTTTTTTGTGTTAAATCCATTTAAATGGAACATTAAGCATAGTAATAATATGCTTAATCTATTAGTAAAATATAAAACCTTGAGGTGGGAGAATTTATTCTCATGAGGAAAGGAGGACCATTACCAACATCGACACAAGAAGGTATATTTAAATCAAGAAGTTTGGTCTAAGGCAAGGTATGTACTCTAATTATTGATTCAGGGGCACATAGCAATTTGGTTTCAGTTGATATGGTGTCTAAGTTGTGATTGGTATTAGTAGAACATCCTAATCCTTATAGTTTGACTTGGGTAAACCAAGAGTTGAATGTGAAGGTTAGTCAGAGGGCTCTTGTCAATTTTTCAATTGGGCCATTGTTGGAAATTTGCCAGCAGGCCAGTACTGACTATATGTTTTTCATTGATGAAAACATATGGAAAGTAGTATGTGTGGAAGTCTTATGTAGTAAGCCTTCTATATATGTTTCATGGACATGATATCGGCATGATATCATGAGCACAAAGGATGATTGTGAGTGTAGACAGTTATATAACAGCTTGTGTCAGCAGTGTTCCTAACACAATTACAGGCAGTGTTCTGTGTATGGTTATTTGTATAGTTGTCTTATAGCCATGCACCCTATGATATATGTTGCAAACATGTTAGTGATGTTAAGTTCATGGACACATGGTATAATGATGAACACAAGTGAAGTTATGCAATCACTATTCACAAGTAGCAGTTTCCTATGTTTGTTCAGCAGAGCCGATAGAGATTTTATTGGTTCTTGAGTTGTGCCTATCTTTATGATATGTGCCCTTGGATTTAACCTTAGATATGAGTTTTTGATGTTTGGTTAAGAGTGCATGAGTTAATTAAGCTTGTAGAGAAAGTTTTAGTTGTTTTGGTAGAGCTGATAGTGTATAGCTTGCGTCTACAATTATCTTATTTAGACAGGTCCCAGATTATGTTGCATGCATAATAGAGCCCACAAATGTTTGTTGAAGTTTATTATGGTTTCTCTATTATGATTTCAAGTTGGTTCTAATAGGCCAACCTGATCATTTCATTTAGAGGAAAGATATTTATAGGTAGTCATTGGTGATTACTGAAGTGTGGTTCATGGTTGATTAAGTAGAGCAAAGCAGACTGTGTGAAGTGTTGAGCCATCAGAAGAAGGTTAATGTGACTAAGTAGAATATGTATTCTATTCATTGGAACTAATCCAAACAATAGGTCAAAGTGCAGTTCACCAAGATCCAGATATAGTGTGTCTCTGTTATTCAGAAGGTTGTAGCCTTTGCCCCTTTGAGCAGTGAGCTCTCAGACAATGCGTCCTCTCCCCTAATAGGGACAATTGTAAAAGACTCCTAACAGGGTCCAACCCTTAACCAGGTCTACTATACTTCATATATTTTAAAGCTACTCCTAATAGGGTAAAGGATCTTCTAAAAAGGATCATTATACACTAGTACAAAATATTAGTGGGTATCAAGTCCCACCGGAGTTTTTGCCTATTTGGGTTTCCCCGCAACCAAAATATTGGTGTTGTGTTCATGTGTTCTTTGATTGTGTTTATGCATTATTTTTAAGTATACTTAATTGGACAAAGAATTGAAACTTGTAGATAACTGATTCACCCCCCCCCCCTCTCAGTTATCTCTTGGGACTATTCCTAACAATTGGTATCAGAGCCAAGTGTTGTAAATATAAATGGGAAAGTAATACTGAGAAGGGGGGCTGAATCAGATATTACTTGATTTTATCCTTTGATCTGATAAAACTTTTATGCATAACATAAATAAAACTTGATCATAGTAAGCAACAAAACATATAAAGTAGCATGCATGAAATTACTCATAACACCAAGATTTTGGTAACCCAGAAACCCTTGAAAGGTAAAACTGGGGTGGGGATGACACCCACAAATCTTCACTACTATAGTAATAAGTTTTTCCTATTAAGGCTTACAAAATGTGATCAAATCATGATCTACCCTATGAAAGGTTTTCTCAGTTAAAAGCAAAAAGACTGTATAGTCTACCTTGTTAAAGGATTTATAAACTTACAATAAAGTAAGCACTCGGAAAAGAGATTTACAAAAAGTCTAGTAAGACTACTCAGTTAAGAGATTTACCCTGATACACTGGTCAAAATGTCTTAGTACCTAATCTTTTAGTTTGCATTAGTATGCAGATTACAGATCTCCTCTTTTCTTTATATTCTGATCTCTTCTATCTGATCTTTCTTGATTGTGTCCTTTCACTGCTTAGCTCAACCACTGAACTCTGTCTGAATACTTCACTATTCTGAATATACTTCTCTGATCATTTTCTCATACTAATTCCATCTTATCTCTCTAATTCACACACCTATCTATGACCTAGACCTTGCCCTTATATAACAACAAAAATGTTTTACCATCTCAAGATCTATGGATCAAATTTATTTCTATTGCCGTCTTAACTATACAATTTTCTGATTGGCTCTAGGTTTTACATAGGGATCAATGATAACAATATGGATATGTAATTACCTCCATAATTATGTTAATAGACAAAATACAAAACATTATTATCACCAAAAATGGTTTACCTCGATCATTGTGCCATTCCAAACTTGTATGTCAATTCTGGCTAACTCGGCAAAATTTATTCCTGGCACTTGACATAAACTATACTTGGCATTGGTTGAACTTCTCTATCACTCAGTAACCAATGATATATGTAACTTGGAAATAACTATACTCTCGGCATATTACAAACATATAGTGACCATGACTTTACTCAGCAGTACTACTACTTGGTAAGTATACAATACAAAACTCGGCCTTTAAAAAATGACTCGATCGTAGTGATGACCGACCATCATTGCCTAGATAAATGACTAAGTGTGAAACACTAATGGTCAAGAAAAACTATAGGGATCTACAATCTCCCCCTTTGACATTAGTGGAAAAAACACTTTGTCATGACATTGGTATAAATAATTTACAAAAGTATGTTTGTACTAGCCTAATGCTCATACTCCTCCTGAGATATATATATACATTCAAAATTTTATTACTTGTCCCTGTTCTGCACTTGTTCAAACTCATGTCATGATGATTCCCCCTTGTTTTTGACATGATTAATCTCTTCATCAGTAGGTAGTTCACAAATGTTCTCCAAAAAAGGTTTATGCAGCATCATGATCATGTAGAGTGCATTAGTCCAAGCAGTTGAAGCAAGGTTCAAAACTTTTGTCTACACTTCTAAATCAGCAGCTAAATTGATAAGACTCTTAGCTATGGATAGATGTGGATCACTCTATATCAATGTTTTAGCCTTTTCTAATTTTCTCTGTATAGCCTCTAGATGCAGTGTTAACATGGTTTGAATAGAGAGTAGGCAAGAACGAATCTTTCCATCATTAGCCATCAGCTCGGCTAACTTACCTTGTGTCTGCATAATTTTCACATAATGTCTGGCATTGGTGTTGGCATCCAAGGTCAGGGACTGACTTGTAGCTTTGATTTCTTGCTTGAGAGTCTCAAGAAATTATTGATTTTCCTCTGTGAACAATTCAACATTACATATCTTGGCCAATAGAGACTATCCGTTCACAACTAATCCTTCGGTCTCCTTTACCAATTTGGACAACTCAACCTATTTTACTGCTATCTTAGTAGATATCTTGTTTAGCATTTTGGTTTCAAATCTTCTTTCTGACCATTCAAATAACTTATCACTTGCACATGTAACTTCATTATTTACTTTCTAAACAATGTGTACAAGTTGTTCCAATGTGGGAATGAAACTATTTACATCAGATAAGTCATATACTTCATTAAATATATCTTTAATTTCATGAAGAACCTATTTTTGTTGATGTTCTCTTTGAAGTTCTACTTGCTTGCTCTTTCTTGTCAACAAATCTTTCATTATCTGTAGTTGCTCATAGGAAATATTATCTATATCCCATTTAGGAATAACAATTTCTTCATCAATTGTGACCTCATATTTCTCCTTTTGTCCTCTCGGTGGAGTGCTTTACTCAGTAGCTGTACAAGAGCTTTTATTGCCTCTTGTTCCTTTGATTCTTGGTCTTCAATGAGTTTTCCTTTTATGTTTTCTTCTTCTTTCTCCTTCTCCTCGGCATGAGGGCTAACAGCTTGTTTATCTAATTTTCTTCCTTGTTCTTCTGTGTTGTGTTCTTCCTTAGGAGGACTTTGAATGTTGTCTGTTGCTTTAACTTCTTCCTTGACAAATTGAGTTAGTGGTACTAACTTAATGGGTTCCTTGATTGGACTTGTACCGACTAACTGATCAATAGTATCATCTCTAGGTAGAGTAGGATTATCATCGATACATTGTGTGCTCGTAATAGTGGGATAATCCATGACTTGAAATAGTACAGTGTTGCTACCAAGCAGGGGTGTGTCAGTTGCTTTTGTGTTCTTCAAATCATCCTTAGTTAAGAATGAATTATTGATAGGACTCAACTCCGATATGTCAACAATGTGAACCTCATATGTATCATGTGATTTCACTTCCTTAGGAGTATTAGTCTCCATTTTATTTTTCTTGGTGTCAGGCTCAACAAATGTTGAAGTAGTAGCATCTTTTCCTTCATTCTTTCCTTCATCCTTTTCTTCATCAGGAGTGGGTATCAAACCATACAATACCTTCCAAATTCTTAAACTTTCTTGGATAACATCTTCAACCTTGTGTTCAAGAATGCGATAGGCTCTAATTTTAGGATCAAACTTGCCTCTATATTGCTCAATTATCTGTTTGATGTCTGCAAGGGTGAGAGTGGATTCAACTTGTGCTAGTGTACTCTCCCTAATTTCCTTCTCTATTTGTAGAGCATACTCCCATTTCTATGCGACCCTACTGCATAATTCCTTTGAAATTCTATTCTCAATTTCAATTGGCAACATCTTGAAAATGCATAACATTTCAAGAATAGCATCCTCAACTTTCTCTTTATCTCCAATACTCATTTTTCCAAACTTTAATCTTTTTACCTCATCAACTGCTACTATTTTAGTAAGCTTAAGACATAACTCATCAACAGTGAGTTGATGTGTACCTTGTTTTGTAGCCTTCCCCTTTATTGCTTCATCACTTTCTATTTCTTCATCATCTTCTGTTAGAACAAGTTTCCTTCTCAGCTTCTTCATAACCTTGGTTGGCACTGCCTTGTGTAGAGTAGATTTTCACTTTGCAGATGTAGGAGTCTTCTTTGGAGTTTCAGTAGTAGCTCTTCTAATCTGAGGCCTTAGTGATGGTGTCACTGACACTTTTCATTTCAACACTCTTATCTTTGGTGGGGACTCAGCAATTACTAGTTTCTTTTCTTCCTCTTCTTCTTTCTCACTACTACTAGTTGCACTCAGTTCATCTTCTCCCAATCCTTGGGTCAACTCCAATGGTGCATCCTTCTCAGATTCTTTGACATAGTCCTCCAGATTTCTCACTATTTTATTTCTTTTCCTTTTAGTGGTGGTAGCCAATAATCCCAAAGAAATCTTGGATTTGGCCTCTTTAAATGTTCCAAAGTAGGGTGCCTTAGTATCAATTTCCTCAACTAGGAGGGCTGTGATTGCTACAATAGCTTCATCTATGTTGAGTTCATAGGGTAATGGCATTAACCATGAAACTCTAGGTAGGATTGCCTATGCATAGGTAAAGTCTGTGTCTACCAGAAAGCATAGATCTTTCCTGTACTTCTCAATTAAAGACACAGGGATTCTAGTCCTATTCCTCATCTTCTTCTTAAACTCAATGAAATAATTATCCATAATTCCTTCAAATCATCACCAATCTAGTTTATAAAATCATTAATTTGAACTGTTATGAGCTTCTTCTTATCCCATGTGACATCACCATGTGTAGGAAAACACTTCTTAACATAAAAGAATATACAGGTCAGTAGGGAACTAAACTTACACATAGAGCTCTTTGCCATCTAGATGGAGCTCAAATTCTTAGCAAGTTGAGTCAGCTAGAGCTTGGCAAGGTAATATGTGTGCCCTTTCTTAATAATCTTCCATGCCTAGTCCACTACCATATAGGCAACGCTGTCCAACTGACTGCATTGGTAAAACTAGTGCGAGATGACTCTAACAGTGAAGTCAATTTCCAAATCGGTAATGGTGGAAATTGTCATGTCGCATTTTCTCCAAACTACCTGGGTGTTTTCTTGAATATCCTCTTTTCCTACACATTTCATCATTCTCTTCTCGTCAATTGTAGGGTAACCAGTGACCTTGTGTATCATTTCCTTTGTGATTTTCACCGGTCTATCTTCCAACCATAACTACATATCATGTACTCAACCCAAAATGATCTTGATCCATTCCATTTTGAAATTTTGTGGGAAATTTAGGGCATGCACTAACCCTTGATCAGCAACAACCTTATGTTCCAGCTTCAGTACTTCGTTGACACATAGTTTGTCATATGCTTCCCTAATCTCATAATCACCAATTTCTCCAATTTTTCACATGTAGCAAGACCTAACGTCATTCATCAACAACACATTCTCTAGAATAGATGAAAGGGATCCATTTAAATCTCCTTTGACAACACTTTTCGACATTGTCTTGAATACCCTCTATTTGCAAACTTCGTTCCTTACAAGTTGCACATTGAAAACTTCCATTCCTTGTTTCTTGACTGGTGCAGATGACAATGATGCCATTTTAAAGTGTAATTTTCAAAAAATAAAATATTTTCTCAGTAAGGTACCTTTTTGTCAATAACCCTATAGATGAATTTTGTCAACAGCATGCTGAGAGAATTCGGAATCGCTTTGCTTAATCTGGTTGCTCAAACTCTAAATCGCTCTCTGAAATCTTGAATAGCCTGGTGAAATGAAATTAATGACAACTTTCCACTTTATAGAATCTAAAAAAATAGGATTAGGGCCTCATAAATGCTCCGTACAAATTTAGGTAGATTACAACTGTCTTAGCAAACTCACAAGCTCGGTCGATATAACCATTGTGATATAGCTCGGCATACATAGCATTTTAGCCATAGCAGGTACTCAGCATGCATTGATAGCTTGGTCATTGACACTTATGCTCAAAATCAAAAGTGAAATTTTCTATTTTTCTCACATATGTCCTAGTGCATCTTTATCTATGCTGATGTGGACTTTTTCTTGGTTCTATGTTAGGAACTTATGAAAGGTAAGGATTTTCAAGACTCAGTTCCGAACATACCTTTCAAGCTTAATTAGAAGTCTGATCACCTAATCCATTGGATTGGGTGATCGCCGATGTGCTAGCTTCACTTGAGTTTTCTTGTTCTTTCTTCCTCCATATCTTTTCAATCTGACTCTTCAGTTTCTCATGAATACCTCCATTCAGATTTTCATTGCTCGGCATAGGTGATCTGCAATCTTTCTTTAAATGACCAACCTTGTTACATTTGTAACAAACCATGCTTCCATTCATCCATCTTTTAGATTTACCTCTAAAGTGAGTCTTCATCCAATTTTCTCTGATGTGTCCATACTTGGCACAATAATGGCAATTATACCATGTGTTGTAATCCCAATTGTAACAGTTGTGCTTTGTGACTAGCTTTGTTTGCTCATTTGATGACCACCTTGGTCTTGATCTACATTCAAATTCTTTATGCCCATATTTTTGACAATTGAAACAACTTCCTTGAAACTTGGGTGAGGTGGATGATTTACTAGCTTTGAATCTACATTCATGTGCTTGATGTCCATGCTTCTTGTAGTTAAAACAATGTCCATTAAACTTAGGCTTGGAATCAGACTTACCATGTTTGCTTCTGCATATGTTGGTTGTATGTCCTGGTTTTCCATAGTGATGGCATGTGGGTTTGGTGTTCTTTGGTTTAGCCATCTTCTATTCTCCATTCATTAATGATTCTCCTTCTTCATTAGATGAATGTTCATTTAGTCCAAGTCCTGATCTATCACTGGATCTTCTAGGTGATCTTAATAGCTCTTCAAAATATTTTGCAGCTTCATTAGGTTTGTTCATCCTTTCATTGATCTCTTTTTCAGTTCTCAGATCATGTTTCAACTGATCATTCTTAGATCTTAGTTGATTGATTTCCATATCTTTTCTTCCAAATTCCTGATTAACCATCAGTAGCTAATTTACCATGTCTAGTTGATTATTAGTCAATCTTTGCATGTCACTTGTTCTTTCATCTAGTCTAATTGCAATTTGTCTTTTGTCTTCCTCAACCATTGTTTTATCATCTTTAGCTTACTTTTTTAGTTCCACTAATTCACAAAGTCTGACAGATTGAATTTCTTGTTCTCTCCTTAGAGTTCTGATGTCATCATTTAGTATGGTATTTTTCTCCAATAGTTCTTTTATAGCTTTATCACTCTCGATAGAGTTACCATTGTCAAATAGTCCAGAGATGTCTTCCTCTTTGTATTGTGGCTCATTCTATTGGATTGCAATCTCTCTTCTCTTGCTCAAAGATTTCTTCAATTCTCCTCTGGCTACTTCCAGTTGCTGCAATGCCAGTTGTACTTCAATCTTTTGATTCTCTATGATCTTCCCCAGTTTATAAGCTTCCATTTTAAGATCTTTTTCCTCAAGTGGTTAGACTTCTTTAAGAGAAACCTTTCTGCTCTGATACCAATTGTTGGAAATATAAATGGGAAAGCAATACTGAGGGGGGGGGGGTGAATTAGATATTACCTACTTTTATCCTTTGATTTGATAAAACTTTTATGCATAACATAAATAAAACTTGATCATAGTAAGCAACAAAACATATAAAGCAACATGCATGAAATTACTCATAACACCAAGATTTTGGTAAGCTAGAAACCCTTGAAAGGTAAAACTGGGGTGGGGATGACACCCACAAATCTTCACTACTATATTAATAAGTTTTGCCTGTTAAGGCTTACAAAATGTGATCAAATCATGATCTACCCTATGAAAGGTCTACTCGATTAAAAGCAAAAGACTATATAGTCTACCTTGTTAAAGGATTTATAAACTTACAATAAAGTAAGCACTCGACAAAGAGATTTACAAAAAGTCTACTAAGACTACTCAGTTAAGAGATTTACCCTGATACACTGGTTAAAATGTCTTAGTACCTAATCTTTTAGTTTGCATTAGTATGCAGATTATAGATCTCCTCTTTTCTTTATATTCTGATCTCTTCTATCTGATCTTTCTTGATTGTGTCCTTTCACTGCTTAGCTCAACCACTGAACTCTGTCTGAATACTTCACTATTATGAATATACTTCTCTGATCATTTTCTGATACTAATTCCATCTTATCTCTTTGATTCACACACCTATCTCTGACCTAGATCTTGCCCTTATATAACAACAAAAATAGTTTACCATTTCAAGATCTACGAATCAGATTTATTTCTATTGCCGCCTTAACTATACAATTTTATGATTGGCTCTAGGTTTTACATAGGGATCAATGATAACAATATGGATGCATAATTACCTCTGTAATTACCTCAATAGATAAAATACAAAACATTATTATCACCAAAAATGGTTTACGGAGTGATCATTGTGCCATTCCAAACTTGTATGTCAATTTTGGCTAACTCGGCAAAAGTTATTCCTGGCACTCAGCATAAACTATACTCAGCATCAGTTGAACTTCTCTGTCACTTGGTAACCATTGATATATGTAACTCATCAATAACAATAATCTCGGCATATTACAAACATATAGTGACCATGACTTTACTCAGAAGTACTACTGCTTGGTAAGTATACAATACAAAACTTGACCTTTAAAAAATGACTCGGTCGCAGTGATGACCGACCATCATTACCTAAATAAATGACTCAGTGTGAAACACTAATGGTCAATAAAAACTATAGGGATCTACACCAAGTGCCTCAGAGAAAATTTTAATAGCTTGAGGTTGATTAGATGGCATACTTCAGGAAAGAGAGTCCTAAGTTTGATGGAGAAAATTATCTTGATTTGAAGAACAAGATGGTGACCCATTTGCAATGCATTTCTTTTGAAGTTTTTAATGTAACTATCAAAGTAGCCAAGATACCTACCTTAGAAGATCTTGGAAAGGATGATGCTACTAAAAGACAAAAGGAATTGTTTCATCAGAATGCTATTACCAAAGAAGCCCTTATCAGTGCACTATCAAATAGTGAGTTCTCAGAGTTAAAGAAATAGACACTACCAACAAGATATGGAAGCACCTTGAAGACATGTTTGAAGGAGATAAGCAAGAAAAGGATGTGCACAAAAAAACTTTGAAGAAAATATACAATTCATTAGAGATGCTACCTAAAGAAAACATCAGAGCTTATAATCAAAGGATCAATGAAGCAGTTGTTGGAATCAGGAACAATGGTGGAGAGATCTCAGAAGAAGATATTATGGACAAGATGATGACCAATCTCACTCTAGAATATGAAAGCAAGATCAATATTCTTGATGAGACCATGTAGCTTACATCTAACTTCAAGAGAGAGACCTTGATCAACAAAATCTCAGCTTTTGAGATTTCAAGATTGAAGACAAAACCTAAAAGTGAGATAGCCTTCAAAGAAATAGTTCATGGTAAGAAATTTGTAAACACTTCTAGTAATTTTGATGATGATGAAGAAGAAAGAACTTTAGATGATTTTATTGCTATGGTTGCTAAAAGAGAAAAGAAAGGAAAAGGAAAATATGAAGGTCAATTTCATTTCAAGTGCTTTTCATGTAATAAGATAGGTCACTTTGCATCTAAGTGTCCTACTAGAGTTATCAAGTTCAAAAAGGATTACAAGCCTAAGTACTCTAAGGATTGTTACTTTGCTGGAGATGGAGTCTTAGATGATGAATCAGGTGAAGAAGAAATTGGATTCATTTCTATTGTAGACAAAATGAATGATAAGTCAGTTCCTAAAAATGAGAAAGTAAATCAAGAACTAGCATTGATTTCCCAAGCAAACATAAGGACAGACTGGATTATAGATAGTGGTGGTTCACATCATACAACAGGTGATAAAGGTAGATTTGTTCATCTAGACAAATACAATGGTGGTATGGTTAGATTTGGAGACAACACTCCTAAACCAATAGTTGGTAGAGGAGCCATCACTCTGGATGGAAAGAACAATACTGATGATGTTGTCTATGTTGATGGTTTGAAACATAACCCTCTCAGTGTTGGATAGTTACTTGGAAAAGGATATCAATTGGAGTTCAAAGATGACAAATGCATCATTAACAAAAAGGATGGTGTTATGATTGCATCAGGATCAAAGACAAGAGGTAATGTTTTTCAACTCAATTCAGAAGCAAGTTATTTTGTTGCTAAAGTTGATGACAGTTGGTTGTGGCACAAAATAATATGTCATATCAATTTTGATAACATAGTGAAGATAAGCAATGTTAAGGCAGTAAGAGATCTACCTAGCATAGAAAATCCAGTTGATACTATATGCAAGGAATGTGTGATGGGAAAGCATGTGAGGAATTCATTTAGGAGAAAGCACAATTCAACAGAAAACAAGTTGGATCTGATCCATACAGACCTATGTGGACCAACTCAAACAAGATCATACTATGGTGAAAGGTATTTCATTTTATTTTTTGAGGATTATACTAGGATGATGTGGGTTGTGTTCTTGAAAGATAAGTTAGAAGCATTTGATAAGTTCAAAATATTCAAAGCTAAAGTTGAGAATGAATCTAGATTAAAGATAAAATGTTTGAGATCAGATAAAGGAGGAGAATTCACCTCTAACAAATTTTATGAGTTCTATGAAGAACATGGCATAAAGAGACAATTGTGTGCACCTAGAACACCTCAGCATAATGGAATTGTAGAAATAAGGAATAGGATCATTCTAGATATAGCACACACCATTATGAAAGAAGGAAAATTTTCCCACACCTATTGGAGAGATGTGGTCAATACAACAGTCTACACAATCAATAGAATTCAGCTAAGGCTAGGCACTAACAAAACACCTTATGAGCTATGGTTTGGTAATGTTCCCATAGTAAAATACTTTAGAATCTTTGGAAGCAAGTGCTACATCAAGAGGGATGAAGCAGTAGGAAATTTTGATGCAAGAAGTGATGAAGGTATTTTCCTTGGTTACTCTACTAAAAGTAAAGCTTATAGATGTTTCAATTTAAGATTGAAAAAGATCATTGAGAGTGCTCATGTGAAGATTGATGAAAATTTTATGATTCAAGTAAGATATGATGATTACTCAGCCATGATTGAGGAAGAACCTAGACCCTCTACTAGTGAGACAGTTATTGAAGAAATCTTTGATAGCATTGATGTGTTGTTCAATGACCCTGAGACAAGTGAGGAAGAGAATCCTAAGGTTGATGAGTCAGAAATAGCCAAGGTTCCAAAGTTTACATCTAGAAATCATTCCAAGAAGGACATCATTGGAGATCAGAGTGCCAAAATCTTGACAAGATCACAAGCAAAGAACTCAGCTAGCAATGATGCGGTATGTTTATTATCTCAGATTGAACCCTTAAGTGTTGAAGATGCATGTAAAGATTCAGATTGGCATGATGCTATGAAAGAAGAACTTGATCAGATCATTAAGAATGACACTTGGGAACTGGTCCCAAGACCTAGTGATAAGAATATGATTGGTACTAAGTGGATATTCAAAAATAAGATGAATGAAGATGGTACAGTAGTAAGGAACAAAACAAGATTAGTATGTAAAGGTTATGCACAAAGAGAAGGCATTGATTATTCAAACACATTTGCACCTATGAGTAGATTAGAAGCTATTAAGTTGTTTCTAGCTTATGCTATAGTCAAAAAATTCAAAGTGTATTATATGGATGTCAAGTCAGCATTCTTGAATGGAGATCTGAAAGAAGAAGTATACATTGAGCAGCCTGAAGGATTCACCTTATCAGACAGACCTGATATGGTATACAGATTGAAGAAGGCCCTCTATGGACTTAAGCAAGACCCTAGAGCATGATATGAGAGACTAGATGGATACTTAATAAAATTTGGATTCAAGAAAGGAGCAGCAGATTGTAATCTATTCATTAGAGAGACATCTGAAGGTTTGTTACTTGTAGCTATATTTGTTGATGGCAATATCTTTGGAGGTAATGAAAAACTTAGTTCTGAATTTTCTAAGGAGATGAAGAATGAATTTGAGATGAGTATGATTGGTCCTATCAAATACTTTTTAGGATTGAATGTGCAACAAATAGAGAAAGGTATATTCATTAATCAGTCTAAGTATGTGAAAGAAATATTAAATAAATTCAAGATGGATGATTGCAAGCCAGTAGGGACACCTATGATTACTGGAGGCAAGCTTATAAAGAAAGATGACTCACCAGTAGTGGATATAACATTGTACAAGTCAATTATTGGTAAATTGATTTATCTTACACATACTAGACCTGCTATTTCAAATGTAGTTGGCATAGTTGGAAGATTTGTAGTAGAGCCTAACCAAAGTCACCTCATGGTAGTAAAAAGGATATTCAGATACTTACAAGGTACTATAGACTATGGTTTATGGTATCCCAATTTAGAAAATGTTGAGCTTCATGTATACACTAATGTAGATTGGGTAGGATGTGTTGATGATAGAAAGAGTACATCAGGAGGAATAGTGTTTCTTAGTGATAGACTTGTCACTTGGACAAGCAAGAAACAAAATTGTATTTCTCAGTCAACAGTAGAAGCGGAGTATGTTGCAGTAGCCTTGAATTGTCCTACAATTGTGTGGATCAAGTAGATGATAAAAGATTTTGGAATTCAGATTGATTATCCTATTGTTATTCATTGTGATAACACTAGCACTATCAATATGTCTAAGAACCCTATGAAACATGCAAAGACAAAGCACATTGAGATCAAGTATCACTTCCTAAGAGAGAAAGTGGTAGAGAAAGAAGTTAAGTTGGACTATGTGAATACTAAGGAACAGTTGGCAGACATATTCACAAAGCCCTTGCCTAAGGATACTTTTGATTATCTCAGGGGGAAGTTGGGAGTAATTCCCTTCCCTAATTCTGCTTAGAAGGAAGCAGGAATGGCATCAATCCTTTAGAACTGATGGAAGGTTGACTACTCTACTTCTGGAGTAGTACCAGTGCTTAAAATGAATGGCACTCTTTGAAATTGATATCAAAGGGGGAGTAGTATATAGAGTCATGAAAAATAGGAGTAATGTACTTAGGGGGAGCAGTATTCAGTTGTAACAGCAGTTCAGTTGAAATGAAGAATGTTGGAATATATTGCAGCAGATGGAGGTTTCATCTTTGGGGGAGTTTTGAAGAGGAAATGGATAATTTTATGATAGAATTATTCATTTGAGTTGATGGTGGTTTTTCATTCCACATGTTTCCATCAATGCCAAAGGGGGAGATTGTTGGAGATTTGCCAGCAAGCCAGTACTGACTATATGTTTGTCATTGATGACAACATATGGAAAGTAGTATGCCTAGAAGTATTATGTAGTAATCCTTCTATATATGTTGCATGGACATGATATCAACATGATATCATGAGCATAGAGGATGATTGTGAGTGCAAACAGTTATACAGTAGCTTGTGTCAACAGTGTTCCTGACAGAGTTATAGGCAGTGTTCTATTTATGGTTGTCCATACATTTGTCTTATGGGCATGTGCCCTAGGAGATATGTTTCAGATATGTTAGTGATGTTAAGTTCATGGATGCATCGTCTGATGATGAATTGAAGTGAAGTTATGCAGTTGCTATTCGCAAGTAGCAGTTTCCTATGTTTGTTCAGCAGAGCCGACATAGATTTTATTGGTTCTTGAGTTGCACCTATGTTTATGATATGTTCCCTTAGATTTAACCTTAGAGATGAGTTTTTGATGTTTGGTTAAGAGTGCATGAGTTAATTCAGCTTGTAGAGAAAGTTCTAGTTGTTTTGGTAGAGCTGACAATGTGTAGCATGCATCTACAATTATCTTATTTAAACAGGTCCCAGATTATGTTGTGTGCATAATAGAGCCGATGAATGTTTGTTGGATTCTATTATGGTTTCTCTATTATGATTTCAAGTTGCTTCTAATAGGTTGACCTGATCATTTCATTTAAAGGAAAGATATTTATAGGTAGTCATTTGTGATTGTTGAAGTGTGGTTCATGGTTGATTAAACATAGAAGAGTAGAGTGTGCGAAGTGTTGAGCCATCAGAAGAAGTTCAATGTGACCAAGTAGAATATGTGTGCTATTAATTGGAACTAATCCAAATAATAGGTCAAAGTGCAGTTCAACAAGATCCAGATATAGTGTGTCTCTATTATTCAGAAGGTTGTAGCCTTCGTCCCTTTGAGTAGTGAGCTCTCAGATAGTGTGTCCTCTCCCCTAATAGGGACAATTGTAAAAGACTCCTAATAAGGTCTGACCCTTAACTAGGTCTACTATACCTTATATATTGTAAAGCTACTCCTAACAGAGTAAAGGATCTTCTAACAAGGATCATTATACACTAGTACAAAATATTAGTGGGTATCAAGTCCCACCAGGGATTTTACCTATTTGGGTTTCCCCATAACCAAAATATTGGTGTTGTGTTCATGTGTTCTTTGATTTTATTTATGCATTATGTTTAAGTATACTTAATTGGACAAAGAATTGGAACTTGTAGATAACTGATTCACCCCCCACCCCCTTCTTAGTTATCTCTTGAGACTATTCCTAACAGCCATATCATGATCAAGTTTGGTGTGATGTCATATCTATGACTTGTGGGCATATGATATTAGGTAGACCATGGCAATGTATGAGAAGGACAATTCATGATGGCTACTCTAAAACATATATTGTTCACAAAGGCAAAGAGAAATTTTAGTTAATACCACTGACTTGCAGGGATAAAGAAAAGATAATAATATGTTTTGGTGATACTATTCCTCTTAATAATGTGTTTTGGTGATACTATTCCTCTTCATAAGAAAGGGAACATTATAGGTCATATAGGTTGGTATGGGAAACAATCATACAAACATGGATTAACTAGGACAATGATGAATAGTCCTAGAAATTTAGACTTTTGGGATTTGAACTATGTTCAAATAGGTACAGTCAAGTGTCCAATTGAAGGGAAGCCAGTAAACAACCATGTTCCGATGTGGACGGACAGTGGGGAAAAAGAACCAACATCAAGGCCATAATCTGATTCAAAATAAGAGACTATGCATAAGGTTTTTGGTTCTAATGCTTTCAAGGTTTGCGTAGGGTACAAGAGAAGGGCACTGACCTTAGGGGACATCATTCCTTCCCCAAGGCACCATATTCATAAAGTACAGGTTTAGACTTAGACATCTAATGCAAGGACTAATTCTTAGGACAAGAATCCTTTCAAAGGTGGTGAACATGGTGCAGGGGTACCTAGAACATCCAAAGACTACCAGGAGTCCATAATGACAACCATGAACCTAAAGACATATAAAGACATCAATTGGAATCTATTGGCACCTATAATGGCCTTTAAGGTCATTCCATGCGATGAAAATGGAAAATATGTAATAAGTCCAAAAAGGCCTAATAGAGGCCTTAGCACCAAAATAAGATCCTAGGATGGAATTTGGTGCTACAAGTTTATAATAGTTTATATTTGATTTTAATAATGCTTAATAAGTTCATTTAGGTCACATTTCAAATTCTTAAGGCTTCATTGTCTTTAAAAGTTTCAAAACTCCAAATTTGTAATGTTGCAAATTCAAAAATTTAAAATGCATCAATTATTAGAAAATGGAGGGAATTGGATTTTGTTATGTTTTAGTGAAAACTAATCCATCCAATTGATTTGGATTGGTTGGGGTAGTTTCTAGGAGTCCCTCAAATATGCCAAAGTTCCATTGTATGGCATAGGAGGCCTAGTGTACAAACTGTACTAAGATTTTGATGAATAAACTTCTTTCAAATGTAATTTCCTTGAGTTATTAGAGTGATTTTGGATTCATTTTTCATTATCCTACATTTCAATGCATTTGGAGTAATTAGATATTGATCTTAGACCACATCTATGCTTTTGTAGAGTCTGTACTAGCATTTACATTCACTGAATTCTGACTGACAGAATTGTTTCAACATTTTGGTTAACAGTTTTGATAGATTTTACTTGAATATGGTCATTCCATGATTTATAACCATTTTAATGCATGGAATGACTCAATCTTGACATGTATTATAGTATACGAATCCATTAATGTGGAGTTAAGAAGAAATGTTTGGGTGGCCAACATATTTTGTAAGGAATTTTAATGAATTTGCTTGGAATGCTACAGTAGTAGAAAATCTACCTTAGGGAGGGGGTTGTTTGATGATTGATTATATGTAGACATGTTGAGAACAAGGTGATCCAACCATCATTTCTTGCAGGAAACCTTGGGAAGTGGGACATTGAGGAAGCCCTAGTTTTAAGGGTTTGGAGAGTACAATTTGGGGTTTTTGCATCTAGAAGCCTCTTGGAATCAAATTGGTTCCATATTCCTTTGATTTGAACCTATTCATGACACTGTGAAAAATCTTGAAGTATGGGAGTTTGACTGGTTAGGAGTTCCTTTGGAAATGCGTGGTTTTAAGGCCTTGGAAAACTAAGACAGTGCAAACAGTCACATACTTTCTAAAACAACCTACCTTGTTCTCTTGGTATATTATCAAAATCAATAAAGGGTATCTAAAAAGTTGGTTTATTTATCTATAATTTTGGGAAACATAAAATTTATCATTGGTTGAGGCTTGCTAGGGACCTATTAGATAGGGCTAATAAGCCTAACTTGGTAATTTTGAAGATTTGGTGTTTGAAACCTTGGGAGGAATTTGGAAACTATTAAAACACCTTGGATTGCATAATTTATTCTATCACATAAGATATGTGGCTCCACGCCCATCATCAGAAGGATCTGCATCTAGATATGGGTTTGGATCATTGTTTCTCAGAGCTACTAAGTGGAATGATTCAGGATCATTCATTCAGGGTCCTCGAGTAGAGTTAGTTCTTTTCTCCATGCCACATGTTCATTATTCTCCATGGTCTATTCCATTTCTTTAGGCTGAGACAAGGGTGACAAAAGATCTACAAGAACCCTGGTCTTGTATTCAAATTCACTTAGTTTGCCTCATTATTTTGTTATTATCTATTTAATGAAGGCACTAGTTATGTAGTTTTATCTATGATTACTTCACATATGATATTATTTTTGCAAATGTTTGTATGCTCAATAGTCCTGATCCTGATAGCATACCCATTTTTTAATTCCCTAACACATATATTTTATTAGGCCAAATATATTCTATAGTACTATGAAGGAATGATGATGCTTTTGGGGGGAAGGAATATATGACGCTTAGTGTGGAGACTCATAAGTGCTTTTAATAGGGCGGAAGACCAGATGGTCCCAACCCATATTTTTTTATGCTTTAATGGATTGATGACTAGAGAAACAATGTTCTTCACCCATGCTAATGCATATGAGAACTATCCTAGCCCATAATATGATCCTTCCTGATTTGGAATAAGGATTTTCTTTATTATTATTCCTCTTCTATCCTTGTCATTTCATCTCTCTGGGATAGTTTGTTCAGTCCAGCATTAGTGGACTATTATCACCCATTGTCAACTTTGTTTATCTTGATAAGATTTATCCTTTTTTGTGTGTAAAAAGATGAAAAATAAAGCCCAATTTTTCTAATGTAGGAAAGGGGATCATAGTGTACTATTGTTCTTATGTGTGTCATAAAATCATAAATACAAAAGGATAATGGGACCATCCTTCTTATTAGTGTCATAAAAAAAAAAAATATGAGACTATTATTTTTACGTATATAATGGTATTAGTGTTCTTATCCATAACATAAAAACAAAGAGGATAAGGCTTATAAAATTGCACCATATTAACCATATCATAAAAACAAAGAAAATAAGACTATTATTTTTAGTTTTTAGTATTTATGTAACAAAGATTAAATCAAATAATCTCCATGAGATACAATATAGGGTTCACATGTGAGAAAATAATGGAACACCCATGCCAAAAGAAGATAAGAACTCAAGAGAAAGTAATGAAACAACTAAGAAATAAAAGATGGTTATCCCTAAAAGAGAAGAAATAAAGATGAAACAAATAAAGGAGATAGAAGAAAGATAAAGAAGAAGAGATGAGTGTATCATTAAGAGTGTCGATGAGCATGCCACTATGGGTTCTACTGAAACAAAAAGGGAAATGAATAGACCTAGAGAAGACAATACCACAGAAGATCAAAATCCACAATTGAGAAGATGTAAGAAATGGTAAATAACTTAAAGACAACACTTACAAATTATGAATTAAGAAAGAGATTATTGACATATTTTGATATACTCCCATCATAGCACTATGACATAGTTTTGTATTTTGAGGCTAAAAACTCTGTTTATGAGCATTGTGGTTCATGGTGACTGATGCTAGTGTACTATAATAGAAATGTCTTACTATTGTCTTGTAATATTTGATACTCATGATTATGCTTTGGAATCATATTTTTATTTCATTTGATATCCTGCTACAACATTTTTCTTATACCTTGAACATGGCTTGAGTTGTCAGATCTATATGTATTTCTTTAAATTATTTCTATAAGACCTATATGATAACAACAAGCATCATTATCACTTCTTATATAACATGTTAACAAAATGAATAATACATTATTTGAATGCAATGATGCCCTAGGTGAGTTGGTTGAGCATGGTTAGGGACTAGTGTAGGGTACCCAAGGCCAGTAGGATGAATTTTGTTTTTCTTATGTTTTGGTTGAGTTTTGGTTGTAATAAAGAGGGATTGATAGGATCAATCTCCTCATTTATCTTGATCCATTTTGTGTTAGCAAGTTAACTATACTAGTGTATATGACTTAATATAGTGTTTTCATTATGGCAACAAAGTCATATAGTATTTTGGAGTCAACGCACATGATGAGAAGATCAGAATTTGGCTAAGTATAGAAGACTGGATAGTTAGTAGAGTACCAGTAGTTTAGAGCATTAGCACACATGCGTATGACCGAGTTATGGTATGAGCCCTAGAAGATAAGTTGGTATAAGTATATTCATGCTTAGTCTATGAATGCATGATCAGATATGCAAGTATGAGGAACATACATAGAGTTCAAGTTGCATAGATAGTAAATGCCAGAGAAGAATAGAGAAAGCAATGAACTGTTAGTATTTTGGTTAGCGGTTATATTATTATGTTGTAAGGACTATGTGCCTATTGTAATTAGGTTGTAGAAACATAATTATGTTTTTTTTTAAACATGCTTGAGCCAATTTAATTGGAAGCATTGTATGTAATCATCTAAAGGGCCAACCTAGTTAATTGTTTTGTATGCACATATAAATATAAGATGCACCCATTGTAATAGAGATGGATGTTTAAAAAAAGGTTGAGATAAGTAGAGAAGAAGTGTATGAAGAGCTGTTAAGATGTATCAGAGCTTTGCAAGAGGTCAAAGCATCAGCACATCAAAGGAACTGATCAGACAAGAAATGTCACAGTGGCATTTCAACCTGGAGATATAGTGTGTATCTGAAATCAGAAGGTTATAGCCTTCACCATCTGAGTAGTGAGCTCTAGAAAAGTGTGTCCACACCCCTAATAGGGTTATTGTAAAAAGAATCCTAATAGGGTTTGACCCTTGACTAGGTCACTGTACTAAATACATTGTAAAGCAACTCCTAATAAGGTTAAGTATCTTCTAACATGGATCATAAAACACTAGTATAGATTATTAGTGGGTGTCAATTCCCACTAGGGTTTTTACCTATTTGGGTTTCCCCGTAACCACATTGGTGTTATGTGTTATGTTCATATTTCCTATTTATGTTAATTTTCATTTCAATACTCAAGCATTCAAGTTAAGATTAAAGAGAAAACCAAAAGATTGAATTAAGTGAACACTGATTCAACCCCCCTCTCAGTGTTCCCATTCCTAACAATTGGTATAAGAGCTTTGGTCCTCAGCAAAGAAGTTTAACCACTTGAGGAGATCATGGACAAGGAAGAAGTGAAACATTTGGAAAGAAATCTTCAAGCTACTCTTGAAGACCTGGACAGATCTGAGAAAGAAATTGAGGAACTGAAAGAAAAAGTTAGTGATGCTCATACAGTGATGCAAGAGCATCTCGGGTCCTTGGCAATCCTATGTCACCAAAAAGATTTTGAAGTTTGTCTATGTTTCTTGGTTCCTTCTTTGATCGAGTTGGTTGGTAGTTGGTCAGTTTCCTTTGGTTACCAAGTATGGTCGGTTACCTCCTGGGTGGTCGGTTATTTCTCTGACGTTCGGTGATTCTTATTTGTTGCTCAGTCATCCTTGCTTACCAAGTAGTTTGTTTTGAGTTTCTTTGAGGCCGATTTGTGCATTGATTATGGGTCATGGATTTAATTTTGGTATCCATTATTAGGAAGTGTGTGGTCCTAGATCTGACTATTTCTTCCATTGATTATGGATCTAAAGGTTGATTCAGTTTGTTAGCCTCTTGTATATATTGAGTTGTTTTCTTAGAGTTTAGGAGGGAGTTTTGATAGAAGATAGAAGATATTAGATTGAAGATTTTTCGTAGATCCTCGCATGTTTTAGGACTTTTGTAATTCATTCTAATACTTGGTCGTAACTAGGAAGGCCTTACAGCCCGACATGTATGATTCAATTTGATGAAATATAATACAAGGATCTTGCATTCTCTCTCTCACTATGTTGTTGTTGTTACTTTTGTGTGTTGTGAGTAGGCTAGATTTGTAGGGTGTTCCATTGTTTGGCCCCTCTTATCCTTGCCCTTATGTCAAGTGGTATCAGAATGAGGTGAGATTTGGATCTAGCTCTATAGATCTAGGTTTGCTGGTTCCTTCTTGTGAAACCCTAGTTGGATTATTGTGGGGTAGTAGATTGCAATTTGACCTCCAATTGTAAAGGATTTCCAAGATGGTTCATGGGAGGCAAGATGCAGATCTAGGATTGGTAGACATGTTGAGACAACTTGCTGCTAGATTAGAAGTTGTTGAGACAGCCCGGTGAAGAGGAAAACATCTTGAAGATGTTAGTGATAATGAAGTTGAGGTGGAAAAATGCAATGAAGATTTGACAGCTATGATGGATCAAGGTGAAGAAAGATTCTTGAAGGCTTTGACAAGTTTGAAGTCAACACCACATTTCAATCCTCCTGAGTATAGTGGAAAATTAGATTCTGATGAATTGGTGGACTAGATCACTGAGATGGAGAAATATTTTGAGTATCAGAACATTTCTGAGGAGGAAAAGGTGAAAATTAAAAGCACAAAGTTGAAAAGTCATGCATCTTTATGGTGGGAACATTTACAACTAGATAGGAAAAGGAAAGGCAAAGAAAAAATCAAGGTATGGAATAAAATGGTGAATAAATTGAAAGGAAATTTCTTACATTGTGATTATCAGATTAACTTAGTTAGGCAAATGCAAAGTTTGAGATAGAAAGATAGCTTGGTAAAGGAATATACTAAGGAATTCTATAGATTAGATATCAGATCTGGACATGATGAAGATGATGTTGAAAGAATTGCTAAATACCTGAATGGTTTGAGAGTTTCCATCCAAGAGGAGATCAGTTTGGTCAAGCTAGAGAACATTGAAGAGGCTTATCAATTTGCATTGAAAGTCAAGGAGAAATTGAACAAAAGACATGAGAAGAGACAGAGAGGAAGAGGTGGCAATTCGCTAGAGGAAGAGGTAGATCCAATGGTGAAAATGGCAGATCTAAACTTGAAAATAAAAATCTAGACAAAGGCAAGACCAAGTGGAAATGTGAAAGTTCATCTAGAGGTAGAGGCAGTAACTATCGAGGTGGTTATAGCAAAGGTAATTTCTAAGGAACTTGTTATAATTGTGGAGAGGAAGGACATAGATATTTTGAATGTGCACATGCTTGTAAGAAGGCTAGTAGTAGTAGAAATGCATTGGTACAAGAAGAGTCACCGAATGAACCTAAGAAGGAAAATAACTTGATGGTAAGGAGAGCACTATGGAATGAAAGTAAAAAGGAAAATCTGGTAAGGAAAATTTTTCTTAAGACAAGATGTAGAGTTTGTGACAAGGTTTGGAAGGTAATTATTAACAGTGGTAGCTCAGATAATCTAGCATCTGAAGAGATGGTCACAAAATTACAATTGAAGAGGTTGGAACATCTGAAAACTGATTAGATTTCATGAATCAAAGATGACCACACACTCTTGGTAAGTGAACAATGTTATGTGAATTTGAAGATTGGAAATTACTATGATAAGGTGTTGTGTGATATCATGCCTATGGATTTTTGTCATATTTTCTTGGATAGACCTTGGCAGTATGATAGACATGCTATCTATGATGGAAGATTGCATAAGTCTACTATTGTGGTTGATGGAAAGAAACAAATCTTATTACCTTTGATGGAAGATCCTGTTAGTAATGTTTGCACATCTATGAAAGTTTGTTTGATGGATGGAAGAAATTTTGTTAAGGAATTAAAAAAGAATGATGTATGTTTTGTTGTGATCCCTAACAAACTGAGTAAGAAAACTAAGGATAGTGTCCTTGAGGACATTGATAAGTTACTCATTGAGTATAGTGACATCATTTCTAATAATGTACCTGATGGTTTGTCACTGAAAAGAAACATTGATCATTGTATGGATCTAATCCCTGGAGCTATTTTACCGAATAAGGCACCTCATTGGTTAACACCTATCGAGAATCAAGAATTGAACCAATAGATTCATGAGTTGCCAGAGAAAGGTTTGATCAAAGAAAGTTTGAGTCCTTATGCAGTACTTGTTGTATTGGCACTGAAGAAGAATGGAGAATGGTGAATGTGTACTGATTCTAGACCAATAAACAAGATAACAAAGAATTATAGGTTTCCTATACTGAGAATGGATGATATTATGGGCAGTCTAACTGGAGCAAAGTATTTTACCAAAATTGATTTGAAAAGTGGGTATCATCAGATTAGAATCAAAGAAGGTGATAAATGGAAGACTTCTTTCAAGACAAGAGAAGGTTTGTATGAGTGGTTGGTTATGCCCTTTCATTTAACTAATGCACCAAGTACTTTTATGAATTTGATGAATGAAGTTCTTAAGAAATTCTTGGGTAAATTTTTGATTGTATATCTTGATGACATTCTGATATTCAGTAAGACCAGAGAAGAACATTTGTTTCATGTTAGACAAGTTTTGTAGAGATTGAAAGAGGAAAAGTTGCTGATAAATCTGAAAAAGTGTTCCTTCATGAAAGAAGAGATTGTGTATTTGAGATTTGTGATTTCAGCTGATGGTTTGAAGATGGATCCTGAAAAGGTTGAAGCTATTTTGAATTGGCCTACACCTAAGAGTGCTAGTGAGGTAAGATCATTTCAAAGTTTGGAAAGTTTTTATCGAAAGTTCATAAGGAATTTTAGTTCAATATGTAATGCTATGATTGAGACAATGAGATCAGATAAAAGGGAGTTCAAGTGGACCCATGGATCTAACAAACATTTTGAGAATTTGAAGCAGAAGGTTGCAGAATTGCCTATTTTGGCATTACCTGATTTCAGTAAGGTATTTCAAGTGGAATGTGATGCAAGTGGTAGTGCAATTGAAGTTGTGTTGAGTCAAGAAGGTAAACCTATTGCTTTCTTTAGTGAAAAGTTGAATGATGCTAGAAGGAAACACTAGTACATTTGAGACCTTTTTCCAATGGCTGAACATCAGAATTTAGATAGAATATTGTCAATTAAGTGACACCACCTGGCACCATAGTTTTGCAGTTGAAAAAACCAACCATTTTGTTAGTTGTCATAATTATGACACCCTTAGCTGTCGTAAAAAGAGGATGCCAACAAAGAAAACCTATTGTCACACCTATTTGTGGTCATCTACATTGCAATGCCTAACTGTCACAACAAATACAAGCAACAACAACCTGTCAGAAGATTCTGATGGATAGCCATCATTTGTAACTTGTCCACCGACAGAAATGCTATTAATTCAATGGACATCCATCAAAAGTTTATGATGGATGTCCATCATTTATGGTTTGTAATGATGACTATGTTGTACATACAACAGACATCCGTTGGAACTTTACGATGGATATCTATCATTTATGATTGTTTCTAACAATGATGTTGTTAATGCAACTGTGAGATGTTGGATTTTTGTGAAAAATACCCTTTACTATTGTGAGGCCATTGTAGTTACGATGACAATCAATTTTAAAATATATATATATATATATATATATATATATATATATATATATATATATATATATATATATATATATATATATATATATATATATATATTTGTCAATTTAGAATGATGTTCTTGCAAATCTGGTTCCTACTCATGATTTGGTTATGGATCATTTAGAGATAACTTTGCAGTAGATTTGGTAGTGGGTTGTAGATTATTGATTCAAGTCTAGAGACTTGGATTTCAAATGGATCCTACCGAATCAAGACTTGTGACAGTGACGGCTCCAACATAAGAAGCTAGTGCAGTGATCAGATATGCATTCTTCCTGATGTGTTCATGGGATATATGTGGACCTGATTGCATTTGGATCTGATTCAAGTGAATTCTTGACTTCTTTGGTCTGAATTTGATTTGCTTTGTTCCTATGGAGTGTAGCAGTGACTTGACTTGGAGTTTGAGTAGACTGTGCATTGATCAGGATGAAGACAAAATCAAGCTACTCTTTGTGTTGTTGTTGAGATCAGGTTGTGATAGATTATTGGGATTGTCTACCATTTTTTCCACAGTTTCAAATGAGTTAGGTATGATATTGAGAGAGCGATGTGGAGAACTTGCACATTGGAGATTTGTAGATCACTATGGTGTGTGTGATGACTTGGGAGAAGTCTTCTTCTTGGTGAACCAAGCTGAGAGACTTAGATTACAGAAAGTAGATCATTTGATGCGACTTATGAGACATTGAAATATGGTAGATGTAAATTAATGTGGTTTGATTGACCCACCAAAAGTATTGACATCTAGTATTTCCCTGACAATACAAAATGTAGATCAGTTCTTCATAAAATGATTAGTTGTCACATTATTTTAAAACATAAAATATAATTATGTATCTAGACCTTTTTCTTATTTGGGAAAACCTAAAATTGATGCCCAGGATTACTTGTTGTGCGTGACATCTTCAACATGCATGGGCCAACACCACATTGACACATATGCACATTAACTGAAGTCATCAATGCTATTTCAACAAATATTTCATTGTCATAAGAGCAAAATGCAAGAGTACAAGCATACATAAGAGGATGAACATAAATAAGAAAATAACTTTCAGAAGAAAATGCAAGAGTACAGACATACATAAGAGGATGAACATAAATAATAAGGGTGTCATACATTTCCTAAAGTGATGAATTTTTGACCCAGGTATGAATCTAGTGTGCCCCTGTGTGATCATGACTTGCAAAGAAAAGAGAGATGGGGGTTAGATAAAAAATATCTAAGTAATGAATGACATCCTACTACTGATCCTCATCTACAATTATTTATGTGCATAGTCAAGCCATACACTTCTGAAAGAAAAACCAAGCTCATAGTCTCAATGAAATAAACAATGTATAAAATAATATATGGTGCACAACAGCAACAAGCATGCAATGACAAAAATAACATTGCATGATGCCTGAGCTCAAATTCAAAATAATAAGTGTGTTAATGTATGATCTAATAGCAGCAACCTCATTGATCATTACCTTTCACTCATGCATCATTATAGAAAAGATAACTACCTACAACTATATTTCATAATTCCTCCTTTGAAGTATATATATATATATATATATATATATATATATATGTATATATATATATATATATATATATATATATATATATATACATATATATATATATATACATACATATATATATATATATGTATATGTATATATATATATATATATATATACATACATATATATATATATATGTATATGTATATATATATATATATATATACATATATATATATATATATATATATACATACATATATATATATATATATATGTATGTATATATATATATATATGTATATATATATATATATATATATATATAGATACATAGATATATATATATATATATATATATATATATATATATATATATATATATATATACATAGATATATATATATATATATATATGTATGTATATATATATATATATATATGTATATATATATATATATATATATATATATACATAGATATATATATATCAAGTATAATTATGAGTTTACATCATATATTTAGTCTCAGGCATCATGCATTATTTATATGCTCATTGTTTGATTACTAGTCAATCAAATAGGGACATGAAGTGCTCAAACAACGAGCTCATAAACAATGCATGATGCCCTAGCTTGCAGCCCGCAAGCCATCAAGACATTTCCTCATGAAATGATCATAAACAGGGAGTACCACAGTGAATATCAACAACAAAAAAAATAAAGAGAGATCAAATACTTCACACAATGCCTTGAATGTAATAGAAATGATGCCATAGGTCTCAAAGCTCATGGGTCATGCAGCATTCCAAATGAAAAGATGTAAACAATACCAATATTAAATAGTGAGCACATGAACAATGTATGATGCCCTAGCTTGTAGCCCATGAGCCATCAAGATATTTCCTCATGAAATGATCATAAATGAGGTGTACCACATAGTGAATATCAACACCAAAACAAATAAAGAGAGATCAAACACTTCACACAATATATGTTGTTTTATAAGATTTTATTAAGACTAAATATATTGTTTTATGAGCTCATTTTTTAAGCACCTCATGCCCCTATTTGATCAGTCGGTGCTCTATTTTTTATATTGATGCTATTAGATCAAATAGGGACATCGGTAATAAAATAGGGACATCAGTAATAAAATAATACACTTACTATTTTGAATTTGAGCTCATAAAGATTAACTTTCAAAAGAATATGAATGAATGCAAACATACATAAGTGGATGAACATAAATAATGAAGGTATCAAACATTACCTGAAGTAATGAAGTGTTGACCCAAGCTTCAATCCAGTATGCTCTTGTATGATCCAAAACTTGTAAGGAAGGAAAAGATGGGGTTAGATCCAAAGGATCTAAGCAATGTCTGGCACCCTATTACTGATTCTCATATACAATTATGCATGTGCATAGTCAAGCCATACACTTCTAAAATGAACTATGCTACAGAACATGGGTGTGTGTTAATGTGATTCAAAAGCTATTATGCAAGATTGTGTTATTATTGAGATAAGGATATCTTAATTCTACAATAATAAATGTTTTGAGAAATATTTGAATTTAATTTTGACAATAACATGAGGAGTGATATATTTCAAGCTTTAGGGAGATTTCATACCACACAGTGTTTGTAGATTATGTTCAATGCATTATTTACACTTGTATTGGTGGGAAAACTCTTGAAAATGTGCAAAAGAGATTGAATTAAACTATGTGTTTTACATGAATTATGTAGTTTACCTCCAGCCTAAATCAGTGTTGCATACAATTTTGTGGAGACTACGTGGTACGAAGCCTCGCTAAAGCTTGAAAATGATAAGCATTATGATGTTGAGGTATGGTGTGGTAAGCACAAGTATAGTTTCTCATAAGCTGCTATTGGTATAGGTTTTTTTTTTTCAATATTTGTAGAATCCAGCTTCTCCTATACTTACACGTATGTATACATTTTGGGCTTGGCTTTAATGTCATGTAAATTTGAGTGAAATGGTAATAATATTTAAGAGCAACAAGTATGGTATTTTAAACAAGTATGCATATACATTATATAATAGGAGGAGTGATATATTTTAATGGCAACACTTAATGAGAAGGATGCCTATAAAATAGAAGGAGTGATATATTTTAATGGTAGTGGACATAGAAATTGTAGTGAAACTCTATAATTTATTATTGTAAGTGGACATAGAAATTGCAGTGTAAGTAGTAGGATGATTGTTTATGAGCTCACTATTTCTCAGTTGTTGTGATATCTGCATTTATGACTATGCATCCCTCTGCTCATCTCTTCAGTTTTTGTTTTCATAGATTTCACCATCTGATGTTCCTTTTCAGTAAGAGATGGATGGAAATGTTCATGACTCTTGGAAGAATGCCCTACATACAATAAAAAATTGTGGTTATTCAAATGGTAAGTTCATAGTTTCAAATAATTTGGGAGAAACAAGTTTGGAAAGAATTCAATCTTTCATTGAGGGAAAGGATTTTACTTACGTTGAGAAGAAACCTTAGTTTTTTTCACTTCATTTTCAGCATCTTCTATTGATTTTCTTTTCAACTCAATAGATAATTTTATGTTCGTTAAGTAATCAGAAATCATCGGAATAGCACTTGTGGAAGGATCAGGGCATTTCCTCTGTGACTCAAAATCACTCTAGATCTTCTCAGAATGAAAAATAGAAATATCTTTTTCACAACCATCTCTTACTAAAAAGGAACATCAAATGGTGAAATCTATGAAAACAAAAACTGAAGAGATGAGCAAATGGATGCATAGTCATAATGTTTCTAGCAGGTGTCCTGTTAAGGCAATAGAAAAGAAAATGACCCTGGAGGTTGCTAAGTCATTCGAATCAAAAAACCCCTTTGGCTTAGTAATTAATGAGGTTGTTTCTATTATATCATACATTAATACACTTACTAGTTTGAATTTGAGCTTGGGCATCATGCAATGTTATTGCTGCCATTGCATGCTTGTTGTTGTTGTGCACCATATATTATTTTATACACATAGAACAATAGATTTTGGGACTTAGACTTATGTTCAATCCTTAGTAATGGTTTGGGGAACTAATTACTAGATGAGTGACTACAGTACCCTAGTTCTCATTATTAGACGATCTTGTTTAATTTGTCTTCATTTCATGCAAAGATACATGTAAAGGAAAAGAAATTTTTGCATCTATACAATACAAGGAAAATAAATTTTAGAAGAAAATGCAAGAGTATAGGCATGCATAAGAGGATGAACATAAATAATAAGGTTGCCAGACATTTCCTGAAGTGATGAATTTTTGACCCACGTATGAATCTAGTGTGCCCCTGTGTGATCCAGAACCTGCAAAGAAAAGAGAGATGGGGGTTAGATAAAAAATATATAAGCAATGAATGGCATCCTATTACTGATCCTAATCTACAATTATGCATGTACATAGTCAAGCCATACACTTCTAAAAGAAAAACCAAGCTCACAGTCTCAATGAAATAAATAGTGTATAAAACAATATATGTGCACAATAGTAGCAAGCATGCAATGACAACAATCCCTATTTTATTACTGATGTCCCTATTTACATTTTTTTATCAAATGACCCAAAAACATCAAGAATGGTCCTATATGATCACTAATAGCCAACTTTCGGAAGAATATAAATGAATACAAACATACACAAGTGGATGAACATAAATAATGAAGGTCCTATATGGATAGTTCTAATGCTTTGCCATTACAACAATTGAGTATTCACCATTTGGTATATGAATAGGTGAAAAACATTAAGACATCCAGACATGTGTATCACAAGCTTTCCTATAACAAATGGACATGTGATGATTTTCCCAATAGTACATGTGTTGGAAGGAAAGCTCATAGTACTGCTTAGGAAAATATGAATGTTCATCACTTGTGCATATCAGAGTTGATCAGAGAATGTATATGCACTATTGGAAATAGGGAATACTGAGAGGTGCAAGTGAATCAGTATTCCACAAACTTTTACTTTTTCCCAATTATGGATATAACAGATAATCTTGATGCATGCATAACATAGAAAGATAAACAATGTGCATAGCAATAAAACAAAAGAACTCATAACACATTATTTATTCTCGAGGAAACCTTGGCCAAGGGAAAACCCCAGTGGGGATGGTACCCACAAAGATTCACTAATCAAAAGTATCTTGTTAAGGATGTTGACCCTGTTAGGAGTCCATTACAAGCATTTAGTGTCTCAGCCCTGATTAAGGGACTATAGGCCTTGTTAGAAGACTTAACCCTGTTAGGAGTTGCTAGTACAAAATGTGATTACTAGATGAGCCCACTGCCCAAACAAGTAATGTACAATATTTACTGATTACAAAAGAGGTCAAGGTACATAACCTTATAGTACTTGCATCAATATCTCTTCACTTCTATTTCACTATCGCTATTATGTATACATCATATTTCACATCATATCACTACTACTATTGCTCTTTCTATTACTATATCCTTCTTAAAATTTACAATTACATTTATACAAGTTATTAAGGCTAATAACTTTTATGGTCAGCTACCATATAAAAAAATAATTTTACCCAAGGGTTAACATCTAGGATGTCATCCCTTTATATTGTTAAGTCATTATTTTGATAAACAAAATAATCCTTTACCAATTTTGTCTTCATATTCTATCCTATCGACTTGACACTGTCTTCAATAAAATTGTCATAACTCCTTTCGTACATGCCATACTGACTTGTGCTCTGAGGTGAGTCTTCAATAGTCACCATAGAGTCTATTTTCAAGTGCATAAGAACTGAACTTACTCCAATCAATGTCACCAAACAATACTGTCTATTGGTTCACTGGCAAAAACACACCATCTCATACTTAGACAATTTTACATTGTGCTTTGACATACCAACTCAACCAAATTTCCAACAATCTCCCCCTTTGTCATTGGTGGCAACATATGAGAAAATTGGCTAAGTCTTAAACTCAAAAACTGTTAGGAAGTAAAGTCCACCAAGATAACTGAGAGGGGGGGGGATGAATCAGTTATCAGATAACTATAACTTTTATCAACTTCAACAAAATTTAACCATGTAAGAAATCTAATTACCAACCATAGAAAGATATTGATACACAATAACACAAGATATGTTGACTAGAGAACCTCTTGATCAAAGAGTAAACCTCGGTGGGAATGATACCCACAAAAGATGCACTAATATGAATATTCCTTGTGAAAGGATGGACTCTATTAGGAGTCTTATGAAATACATTCAGTACATATGAATCCCTATTAAAAGATTCTAACCCTGTTAGGATTTATGGAAGACAGAAGGACCACTGCCCAAATAGCTTCAATGGCAAGATCACTGAACACACTGTCCAACTGACCTTAAGATTATTCAACAAAATAATATCAAATATGTTACCTCCCCATTGTACTATCATCCACATCACTATCAATGTGTCTCTAACTTCCCTTTAACTGCGCAAAACTAGATTCCATCCTGATTAGAAGATATCATCCGATTTCCACAAACCACTACTCAAGAATACTGCCTGAAAACTGCTTCCACCAAAATGCTCATAACTTCCATGAATAAAAGAATTATTGTTTGCACTCTTGACCATAAAAATATATCATATCAAAGAGTATATCCTCAACATCACATAGCTCCAACTACAATATACCATGTGCGCCAATCAAAACACTATCTGCTTCTCTGCAAGTCTCTAGAAGGTCACTGTGTTGACATCAATGACAATCATAGTCATGAATGCAACAACAAATGCTACAAAATGACTACCAAACATTCAGCATTCATTCCTAACAAAAACTTCAAAATTGTGGCCATAGTATAAAATATATATATACTATCCTTATAACTCCAAAAATCTTATCTCTTATACAGTACTCCCCCTAAGAGTATCAATCCTTATCAATTTTCTATCAATTTTCTACTATATATCTCTACCCCTTTGACAAAAATGACAAAATAAAGGTAAGGAGGGTTACAAAACCATGTTCAAAAAGCTTTATACCTTGATTCAATATTGCAAAGCCGGTAGGCTTGCAACATAATCTACAAAATCAATCTTTATTTCCTCTAACTCTTTCTCCCATGATTTCTTAATTGAATCTGCCACACTGAGTAGTGCGCATAATCTATAAGATGCTATCTCACATTCTTGAAGATTCTCAAAACTAAACTTTTGAAAAGATGTCTTAGCTGAAAGATATTCTTCCAATTGCCCTTCAATAATACTCAACTTCATAGAAGTGTGCTCTCTTAAAAGAGTGAATCTTTTCATTTTCCTATCCTTTTCATCTTGCAAAATTCTGATCTCATCATATAACTTATGAATTTTCTTCTCAACATCAAATACCTTCATAGTGGGGCTTGAAAGAAGGTTTGTTTCATTCTAATTTTTTGCTTCCTTCATCTTCATCTTCTGATCTTCTACTGCTACAAAGGTCTCTAATTTTGTACACTGAATGTACAAGGATTTACCTCTCTCCAAATTCTTTCTCAAGTCCTTTATACAGATATCAAGATTATTGATATCATTCCTGATAGTCTGGCTAATGTTCAAAAGTTTTTTGGCCTCATAGGCTACTTGAGCTTTCACTTTTGCTATATCAGACAAATTTGTGAACTCACTATCAAAAGTGTTCATTACTTTCTTTGCTTTCTCCAAAGGGTTAGCTTCTACAACTTGTGTAGTTACAACACCTTGTAACTTCTCAGTAAGCTGCTTTAGACATCCTTCAATACTTTTAACTTTCTTGTTCTTTCCAATGATCTTGTTCAAGGATGTGATCAATTCCATCTGATCATCATCATCTACTTTGATGAAGGGTGCTCCCCTTAATACCACAAACACATAACAGAAATAGAGAAACAACAACAACATGCAAGAACAGAAAATTGGCTTCTTATTATCTCCACAAATGTGGAATTACAAACTTTCAGAATTACAATATGCAAAGCCACATGGGCATTCCCTTACAATATTCTGTAGGACAAAGCCTCGAACTATTACCCAGATCTACTACCCAGAACTATTCTGAACTGCCTAAGACAATAATACAGCCTTCCTTATATAGGCAATTTTCCACCGCCTGGGAAGGTTCCAGAATTTTAGCCAATAAGGCCGACCAAACTTAGAATTATTTTTTTTTTATTTTACATTTCATTACATCATAGTCGGCTCAAAATAAATTTTGAAACCCGAACAGAAATTTTGAAGAAAAATCATTTTCTGCCATTTCAGGTGACCCAACTTCCGAAGACCATAAGTCATCGCCAGTTGACCCGATTGACTATTGTAACCCCATTTCGGAAACGCCACGAAGCGCTCTACAACGCTTGAATTAAGCAAGCTTCATTCAGCCCAAAATTCAACCTCATCCGGGGCCTCTAAAGCCTTCAAAACTGAGTTCGAAGTTTCTGTACCCTGCTGCCAATACCGAAAATCTTCAATATCTTCCAATATACACTTGATCTGGCAATGAAACTTTACTGGCAGACTAATATGACCAAAATGAACCTCCAAGAAAGAAATCAGATCATTCTAAGCACATACAAAAATTACCAAAAATAGTAACTTTCCATAAATAGCAGCTCTGCACTAAAATAGCCCTTATTGAATATAAAAACAGAAATATTTTTTTGGGTGATGCAAGATTGCTCTTACACCCAGGATGCTCCTGCATCAGACACCCAGGGTAATTTGAGAAGTGACCCTGTCACGACTCAGGTGTGCAGAGGAAAACCAAGACGGTTAACCTCCTCCTTTGTTAGCCACGATGAATCTTCTACAGGTCGTCCTTTCCACTTGACCAGATATTCTTCATATGTCATGTTCCTTGTGCTTCTGCCAACATGACTGTCCAGTATATCTTCGATCTCCTTAGTGTCTGAACTAGTTGCTGGAATACTCCACTGTGCTGCTGTGATCTCATCTTCAACACCTCCTTCATGATACTCTGTCAGATCTGAAATGTTAAACACTGGTGAAATATTTAGCTCAGTAGGCAATTCTACCTCATATGCGTTTCCGGAATCATGTTTCTTCAGTATCTTACATGGTCCAAACTTCTTCATTTTCAGCTTGTTATATGTACCAACTGGAAACCGCTCCTTCCGCAAATGAACCATGACTTCATCTCCAACCTGAAATTCCTTATACCTCCTTTTCTCATCTGCCTTGGCCTTATACTGTGCGTTCATCTTGGTAATATGCTTCCTCACCTCCCCATGGATGTTCTTCAAGTGTTCTGCAAAATCCTCAGCTTCAGCACTACTTATTTCTCCTTTATCTATCTTCCTTAATTCAGATGCATTTCTCGGACTACTTCCAAATACAATCTGGAATGGTGATTTACCAGTGCTCCTGTTGACAGAATTATTGTATGCAAATTCCGCCTGTGGTAAAATCAAATCCCATCCTGTTGGCTTATCTCCAACCAAACATCTCAGCAAATTTCCCAAACTTCTATTCACTACCTCTGTCTGTCCGTCAGTCTGTGGATGATGTGATGAACTGAACTTCAAATCTGTCTTCAACTTCTTCCACAATGTACGCCAGAAATATCCAACAAACTTAGTGTCCCGATCTGAAACTATGGTCTTTGGCAAACCATGCAGTCTCACCACTTCTCTGAAAAATAATTCTGCTACATGAACAGCATCATTAGTCTTCTTGCAGGGAATGAAATGTGCCATCTTTGAAAATCTATCAACCACCACAAAAATTGAATCATGTCCCCGCTGAGTCCTCGGTAAACCAAGAACAAAGTCCATGGTAATATCCTCCCAAGGCTTCTCTGGCACAGGTAATGGCTGATACAACCCTGTATTCTGCTTCACTCCTTTCGCCATCTGACATATTCTGCAACTCTGTACAAACTTCTTCACATCTTGCTGCAATTGTGGCCAATAATAATTCTCACCAACCAAAGCAAGGGTTTTATCACGACCAAAGTGTCCAGCCAATCCTCCACTATGCTTCTCCTTGATGAGATTCTCCCTCATAGAACTTCGTGGAATGCACAACTGACCCCTTCTAAATAGCATATCATCCTGGATGATGAAATCCAACCATTTTGTCCTGTCTAGAGTAACAGGTTCTGTACAAGCTTTCCAAGCTTCACCAAAATCAGGATCCTCTGGATACAAATTCTTGAGTTCCTTGAACCCAACCACTTCAATCTGCATTTCTGTCAGCAATAGTTGCCTTCTGCTAAGAGCATCTGCAACCCTATTAGACTTTCCACTCCTATGTTTCAAAACAAATGTATAACTCTGCAAAAACTCAACCCATTTCAAATGCCTCTGATTCAACTTTCCTTGACTATTCAAATATTGCAAAGCTTGATGATCAGTATACAAAACAAACTCCTTAGGAAGCAGATAATGTCTCCACTTCTTTAATGCCTGAACTATAGCATAAAATTCCTGATCATAAACAGAATACTTCCTCTTGGCATCATTTAACTTCTCACTGAAATACGCAACAGGTTTACCTTCTTGGCTCATAACAGCTCCTATTGCAGTACCACTAGCATCACAATCTACTTGAAACACCTTATTAAAATCTGGAAGTGCTAAAATAGGTTGTTCTGTAACTTTTTGTTTCAACAATTGAAAATTCTTTTCTGCCCCATTAGTCCACTTAAACTCTTTTCTATCCCCTCTCATTGTTTCAGTCAAGGGTCCACAAATACTGCTAAAATTTCTGATAAACTTTCTGTAAAAGCTAGCTAGACCATGAAAAGATCTTACCTCAGTAGCATTCCTTGGAGTAGGCCATTCAAGGATAGCCTGTACCTTCTCTGGGTCCATTTTTAGACCTTCTCCTGAAACTACAAACCCTAAATACACCAACTCTTTCTTCACAAAACTGCACTTCTTCAAATTAATCAGCAATTTCTCTTCTCTCAGCTTCTCAAATACCATACGAATATGCATCATATGCTCCTCCAATGTCTTACTAAAGATCAGAATATCATCTAGGTAAACAATGACAAACTTACCCATAAATTCTTTCAGAACCTCGTTCATGAGCCGCATGAAAGTGCTCGGTGCATTGGTTAGCCCAAAGGGCATGACTAACCACTCATACAGTCCTTCCTTTGTCTTGAAGGCAGTCTTCCATTCATCTCCTTCTCTGATCCGAATCTGATGATACCCACTTTTCAGATCTATCTTTGAAAAATACACAGCTCCACTCAAACAGTCCATAATATCATCCATTCGTGGCAATGGAAACCTGTACTTGATTGTGATCTTGTTTATTGCTCTGGAATCTGTACACATCCTCCACTCTCCATTCTTCTTTGGTGCCAATACTGCTGGTACAGCACAGGGACTTAGACTCTCACGGATCAATCCTTTCTGTAACAGTTCATGTACTTGTCTGTTCAACTCCTCACTTTCTGCAGGTGTCATTCTGTGTGCTGCCTTATTCGGCAAACTCGCTCCTGGGATCAAGTCCATCTGATGACTGATCTTCCTGACTGGTGGTAATCCATCAGGCACGTTATCGGATACAATATCCTGAAACTCATTCAACAAATCTGCAACTTCTACAGGAACATCTTCTACTTCCTCTTTACCAGCTTTTGGAATTAAAGCAAAACATACATGATCATGCCTCATACCATCTAGGAAATTTCTTCCATCAACAAAAGTTATCCTTGCATTACCACATACCTTTTCTTCAGTCTCCTTCAATAGTTTTAGCTTATGTCGCACTCCATCCTTTGTCAGGGAATAGGTATTCGTACGGCCATCATGTACAGCACATCTGTCAAACTGCCATGGTCTACCCAACAACATATGACATGCATCCATAGATATGATATCACACAATACCTCATCTTGGTATCCACCAACCTTGAACTTTACTAGGCATTGTTCATTGACCATGACCTTGTGGTCATCCTGTACCCAGGCAATCCGATATGGATGTGGGTGTTTCTGTCTCTTGAGCTTCAACTTTGTCACCATCTCTTCTGACACCAAATTGTCAGTGCTTCCACTATCAATAATCACATCACAACATTTACCTTCACACTTCCACCTGGTGCGAAACAGGCTCCTCCTTTGCTCAGGTTCATTCTCACCACTCAACAGGACTCTTCTGTTAATCAACGTTTCTCCTCTTTCAGCATCTTCAGAATTTGATGATCTGGCATCTTCATCTACATGTGCAATTCTGGCCTGGCCTTCATTTCTCCTGTCTATTCTGCCTTGGCGCTGAGGACATTCAAATGCCCTATGACCTTCTTCTCCACAGTGAAAACATGTTCCACGGAAGCCACCTCTTCCAGATCCTTGTCCTCTTCCTCTTCCTCTTTGGTCTCTATTATTCTGATCCTGGAAGCGATTGGAATTATTTCCTCGCTGATTCTGACTGCTACTAGCCTCATCCTTCTTTTTCGGATCTTCATTTCGGCCACCATATGACCGTCCACCAGATCGTCCACCGCGACCTCTTCCGTTTTGTCTGCTCTCAAACTTCTTGTTCAGCTTTTCCTCTACTTTTAGGGCAAACTGGTATGCCTCCTCAATACTGTTCATTCGAACCAGATTCAGCTCCTCCTGAATGCTTGGCCTTAACCCATTAAGGTATCGGGCAACTTTCTCCTTATCAGCTTCTGCATGGCCTGTTCTAATGAGAAGTCGATAGAACTCCTCTGTATACTCCTGAACAGATCTTCCTGCTTGCTTCAAACTTTGCATTTTCTTTAGTAGATCAAGCTCATAATCAACAGGAATGAACTGTCGCTTCAATTTATCCACCATCCGATCCCATCTTGTGATTTTATCTTTCCCTCTTCTATTTCGCTCCAATTGAATTTCTTGCCACCAGATCTTCGCATGACCTTTCAGTCTGGCCTTCGTAAATTTGACCCTATCAGGATCCTCAACATCTTCATACTCAAAATACTCCTCACATTCATTGATCCAGTCGATCAATTCCTCTGGGTTAAGATTTCCAGAAAATGTAGGAACCTCAATCTTAGGTCTTTTCCCAATCTTGGAAATCGCCCGAAAAAGCCTTTCTTCCTCCTGGTTCACAATTTCAACTTCTCCTTCTTGATATTCTTCTTCGGCTTCATCCTCACTTTCGTCTCTGACATTAAGATTCATTCCTCTACGAATCTCTTCTTGCAATGCTCGCACTTGTCTCTGCAACTCTCTAACCTCAGGTGTCACAACACCAGGTCTTCCGCCACGTTCTCTTTGTGGAGGCATTTTCGCGATGCGCGCTGAAACCCTAACCACGGTCCTGGTGCAAACTGCCTCACAGTCGGCGATCTATTTACACACTCAAGAACTCCTGCTCTGATACCACTTGATGAAGGGTGCTCCCCTTAATACCACAAACACATAACAGAAATAGAGAAACAACAACAACATGCAAGAACAGAAAATTGGCTTCTTATTATCTCCACAAATGTGGAATTACAAACTTTCAGAATTACAATATGCAAAGCCACATGGGCATTCCCTTACAATATTCTGTAGGACAAAGCCTTGAACTATTACCCAGATCTACTACCCAGAACTATTCTGAACTGCCTAAGACAATAATACAGCCTTCCTTATATAGGCAATTTTCCACCGCCTGGGAAGGTTCCAGAATTTTAGCCAATAAGGCCGACCAAACTTAGAATTATTTTTTTTTTATTTTACATTTCATTACATCATAGTCAGCTCAAAATAAATTTTGAAACCCGAACAGAAATTTTGAAGAAAAATCATTTTCCGCCATTTCAGGTGACCCAACTTCCGAAGACCATAAGTCATCGCCAGTTGACCCGATTGACTATTGTAACCCCATTTCGGAAACGCCACGAAGCGCTCTACAACGCCTAAATTAAGCAAGCTTCATTCAGCCCAAAATTCGACCTCATTCGGGGCCTCTAAAGCCTTCAAAACTGAGTTCGAAGTTTCTGTACCCTGCTGCCAATACCGAAAATCTTCAATATCTTCCAATATACACTTGATCTAGCAATGAAACTTTACTGGCAGACTAATATGACCAAAATGAACCTCCAAGAAAGAAATCAGATCATTCTGAGCACATACAAAAATTACCAAAAATAGTAACTTTCCATAAATAGCAGCTCTGCACTAAAATAGCCCTTATTGAATATAAAAACAGAAATATTTTTTTGGGTGATGCAAGATTGCTCTTACACCCAGGATGCTCCTGCATCATACTTCTTTTCCCAAGTCTTCAATCATAGATCCTATCTGCTTCTTCTTTCTAGTCTCAGGAGTAAGACTAATTTCTTCTTTAGTGGGAATAAGTGCTTGCATCACTATCACTTTGGGTTCTTTAGTAGTGGTTTGAGTCTGCTCTTCTTCTTTAGTTCTATTTGGTTCTTCAAAAGCTGAATTGTCAACAATGTTTTCTAGATTCTTGAATACATTATCATCAGTATCCAAGGTGATCTTAGCTCCTTCAACATTCATAGCTTCATCCTCAATATTTATGGCTGGTGGAGAGGGAATGTATTCTTGTTCTACTTCACCTACTTGCTCTACTGCAACTGATGGTTCTCCAACATTCTCTGCCATGACTTTAATAATTGCTTGCTCTGTCTTTGCATTCACTTCCTCATATTGTCCTCCCATAATCTAAATAGTTCTCCTTTTTGTCCTCAAATGGGTGCGTAGAGCCTTCATAATTTTCTTAAGATGTTCATCATCTCTCACATCACAAAGCTTCCTCACAAGGATTTCTCTAATAGATGTGTCTTCCTCTTATGCTCTCTTCTTCCTATTCACAAGTTTCTTGTATAAATCATCAAGTATCTTACCTTGAATTATGTCAAACTTCTTATCAGATAGAATCATATGCTTAGCCACTACATTTTCCAAATTCAATCTCTTTGCATAATCATAGAGGTCATAATATTTATTCATCTTAGAAAAATTTCCATCTTGAATAATTTTCTCGTTAACCTTTTCAATTCTAGGTTTCTAGGCTTTCTTCTTAATACAAGTGTCATCATCTTTGATTTTTTCTATTTTCCTTGGAACTAGTTGCACCAATGTTTTCTACCTCTTACCTAGTCTAGTAGTAATCTATTTTACTCTTTTGCTAGGTGTGGAGGAGGTTGACCTAGTGTGTTTACTTGCTTCTTTTTCCTTCTTTGTTTCTTCCACTTTCACCTTGACTTGTGTTTCTCCTTGTTGTACTACAATTGATGATAAAGGTGGTATAGACAAAATTTCTTTCTGTCCAATTTCTCTAACTATTGTTTTTGTCTGCTTGGCTACTAAGAATTCTTTCTCTATCATCCCTATATGTTTTAGAATTTTCTTAATTGTACTCTCAAATCTTTTCTTTGACTGTTTCTCTTCAAGTATAGCCTTTGCAGAGTTGAAGTTCTCCTCAAAGGTTCTAAACCTGTTACTGTGAGTATTAGTCTTGCACTTAAGTAACCTGCTCACATACTCTTTTGTCTCAATTTTAGATATTTCATAGCCAAGAGGATCTATGAACTCTACTCTAGGTTCTACTACTTCAATGTAAGAAAATTCAATATCAACCATGAAACACATCTCATTTTTATACTTCTCCACAAGAGACTTTGGGATCCTTGATCTGCTAGTTACCAAGTTCTGAAATGTCTTAATTACTAGCATTGCACTTTCATTCACTTTTTCAATAACATGTCTCATATACACTTTGTTAATTCTTTCCATTGTAGTTTGTCCATCATTCTAGTCATTTGCAATGGTGTAAGGAAATCTTCTCAATAAATGAAAAAACATATAAGTGATCAAAGATGAGAATCTAAATTGTGCATACTTAGTCTTCTTAATCTTTTCCAAATTCTCAAATAGTTGAATTCTCAAAATCTCACACATATCAACTTGCACTTTATCAAGACACATCAAATAAGCCACATGTATCATTCTAGCTACCATGTCATCCTCTCTTGAGTTTGCACAAAACTTAGTTGTTAGTATCTTGCACAAGTATCGAACATCATCTTATTGAATCTTACTAATCACAATTCCTCTACCATTATAGGATGAATTTGTGTTATCTATGAAAATTTTCCTCATGTTCTTCTCATTTAAAGGAATGGATCTAGTTTTAGATAGTCCAGTAATTTCATGAATCAAATCAGCTATGATATCTATCACTCTATCTTCTAACCAAAACTTCTCATTATGAATTCTGCTTAGGATTATCTTTGTGCATTCTTCATTATCAAATTCATACTATAATACATACTTAATGATCTCATTATCTTTCAAATGTTCAAATCCTTCTTTTAATGACATGTCCCGATTGTAAATCTTCTGATATTCCTTGGTGAAATCACTATCATTGATAGTTTCTATTTTGCATCCAAGATAACTTCTAACATTCTCTAGATGTAAAACTCTATCTGGTACAGATGACATAGCTAACCTAGGATCATCTTCCAGGGGTTCAATTGGTTCCCTTTTCATCTTAGGTCTATTTTTATCTCTAATATTATGAATCAAAGAAACATCCATGATTACTTCTAATTCCTTTTACTGATTCAAAGATCTGCCAAGTAAAATACCTCAATTTCATGATTTTAGGGCTTGCATAGATTCAGCACACAAATCCTTCACCAAATCCTTTCAAAATGCTTCCAATCACTGCTCTTCAATCTCCTTAACACTTGTATTCACTTTGATGATCAAATAATACTGATTATGACCTTTTATTACTTCAATCTCACTTAAATCTGACATCGCATTCAATTCTTTTGCTGCTTCTTTCCAAAAAGTTGATTCTGTTAACCTGCAAAACTTATAACTTCTTGCGATCTTGCAAAACATAATATTTTTCTTTGCGCTCTTAACCATAGCATAAGAACATCATATAATACCTTGCATTAACTGTACAAGATTTAATTCAACATATATCTACTTGTACACTAATCTAAGTTCCTATTCTACTGAAATTTTCATAAATTAAGTACTTTGAGATAGGTCAGGTAAGGATTCATTCTTACCATTTGATACTTCACCTTTCTAATTACCTTCAATGCTGAATATGTCTCCCTAATCTGTACTTTTGATAAACTTCACTTCATCTGAATTACTACAACATCCTTTCTATCTATTACTTGCATCTTCATTTCTTCTTGCATGATTTCTAGGGTTAGGATTAGGATGAAAAACTCAATTGTTCATTCTGAAAAACCTTGCTATATGTCCAATCTTGTTGCATATCTAACAAATAATTCCATTGTTTCCATATCTTGGTCTAGGTGGATTGATCTGTGTTCTACAATTTCTAGCAATGTGTCCAACTTTGTTGCATCTATAACATATTACTCCATTTCTTCTGTTCATATCTTCAGTAGGTTTCTTATCTACATGGTTAGTATTCCTAAACATTCTACTATTATTGTTATTCTCAACAAATTTAGGTTTTCTATATTCAATAACTCTATGTCTAAAACCATGAAAATTATAACAATAACCATTAAGAGGTTCAAATTGTTTACCTGTGCAATCTCTCTTCATATGACCAATAGTATTACAAGTAAAACATCTTCCTTTGAATTCTCTTTGCATACCTTTAGAAAATTCCTCTTTCTTAGGTGGTTCTTCCTTCTTAGGTGTTGTGTGTGAGTGATTTACACCTTCATGAAATAACAAGATTTAAAGAGAATTTACACTATTCAAAGAAAACTAATCTAAATAATGCACAAATTAATCTAAATATCTCATGGATCTCTAAAACAAAGTGGTAAATGAGGCTCTTAGCTATGATCCTCACTAGTGACACTCTAAAGATGAGAATTGAACTAAGAATGATATGCAAACTAGATTTAATTATCAAATTCTAGCTCTATTCGATAAGAAATCTACAAAATGATCAACAATTGAATCTAATTATCAATGAAAATTGCTAAGTGAGTGATGTGGATGCAAATTGCAAGAGCTTTGCTGCAATTCAAAGATATGGAGTGGATGAATAATGCCTCAAAATGCCTTCTATTTATAAGATTTTCCCAAGGGTAGGGGGGTAGAGTGAGATAACCATGGTTATGCTTGGGTAAGGTCAATTGGCTTTGCTTTGTCCCTAAATTGGGGGACAAACATTTAAATGGTTTCAAAAGGCTGGACCATTTCAACAAAAGTGAGTGATTTGTGTCCATTTTGTCTCCTTTTTTGCTTTGTTGAGGGAATTTATGATTTATTAATTAATTAAAGTAATTAAATTTAGCCATGAAGGGTAAGAGGTTCATTTTGATTTTTCATTTCAACAACTATGTCATTAAT
This sequence comes from Chamaecyparis obtusa, assembly GCA_027943335.1. Lineage (NCBI taxonomy): Eukaryota > Viridiplantae > Streptophyta > Pinopsida > Cupressales > Cupressaceae > Chamaecyparis > Chamaecyparis obtusa. The sequence continues at coordinate 140,452 of BSBK01003814.1, forward strand.
TGAATTTAATCAATTTCATAGTGTTTTTCCCCTTTTCAAGCTTTATTTAATCATTTAATCATTTAATTGAATTTTTCTTTGATTTGAATTGCCTTCGTTCCATTTATTAATTTTTAGTGCTATTTTGATGATTTGATTGCACCTTTTGACTGATTTAAGCCTTTTGCCAATTTTTCATGTCTACAAATGCCCCTCTTTGAGTCGATGTGTGAAGAACACCGATTCAAAGATTCCCTTTAGTACTATGATCTAATTCAGGTCCTGGTTCTGATATGGCTCTGATCGTTCTAATTGATGTACTTCCTGATGATGATGATGTGCCTCTGATGATGGTGCTGATATGATTCTGATGCCTCCTGATATGATATGGGTCCTGATTTGATGATAGGTCCTGGGTTTACTGATAAAGGTTCTGGGTTCATTGATTGCTGATATGTTGATAGGTTTGATATGATAGCAGATTTGATATTGATTTTGCCTCCTGATATGATACTAATATGATATGATATGATAACTTGATATGATATGATATGACCCACTGATAAATGTTTTTGATGTGATGCCCATTTGATACTTTGATGCCCCCTCAGAAATAAAAACATATTAATTCCTTGATTTGAACAATTTTGAGTAGTTAGAATATGTTTTGATTTTTGATCCCATTTGAAAGAAATAATCAAGTTTTATTCATGCCCCGGCTAATGAAAATGTCATATAATAGGTCCAAAGTGCATTTTTAAGTGTTTATTAGGACCAATTTCACCTTAAATAGGGTAAAACCCCTCATTTTACTATTCATTTTCACCATTCCCTCTTGAGATTTTGAGCTCTAACTTTAGCCCTTTTGACACGATGGTGGTCCCACATCGCGAGCATCAGTTTGAGAGAGCACGCCAGTTCAGTCGGAGAGCGACCGATGGTCCTCCGGTATGTCATTCAAATTTTCCTCATGTTTTGAAAGTTGCATTTATGACCTCATTTAATGCATTTTAAAATTTTGATTCTGCGTTTGTGAAAAGAAATGTCACCTCCGTGCATTTTAATTACTCCTGAAAATTTCAAATGTCACCTTTGGTAAATTTGATATCGCCTTCATTAGCTTTGTTCACGCCTTTAGAAAATCCTTTATCGCCTGTGGATAATTTAATATCACCTAGGGTTTAAGCATTTTCAATTGTTTATTGCGTGAAAATCTTGGATAATAAAATGTCACTTGCGGAAAATCTTATACCGCATCAGTGAAATTAAGTCACACAGATGATTAAAATCACGCGTATGGAGAATTTGACGTCGCCTCTGGTAAAAGAAATGACGCCTGAAAGAAAAGTCGCGTAAGTGAAAATTTTTTTATGTTATTTGAGACTTTTCTAGGATGTCTAATTTCTCGATTGCGTCAACTTGATTGATATCTATCATGTCAATGAATTCAATCGAATGTTCAGTTAGGGTGTTCCCCTTGTTTGATTTCAACAACGAATTAGGACATTGGTAACTATAATATCGAAGGATAAGGTAAATCAATCTTCATCACGAATGATAGGTCATCGATCTAATCATCCATTCATTTTATTCTCAAATGCTTAGAGACATAAAACTAGGATCATCCTTCCTCAATGCTTAGAGTTAGGATTGGTAGGTCTGATAAGTATATTTAAATTGATGACTATGATTGATTGTTTGATTTCCTGATAGTAAGTTACTCATGTGATTCCATTGTTTTGATTAAACAGGAGGATGTCCCTGTTCTATACCTCCGGACTGTACCACACTGGGTGATGGAGCTTAGGGAGTAGTTGACTGACGCTGAGAGGTGAGTGATTAGGTGCTACGGTTTACTATATGTATTAGAGCTTCCTCAGTTCTAGATGAACCAAGGTTTGATTACCGCTGTCGCAAAGTGTTGGCACTCTGAGACAAACACGTTTTGGCTACCACAGGGTGAGATGATGATTACTCCTAAGGATGTATATAGATTGCTATGGATCCTGACTCATGGAGAGATAGCATATTACGATGCAGTCTATGATGGGATGTATTGTCAATGAGTATTCAGAGATCTTTCTATAGGTGATGATTGCATCTTATGGCCTCAGTTTGCCTCATTTCCTATTTTACCAGCGTTATTAGGTGCGATCATTGGTGGTGTATTATTACCTGATCATCAGGGTCACGGATTTTTAGTAGGATGGGGCAGGATTATCGAGGATTTGCTACATCAGCCTTGATGCTTTGATTGGGGATCCTGTGTGCTTGCATAGCTTTACCATGATCTTCATGAGGTGGTTTATAGGAGATCAGCTTTGTTATCTGCTGGGATTCATATTTTGCAGCTTTGGATATGGGAGCACTTACTAGTTAGTCATCCTATATCAGAGCAAGACTGACCTTTAGGATATCCTTTTGCATGGTAGTATACTGGGATGGTGACACAGCATCACTTAGGTCATTTGGAGTATTGGCAGCGTCAAATTGATGATATGGATGAGGTCTATTGGAGACCATATGTTGAGGTCAAGGATTGGAGAGAGGATAGCTTGGAGTTACCATATATGTTTTCTCCTCGATGGATGATCGGTAGGATCGACTCTATTCTTGAGAGATTCTTGGCAGGTAGAGTACTACAGTAGTTTGGGCAGATTCAACCTATGCCTCAGGGATCTGTAGTGTATGCTTGTTCTAGTGCAGAGAAGGCTACTTGGGGACACATGCCTTCATATGATGATGCTATTAAGTAGATATCATTACTTGGTTATATGGATTGGGATATGAGGTTACACATTAGAGATGTCAGGGTTACTCAGGAGTATCTAGCTTGGTTGATGGAGCATCCTATGCCTCGATTTACAGACCCTGCAGAGCCAGTGCCTGGGAGAGATGATGATGGTGATGATATCGATGGTGGGAGGAGACATAGAGGTAGACCACAAGGTAGGGTGGTGATTAGACTCAGAGGATGAGTGAGAGATATATAGATATAGGCACCACCTCCTCCTCCTTCTCATCCTACAGTAGCACAGAGACAGAGGATAGATCATCAGGATCATGTGAGGGCTGCTAGGCAGGATCCAGTTGTAGGATAGGATACGGGAGTAGGATTACAGTAGGCTACCATGGATGGTCAGGATACAGGTGCACAACAGATGCCAGCAGCTTTTTCCCATGATCGGGGAAAAGCTCCTATAGATACAGGTGATCCTCAGAGTACCTATGAGGTTGGGGAGAGTTCTAGTACCACCCAGCTGCGAGCAGATGTGGGAGCATTACGGACAGAGGTATCATAGATGTCTTCTATGATTCAGTAGTTAGTATCAGGTTTGGCTCCATTGGTTCCTCTCCTTGTTGCTATGGTTGGTCAGATGCCTCCTCAGCCACCTCAGCAGCCTCCATCACAGCTTCCTCCACAGCCTCCTCCAGGACCTCCTCCCAGTGGTGACAAGAGTTGAGCTATGAGTACTCTTGTTGATCATTTGTGTACTGATGTTGAGATACTTGATGTTGTACCATATTCTTGTGACCTTGATGTCACCTTTCCAGTTGTACTTTGATACTTGTTTGACATTGATGCCCCTGTTGATGGGCGATTATAGAGTTGATTTATGATATCATTGTTATACTTGATGTGTTGAGTTTTTGAGTAGACATGTGATATGAGGACATTTATGATATTTCCTGCTTTTTACTTGATGATATATGAGATTACCTTTAGATGCTGCTATATGTGTTTATCTAATGCATTTGTTTTTGGATGGATGTGTCTATGGATGCAAGTTTTTTTGTTTTTGATATGTTATTTCTCATGTATGCAATCTGTATGGATGCACATGTAAATGATTATTTCCTTCTTTTTCTTGATAATGTATCTATGTAATGATTAATGATATGGAATGAATGCAAAAAGTATAATCTGATGTTTTTATTGTAGAAAAGATGATATTGAGATGATGTTGTCCTTGCTGATTTGACCTTGTTGATGATGTTATGTACCCCCTTTTTGATCCAAAATGAAACCCTTGGGAAAAAATGCATGTGCAATTAATCTAACATGAGAATGCATTTAACCTTTTATGAATGCAGCTAAGTGTCACTAGCTTTTAGCAAATAAATGCCTTGAGGATATATTTTCATCATTGAGCACTTGGGACTGGAAAGTCAATACAATCACCACTGCCCATTGACATGATGATATGAATATCACTTTTTATTGCTCATATGGTAACCTCTATTTTGCTTTCCCATCGGTCTCGTCGATACGACTATCACTGATTACAAACAATCATGAGAGTACGAATACCGATTTTGTCAGATTCTATGTTGCAAGTGGATTTTGTCATTTAGATATGAAGAATCTAAATATCCAAGGTATCTGGTTGCATAAACAAACAAAGGTTAACTCATTGTTTTATAAGATAATCCTCGATGGTTCTTTGATGACCATGTCTTTAGATGAATTCTCATAAGGCAATGAATCTTCCTCCAAACATTCACTTCATAGTCAAGAAAAATATCATGTCTCCATCATTGCCAATCTAGTCGAAACATCATTGATTAGCTAAAAAGACTTGATACAAATTGAATTAATGGAAGTAAACAAATTTTTAACCAACTTTTCAGAAGAATCTATCTAGGTGTTTTGCATTATTTTCTGATCTTCAAATAATATTTCCAAATGTTTTGATCATAGAATGATATTTGATTTTTAATCTTGAATAATAAGTCAATTTAGGCTCAAGGATTTTGTTGTGGTAGTCAACTTCTTGGTTAGTAAACAAAGATATCCATCAAAGGTTTACAAAAATCTGATCTCTCTTCTGAAAATGTTGATCCCTTTCTGCTTATGACTGAATGTTGCTCATTTGAATCCTTTTTGAGGTACCTACTTTCCAATCTATTTATGCTGCCCCCAAGTGTTTGATGTATCAGTTTTGACAACTTTGGGCAATGCAAAGGATGATGCTACAAAATGTTATTATGACTATGTACAAATGATAGATGCAATGAAGGTTTAGACAAATGGGATGATGAGATGCATTATGTACACATGTGACTAGGAAAGAAATGACTTAAGGGAACCAAAAGTGCTTGTTGCCAAGTTTTCACCTTTGGGTGCTCTCTTCTTTTTTTTTGCTACCAAGGTGCCTATTTGCTAGGTTTTCACCAAGGCACTTTTTCTTCTTTTTCATTTTTTTTTTGTATTTTTCATTTTTTCTTTTTTTGTATTTTTTTCTTTTTTTTCTTTTTTTGTATTTTTTCATTTTTTTCTTTTTTTTTTTGTATTTTTCTTTATCACCTTGGCCCCTATTTGCTAGGTTTTCACCAAGAGATAGTTTTTCAAATGTTTTTGCTTTCTTCATGCTCAATTTTCCACTGTTTTTGATCTTTCTTCTTTTCCAATGTTTTTGGATTTTCCATTTTCAAATGTTTTTGGTATTTTCAAGATCCCTTTTCAACTATGTACAATAATTATGATGCTCTCTCATCTGATACTCTTTATACTCTTTCATCTGCTTTAGGTGTAGAATCTCTTCAAATGGATGCTATTTATGGGTTCTTGTAATTCTTCACCATTACAATCTAATAACTTATATGTTCCAGTTCCAAAGGATGACACTATCACAAATGGGCCTATCCAATTAGCTTCCCACTTTCCTTTCTTTTCCCTTTCAGCTTGATTTTTGGGATTTTCTCTTAGTACCAAGTCTCCTACTTGAAAAGTTCTTGGTTTAATGTGTTTGTTGTAATTGCGTGCAATCCTATTTTGATAAACTCTTAAATGCTCATAAGCTTGAGTCTGGTGTTCCTCTAACAATTCCAATTGTTGTAGTCTGGCAATCCTATAATCCTCATCAGTGATCAATCCTCTTAATGAAACCCGTAGAGATGGAATTTCAACTTCTAATGGTAGAACTGCTTCAGTTCCATAGACTAAAGAGAATGGGGTGGCTCCTGTAGGTGTTCTGATACTAGTTCTGTAAGCCCATAGTGCAGGATTTATTTGCACATGCCAATCTCTTCCTGATTTGTTAACTAATCTTTTTAATATTTTGAGGATATTTTTGTTCATTGCTTCAGCTTGTCCATTGCCTTGTGGATAATAAATGGATGATGAATGATGTGTAATGTGAAATGTCATGCAAAGTTCATCAATATCCTAATTTTTGAATTGTTTCCCATTATCCATGATAATGGCATGTGGAATACCATAGCGGCAAATTATGTGGTTCAAAATGAACATTGAAATTTGTTTGCCGGTTGCTGTTGTTAATGGAACTGCTTCCACCCATTTGGTGAAATATTCTATTTCTGTGATGATATACTTGTGTCCGTTTGAAGATGGAGGATGTATGATTCCAATCAAGTCAAAACCCCATTGATAAAAAGGCCATGGTGTAATGAATGGGTGTAATTCTTGAGCCGGTGCATGTATCATATTACCATGATATTGACATTTGCTGCATGTCTTCACAAATTGACAAGCATCCTTTTCTAATGTTGTCCAAAAGTACCCTAAATGAAGGATTTTCTTAGCTAGATTAAGACTGCTTGAGTGTGACCCGCAAATGCCTTCGTGGACCTCGCGTAAAGCTAACTTAGACTCTTCTTCCTCTAGACATCTAAGTAACATCCCATCAAGACCCTTACAATACAATGTGTCTGAAAGGATTAGGTAACGGGTGGCTTGGCATATGAAGTTACATTTTTGGGCATGAGTTTGGTCTATGGGGAGTACTTGTTCTTTAAGGTAAGTATAGATGGGTCCATACCAAGGAGAGTCATGTCCATGTAAAAGAGCAACAATTTGGGTGTCAGGAAAGTTGAATGCCGATTTTACCAACTCTTCCACCAAGAACTCATACTTCTCATTTTGATCTAGTTTTTGTAACAATGAAGGCAAGGTAGCCATGGCATCTGCTGCTCTATTCTTTTCTCTTGGAATCTGTTCAAATGTGATCAAAGCAAAGTACTTCTTCCATCCATCAATCAAGGTTTTATATTTCATCAATGTTATATCTTTGGTATTGTATTCATTATTAACCTGATTGATTATGAGATGGGAATCCCCATACACCTGTAATTCTACAATATTCCATTCCAAAGCCATTTTGATGCCAATGACTAATGCCTCATATTCCGCTATGTTATTGGTGCATGGAAATAAGAGTTTATAGGACTTTGGAATGGTGTACCCTTGAGGGGTAACCAATAATATGCCTGCTCCAGAACCTCCTTGTGTGTAAGATCCATCAAAATATAATTTCCATGTCTTTGCTTCTATGTTGACAATTTCTGCATCTGGAAATTCAATTTGCATGGTTTGTGTAGACTCCATTGGGTTATCTGCTAAGTGATCTACTATCACTTGTCCTTTAATTTATCTTCTATCAACATATTCAATGTCAAATTCACTTAGGATCATGACCCATTTTGCTATTCTACCTGTTAAGGCAGTTTTACTTAGCAAGTATTTGAGAGGATCAATCTTGGCAATTAATTTGATCTTATGCATCAACATATAATGTCTTAGTTTTTGAGATGCAAAAACCACTGCTAGACATGCTCTTTTCATGAATGAATAATTTAGTTCATATTTTATTAAGGTTCTACTAAGATAGTAGATTGCCCTTTCTTTTCCTTGCTCATCTTCTTGTGCCAACAATATGCCTAGAGACCTTTCTATGGCTGATATGTATAACAACAGTTCTTTACCCTTGATAGGTGACATAAGAATAGGTGGGTTTATCAAATAAGTCTTCAAAATAGTGAAGGCCTTATCACATTCTTCATCCCACATAAATGTAGTGTCCTTGTGTAGCAATCTGGTGGAGTGACATTTTTCTGCTAATTGAGAGATAAATATCCTTATTGATTGAATCTTTCCTTGTAGTGACGTCATTTGGCTAATATTTCTTGGAATCTCCATTTCTAGAATGGCTTGTACTTTTTCAGGATCAACTTCAATGCCTTTTGCTGACACTATATAACCCAATAACTTGCCAGATTGGACACCACAGGCACACTTCTTTGGGTTTAATCTAACTTTGAATTGTTCTAACCGAATGAATATTTTTCTTAGGATTTGTAAATGATCTTCTCTATTGTGGGATTTTACTAGAATGTCATCCACATAATCTTCTAAGAAAGTGTGCATCATGTCATGGAAAATAGTTGTCATGGCCCTTTGATATGTAGCTCTAGCATTTTTTAAACCGAAGGGCATGACATTCCAACAAAAATTACCCCAAGGGAAAGTAAATGCTATCTTTTCTTGGTCTTGGGGAGCAATCTTTATTTGGTTGTAGCCACTAAATCCATCCATTAATGAGTACATTGTGTGACCTGCTGTCAGATCCACTATGGTATCAATGCTTGGCAATGGGAATTCATCTTTGGGACATGCAAGGTTTAAATCTCTGAAATCCATACACACACAGATAGATTTATCATGCTTAGTAACTGGCACAATGTTAGAGATCCAATCAGCATATGCTATTGTTCTTATGAACCCCACCTTTAACAATTTTTCCAATTCTACCTTGACTAGGAGAGCCACATGTGGGTGCATTTTCCTTAGTTTTTGTTTCACAGGTTTAACTCCGGGTCTAACATTCAGATGATGCATTATGAAATCAGGATCCAATCCAGGCATATCGGCATATGACCATACAAAATTTACTTGTTGTTCTTGGAAGAATTTGATAAAGTCCTCTCTTTCAAGAGATGTAAGTGATGTAGCCAAGTGTACGACCTTTGGCTCTAGTTCTGTACCAATGTTAACTTTTTCTGTTGGTTCTATAAGAATAGATGACCATTCTTCTTCATGTTTAGGCAAAGTATCCAATCTCTCTTCTAATGGTTCCACAGTTGGGTTTTCACCAAAAGAAACGTCTTTTATTTTCATTGTTTTTGGTTCTAATGGTGCCACAGTTGGGTTTTCACCAATAGAACTTCTCATTTTTTAATTTTTTTTCATTTTTTTCTTTTTTTGACTAAGATATTGGACCCTTGGTATTGTCATTATGTCTGTATTGAGTTCGTTGGTGAAAGAGGGTTCAACCGCATTGAGGTATTGGTTTGTTGCTTGGTCATTTGGGAAGTAAAGTAAGTCATGTGGTTTAGTTTGATCCGAATCAATGAGGTCCGGATGCATCAAAATTAAGGAGCTATTGGGTAAGGTATCATCAATAGGATTTATGGACATGACTTCGTTTGAGGGTTCATACATTGTATCGTTTAGATCTATGATGTGCGCTTCCTCAAGATGATCCATGGAAGCAGGGTCAAAGTCCCCTTCACTTGAATCCTCGTCGACCTCTACGGGAAACAATGTGGGAAAAGCCACAAGCGGGTTAAAACTAACATTTGAATTTCCCTCCTCTGAAGGTGTCCAAAATGTTTCTATCCATGCTCCACTACTAGATGCTTGTTCTATATTAGGCCTTTGAATAGGAGATTCTTCATTAATTGGAGCATCTTATTTTGGGATTTTTGCATAAGTATGTATAGCAATGACTTCTTTATCTTGACATGACTCATCTAATAAAGTATCACATTCATAATCCCTAGAGTCATTGCTATCTCCTTCGGATTCTAATGCATTTATTTGAGGATGAAAATCATGCATTGGACTTGAACTTTCTCCCTTGTATTGGAAACCTACTGCGGATTTTTCATGACTTGCCCTCCAAATAGGTTCAATAGGTTCTAATAACCCTCTATTTCTTTGGCCTAGGGGTCCTCTTCCTTTGTATCCCATCTTTTTCATAATATCAAATCCTTTCCCATATTGTTCGGTTTGTATATTAACATGCTGAATTCTTTCCATGGGAGTGTCTAAGGTACCATCCTCATCATGATAAAGCCATTGAAGGACATCATCTTCTTCCTTATCCCATGTTGCTTTGCTATCTTCCCTCACAAAATAAGAATTATACTTATGTGGAAGATGTTCTTTTGATGGTTTACCATGTAACTTGGGAGACATGGGCATGTCAAATAGAGAAACTAAATATTCTCCTACACCTTTTGAACTAATCTTGCATTGTTTGTCAAATTTGTTCATCATCTCACTCATGTATTGGTAATGATCTACTTTAGCTTGTTCTTTTTCCTCTTTAGTAGGTTTGTAGATCACTGTCTCCAATTTAGGTGCCACATATGGACTTTCCATCACATTTGGACCCTCGTAGCTCACTTTTTCCTTGCCCTTAGTTGATGTAGTTGAGCTAGCTTGAAGAGGATTTTGTGCATCTTCATTGGTGATTCTTGGAACAACTCCTTCATGATTATGTGGAATGTATAATTCATGCAAGGGTTTGAGTGCATTACAATATTGAAATGGATTTGAGTCTCCTCCAACTGTGATTTCTTCACCCATGTATGGGAACTTGATACATTGGTGGTATGTGGATGGGACAGCTTGCATCTCATGAATCCATGGTCTTCCCAATAAGATGTTATAGGTTAATTTCATGTCCAACACTTGACACTTGGTTTCCTTCTTGACTGGTCCCACTTGGATGGGCAACACAATCATGCCTTTAGAAGCTCTTTCAGCTTCATCGTAAGCTTTTATGGTGATTTTCTTTGTAGGGTCAATGCAAGACTCAGATAAACCTAAGGATTTTACAAGACTTAATGTGCATATGTTAAGACCAGCCCCTCCATCAATAAGGGCTCTTTTGACTCTATGCCTTTCGATCAAAACCTCTATATGTAATGGAAAATTTTGAGGATGAGTTATAAACATGTCATCTTGATCGAAAAATGAAAGACAATGAGGAGCCACAAGATGTCCTACCATATTTTGAAATTTTTCTTCCCCTGAGGTAGTAGAAACATGTGTCTCTTCCAAAGCTTGTTCTAAAATCTCTTTATGATTCGGTGACAACTTCAATAACTCTAAGATTGAGATTTGTGCTGGAGTACATTGCAATTGATCCACCAAACTATAAGGCCTTGCTGCTGTAGGAGGTTGTTTGACCACAATGTTGGATGGTGGGATATTTTTGTTTTGAGGGACTATCCCTTGTAAAGTCATTCTAGAATTCTAACCTCTTGTAATGACATTTGTTGCTTCCTTTTGAGACTGTTCATTAATGATGATAGCATTAACAATATGATCATATGATGGTGCAAAGCTGAGATTATTGGCACTTTGTTTCTTGCCATTTGATGACTCACCTTTATCATGTTTGTAAAAAGGTTGTTTGAAGGCCGTATGATCTTCATTATTTTGGGGTCCATCAATAGTGATTATGTTATTATCTATCAAGTCTTGCACCACATTCTTTAATTGTAGACATTCATTTGTAGTGTGCCCCCGAATCCTATGATATTCACAATGATGCTTAGCATCCCACCAGCTCGGCTTGTGTTCTAGTTCATAAGGCTTAATAGCGGGTAATGTAATAACTTTGTTAGCCATGAGAGCCTTTAATGCAGTTTCAAGTGATTCTCCCAAGGGTGTAAAGTGTCTTGCAGGAGTGGGCTTCAAATACTTATCATACTTGCTATTTTGATCCTTGTTTCCTTGATTATTCTTGTTGGCATTGTTTTTGTTATTGTTGGAAGGTGCATTATATGCTTGATTAGTATTATTCACTTGATTTGGTGTCTTTGTACAGGCAAATGGAATCACCTTCAAGTTGCTGGATTCCACTACACCATCATTAACAATGCCTTTGTTGTTATTCTTTGTAGCATAATGGCTATTGTTGTTGTACCAAATTTTATTTTGATTGTTGTTATTGTTGGTATTGTTGTTGTCGGAGTTAGAGTTATTCTTATTTTCCTTGTACAATTTCAACTCTCCACTCTTAATCAACACTTCTTCCATTGTAATTCCATTATCAATCAAATCTTGGAAGGTTTTAGGACATTGCATCCTTAGTCTATAATTTAGTTCTCTTCTTAAACTGTTAATAAAGATATCCATTTTTTCTTTCTCCGGTACACTTCTTGGATATCTAGCAAATGCAGTCCTCCATCTTTGCAAGAATGTGAGGAAGGCTTCTCCATCTTGTTGCTTCATGTTACATAATGTTATCATTGTGACCTCATGTTTGATGTTATAAGAGTAATGAGTCATGAATTTAGAAGCTAACTCTTCAAAGGATTTTATGCCGGATGGTAGTTTTGAAAACCAATCCATGGCCGTTCCTCCCAAGCTTCTTGGGAATAGTCTCATTAAATAGGTTGATTCATGCTTGAATTCAAGACTCAATGCACAAAACCCCTGAAGATGATCATGTGGGTCAGATGTTCCTTCATACCTCTCATATTTAGGAAATGTTACATTAATGGGAAAAGGCACCATGACCAAACTCTTATCGAATGGAAAAGGACATAATGTTTCAATAGAGAAAGGCTTAGGAGCCCTGTTTTGTTTCAAACTATCAATTTCCATTTGTAATGCCTTGAATTGTTCCCTTATTGCTTCCATAGGGTCTTCTATTTCCTTGGGCTTTAATTGTTCTATGTCAAAATCTTTAGGTAGCTTTACCCCCGTTTGTATTAAGTCCATGAAGTGTTTTTCTTTATCCATAAGCATGGTCTTTTTCATTAGTTCTATGAAATAAGGGCATTGTCTTGCCTCTAACGCTCTTTCAACTATGGCTTCTTCTGTAGTTGGGGGTAAGTTTGTATTATGAGGAGGAAATAAGTTGTTACCTTGTGAATTTGCCTCTTGAGAATTAGGATCTCTTCCTCCATTATTAGAATTTCCTTGATTGTTGTTAGGATCCATACCCCCATTCATGTTGTTCCATTGATTTTTGTTAGGATCCATACCCCCATTCATGTTGTTCCCTTGGTTGTTGGGATCGGTATTTCCTAGGGTACCGCTAAACATCTTGTTAATGTCCTTTGCCTTAGCGAGTTTTTCAATCACTCGTGAAGTAATGAAAGTGTTCTTCAGAAATGGGAGCTCTTCTTCATTGTAGGTCCTGTCTGTTTGTAATGCTTTCCTTATAGAGAGTGATCTTGTAATAACAGGCATGAACAAACTTTAAGGGTATGTTGACTTCTTCTCTTGATAAGCTGGTTTTTGGAATAAGGTAAAAGTTTTTGATCAATTTTAAATGGTTTAAAATTTTAATGATGTTTTGATCAATAACTTTGGAATATCTTGTTTGAAAATATAAAAACAATCTCAACACACACATCAATTGGGTACCATATCCCTAGAATGCTCTAATGTGTGTATTTTTTAATGTTTTCACAGGTTAAACACAAGAATAGCTTCCACACAATCTACCTAGCACATAATTGGTTCATAAACATGGCTCTAATAGGTAGTTTTTCTATTTTACCATTATGTAGTAAGTTTTCCATTCAAAATAGATCTTAGCTTTTCATCCCCCAAGTATGTTAAGGGGCTTCCCACATGCACCAAAGCACAATTTTGCACAATCCGTTAGGACTACTAGAGGAAGTTCGAAAGAGCTAAAATCCTTTTTGTCATGTACCCCATTAAGGATACACGTGTTTCATTTTATAGTGGGTCAGATTCTCACGGCAAAAGAAAGTGTATCCCACTTTGGGCTGTCCCTCTCACCGGCCCTTTTAAGGCAATCTTGGGAGGTGAGCCCACTAAGTTTTAAACATTTTCATTTGAAAGCATGAAAAGTGGATTTGGTAGAGCAAGTTTGGGAATTTGATTCACTCAAAGAGTGAAGAGCATATCCCTATTGCTTTTCCCTTATCCCAAACACTCACAATCAATTTGGTTCTTTTTCAACCCCGTGAAAAAGGGGTTCTTAGAATTGAAGTGTTTATTTTTTTCCTTTTATGATTAAACTATGTTTTGAACTTTGAAATGCCACAAGCTAAGGGAATGTGCAAGCTTGATGAGAGAAATACCTCAAACGATGCTAGCAAAGGCTAGGTGCATTTTTAAGTAGTAGATTTTTTTGTTTTCTCTCCAAATCCTTCCCTTACCTTAGCAAAACGTTCCCTCCACCAACAAGTTAGTCAGCACAATACAAACAAAGTGAGGGGAAACCAAAATCAAAGCTTAAAATGATATAATTGATTATGCTTTTGATTCTTTTTACCAAAATACTTGCAAAATTCTTACAAACTTAAGGACTAAACTCCCAATTTAATGATACGTATTTTTGTTTGTAAGCATCTACAACAGCAATGTACTTAGCATATAATTCTACTTCCTTCTCTAAATCATTGTTGAGAATAAAAGTAGAGTGTACCCGATTTTCTTTCCTTATCCTCTTAGAGATCAATTTCTCCTCTAAGCTATGCCTTCTCTCTGGTTTTTGCACTTTCTTATGACAAACCATGCTCCTGAGACAAAAAAATGACCGTGAAGTTAGAATACAGTCATCATTTTAACAATTTTGATAAAATAGAGAACATATAGCCACGCGACATTATCCAGACTACAGGCGAGATAAAATTTAATAAAGACGTAATTACTTTAACCACGAGCGTCACCAAAAGGGGCTCAAGCGAGATTAAAATAACCAAGTGCGATATCAAATTTTAGCTAAGCGTGAAATCTTTACTACATGCGACAACAGTAATTACTCTGATGAAAGATAAATGCTCAATCAGGCGACATTATCTATGCTAAATGCAAGATCTAATTTAATAAATACATAATTACTTTAACCGTGAGCGTCACCATAAGGGGCTCAAGTGAGATTAAAATAATCAAGTGCGATATCAAATTATAACAACGCGTGAACTCTTTATTACAAGCGACAAATTAATACTAAAAAAGTGACATTTTATTAATCAAAGGCGACATTTAAAATTAACAAAGCAAGAAATTAAATGAATAAGGCAGTATACTCCCTTTTCACCAGGCGTAAAATGATTCCTCAGCCACGGCTTTTAATTCTATCCAAGCGACATTTAAATGACCAAAGGCATCAACTGCTTGTCTATGACGCGAGAATTTGATTTCTGCAGGCGTCATTTCTTTCGCCAGAAGCATGATTCTACAGGCTGAAAAGCGTAATCGTTCAGACTTCAGGCGATATTTTAATTTCCGCACGTGACATCTCTTTGCTTTAGGCGTGACTTCTTTACCGGCACGCGTGATTTCTTTTCTGTAACCTGTAAATAGTGAGAAAATTCATGCAATTCTAGCCTAAATTTTGCAAATAACATAGAAATTATGATGAATTTGAGGCCTAGGGCCCCACGGTGGGTGCCATTTGTGTGTGAGTGATTTACACCTTCATGAAATAACAAAATTTAAAGAGAATTTACACTATTCAAAGCAAACTAATCTAAATATCTCATGGATCTCTAAAATAAAGTGGTAAATGAGGCTCTCAGCTATGATCTTCACTAGTGACACTCTAAAGATGAGAATTGAACTAAGAATGATATGCAAACTAGATTTAATTATCAAATTCTAGCTCTATTTGATAAGAAATCTACAAAATGATCAACAATTGAAGCTAATTATCAATGAAAATTGCTAAGTGAGTGATGTGGATGCAAATTGCAAGAGCTTTGCTACAATTCAAAGATATGGAGTGGATGAATAATGCCTCAAAATGCCTTCTATTTATAAGATTTTCCCAAGGGTAGGGGGGTAGAGTGAGATAACCATGGTTATGCTTGGGTAAGGTCAATTGGCTTTGCTTTTTCCCTAAATTGGGGGACAAACATTTAAATGGTTTCAAAAGGCTGGACCATTTCAACAAAAGTGAGTGATTTGTGTCCATTTTGTCTCCTTTTTTGCTTTGTTGAGGGAATTTATGATTTATTAATTAATTAAAGTAATTAAATTTAGCCATGAAGGGTAAGAGGTTCATTTTGATTTTTCATTTCAACAACTATGTCATTAATTGAATTTAATCAATTTCATAGTATTTTTCCCCTTTTCAAGCTTTATTTAATCATTTAATCATTTAATTGAATTTTCCTTTGATTTGAATTGCCTTCATTCTATTTATTGATTTTTAGTGCTATTTTGATGATTTGATTGCACCTTTTGACTGATTTAAGCCTTTTGCCAATTTTTCATGTCTATAGGTGTATCTTCAGATTTGTTACTCTCATTAGAATTCTTCTCATCTATACTTTCAGATATTTTCAGATCTGGTTCCTTGATTTCTTCATCTATTTTGAATGTGTTGAATCCAAGACGAGTTTTATCATAGAATGGTTTCTGATAAGATATTTGTTCATCAATCTTCTCACTAGTTGAATATAGTCTTTCAAGTTTTTGTTTAGATTGAGTCAGTTCACCTTTCACAATTGTATTGTATTTTTCAAGTTTAGCATACTACAAATTGACTTTCTCAAGTTCAGATGTTACTTTGCCAAGTTTAGATTTTAGTCCTTCATTTTCAATCCTTAGACTTTCATTCTCAGATTTTAGATTTCCTTCATTCTTTCCATTTCCATCTTTCAGACTTAGCTTCATATTTTCTATCTTCAGTTCATGCTTAAGGATCTTATTTTCTTTTTCTAAATTGTCATCACAATCTTCAATAAGAACTTCGGATTCCTTTTTAGATTTCAAATCTTCCAACTTGTTTTTTAGTTTCTCAATGAGGTTCTTTGCATCATCATATTTTCCTTTCAGATTATCTCTTTCATCAATAAGCATATCAATCTGTTCAAGAGCTTCTTCAAGATTCTTCTGTAGTTGATCCATATCCATAGAGATCTTACTCAAGCTGTTAGGCTTTCCTTGAATTATTCTTTTCTGAGTAACTAAGCTCTGATACCAATTGTTAGAAATAGGGAATACTGAAAGGGGGGGGTGAATCAGTATTCCAAAAATTTTTACTTTTGTCGAATTATGGATATAATAGATAATCTTACTGCATGCATAACATAGAAAGATAAACAATGTGCATAGCAATAAAACAAAAGAACTCATAACACATTATTTGTTCTTGAGGAAACCCTGGCCAAGGGAAAACCCCGGTGGGGATGGTACCCACAAAGATTCACTAATCAAAAGCATGATGTTAAGGATGTTGACCCTATTAGGAACCTATTACAAGCATATAGTGTCTCAGTCCTAATTAAGGGACTATAGGCCTTGTTAGAAGCCTCAACCCTATTAGGAATTGGTGGTACAAAATGTGATTACCAAATGAGCCCACTGCCCAAACAAGTAATGTACAACATTTACTGATTACAAAAGATGTCAAGGTACATAACATTATACTGCTTGCATCAATATCTCTTCGCTACTCTTTCACTATCGCTATTACATATACATCATATTTTGCATCATATCACTACTGCTATTTCTCTTTCTATTAATATATCCTTCTTACAATTTACAATTATATTTATACAAGTTATTAAGGCTAATAACTTTTCTGGTCAGCTGCCATATAAAAAAATAATTTTACCCAAGGGTTAACATCTAGGATGTCATCCCTTTATATTTTAAAGTCATTATTTTGATAAACAAAATAATCCCTTAACTCTTTACCAATTTTGTCTTCATATTCTGCCTTGTCGGCTTGACAGTGTCTTCAGTAAAATTGTCATAACTCCTTCC
Source organism: Chamaecyparis obtusa (assembly GCA_027943335.1). Classification (NCBI taxonomy): domain Eukaryota; kingdom Viridiplantae; phylum Streptophyta; class Pinopsida; order Cupressales; family Cupressaceae; genus Chamaecyparis; species Chamaecyparis obtusa. Next base: position 157,949 of record BSBK01003814.1, read on the forward strand.
ATACATGTCATACAGACCTGCGATCTGAGGTGAGTCTTTAATAGTCACCATAGAGTCTATGTTCAAGTGTCCAAGCACTGAACTTACTCCAATCAACGTCGCCAAACAAAACTCACTAGCAAAAAAACACTATCTCATACTTAGACAATTTTGCATTGCTCTCTGACATACTAGCTCTCTGACCTGTACGATCTTCATGTAGATCATATGTTTCCATAATGACAACATCTATGTAACCAACTCAGACAAATTGCCAACATGCACAATAAAACAAATTTTATTACTGATGTCCCTATTTACATCTTTTCATCAAATGACCCAAAAACATCAAGAATGGTCCTATATGGTCACTAATAGCCAAATTTTAGAAGAATATGAATGATTGAAAACATACATAAGTGGATGAACATAAATAATGAAGGTAGCAAACATTGCTTGAAGTAATGAAGTGTTGACCTAGGGTTCAATCCAGTATTCTCTTGTATGATCCAAAACCTGCAAGGAAGGAAAAGATGGGGTTAGATCCAAAGGATCTAAGCAATGCCTAGCACCATATTACTGATCCTCATCTACAATTATGCATGTTCATTTTCAAGCCACACACTTATAAAATGAACTATGCTATAGAACATGGGTGTGTGTTAATGTGATTCAAAAGCTATTATGCAAGATTGTTTTATTTATTGAGAGAAGGATATATTAATTCTACAAGAATAAATGTTTTTAAAAATATTTGAATTTAATTTTGACAATAACATGAGGAGTGATATATTTCAAGCTTCAACGAGACTTCATACCACGTAATGTTCGTAGATTACATTCAATGCGTTATTTATGCTTGTATTGGTGGAAAAACTCTTGATATTAATCCAGTAACAAGAAATATTAATCCAATAACAAGAAATACATTACAAATATCAAACTCATGGTATCAATGAAATAAATAGTGTATAAAACAATATATGATGCCCGAGCTCAAATTCAAAATAGTAAGTGTATTAATATATGTATGATCTAATAGCAGCAATCTCATTAATCATTACCTTTGACTCCATTATTATAGAAGAGATAACCACCTACAACTATATTTCATAATTCCTCCTTTGAAGTAATAGGTTAGTTTAAAATGGAGAAAGTATACAAAATCACCAATTTAATCCCAAAATTTTATAACATTACAATTTTGTTGTTGTTATGGTGCATAATAGTAGTAAGCATGCAATGACAACAATAACATTGCATGATGCCTGAGCTCAAATTCAAAATAGTAAGTGTATTATTTTATTGTTGATGTCCCTATTTGATGTCCCTATTTTATTATTGCTAAATTTTGGGGTAAAACCTTGCAAGTCTTACATAGACTCAACAACATGGTAGCATTGATCCAATATAATAGAAAATACATTAGAAATGCCAAGCTCATGGTCTCAATGAAATAAACAGTGTATAAAACAATATAAGGTGCACAATAGCAGCAAGCATGCAATGACAGCAATAACATTGCATGATGCCCGAGCTCAAATTCAAAACATTAAGTGTATTAATGTATGTTTGCATGATGCCATATATTAAATAGTGAGCTCATGAACAATGTCAGTATTAAAAGGTAAGCTCATGAACAATGTATGATGCCCTAGCTTGTAATCCATGAGCCATCAAGACATTTCCTCATGAAATGATCATAAATGGGGAGTACCACATAGTGAATATCAATATCAAAACAAATAAAGAGAGATCAAACACCTCACATAATGCCTTGAAGATAATAGAAATGATGCTCTAGCTCTCAAAGCTCACGGGTCATCGAGCATTCCAAATGCTAAGATGTAAACAATGCCACTGAAATTGATTTAATGAGAATACAAAGCTTGAATGTCTACCTTCCAAATGCAAATATGTAAAAAATGCTAGTATTAAATAGTGAGCTCATGAAAAATGTATGATGCCCTTGCTTGTAGCCCGTGAGCCATCAAGACATTTCCTCATCAAATGATCATAAACGAGGAGTACCACATAGTGAATATCAATAGAAAAACAAATAAAAGAGAGATCAAACACTTCACACAATGCCTTGAAGTTAATAGCAACAATTCCCTAGCTCTCAAAGCTCATGGGTCATCGAGCATTCCAAATGCTAAGATGTAAACAATGCCACTGAAATTGATTTAATGAGAAGACAAAGCTCAAATGCCTACCTTCCAAATGAAAAGATGTAAACAATGCTAATATTAAATAGTGAGCTCATGAACAATGTATGATGCCCTATCTTGCAGCCCACGAGCCATCAAGACATTTTGTCATGAAATGATCATAAATGGGGAGTACCACATAGTGAATATCAACAATAAAATAAATAGAGAGAGATCAAACACTTCACACAATGCCTTGAAGGTAATAGCAATGATGCCCTAGCTCTCAAAGCTCATGGGTCATCAAGCATTCCAAATGAAAAGATGTAAACAATGCCAGTATTAAACAGTGAGCTCATAAACAATGTATGATTCCCTAACTTGGAGCCCGCGAGCCATCAAGACATTTTCTCATGAAATGATCATAAACAGGGAGTACCACATAGTGAATATCAACAACAAAACAAATAAAGAGAGATCAAACACTTCACATAATGACTTGAAGGTAATAGAAATGATGCCCTAGCTCTCAAAGCTCATGGGTCATTGAGCATTCCAAATGAAAAGATGTAAACAATGCCAGTATTAAACAATGAGCTCATGAAGAATATATGATGCCCTAGCTTGTGGCCCACGAGCCATCAAGATATTTCCTAATAAAATGATCATAAACGGGGAGTACCACATAGTGAATATCAATAGAAAAACAAATAAAGAGAGATCAAACACTTCACACAATGCCATGAAGGTAATAGAAATGATGCCCTAGCTCTCAAAGCTTGCGGTTCATTGAGCATTCCAAATGAAAAGATGTAAACAATGTCAGTATTAAACAGTGAGCTCATGAACAATGTATGATGCCCTAGCTTGCAACCTGTGAGCCATCAAGATATTTCCTCATGAAATGATCATAAATAGGGAGTACCACATAGTGAATATCAACAAAAAAACAAATAAAGAGAGATCAAACACTTCACACAATGCCTTGAAGGTAATAGCAAGGATGCCCTAGCTCTCAAAGCTCGTGAGTCATCAAGCATTCCAAATGAAAAGATGTAAACAATGCCAATATTAAATGGTGAGCTCATGAACAATGCATCATGCCCTAGCTTGTAGCCCATGAGCCATCAAGATATTTCCTCATGAAATGATCATAAACAGGGAGTACGCACATAGTGAATATCAATAGAAAAACAAATAAAGAGAGATCAAACACTTCACACAATGCCTTGAAGGTAATAGCAATGATGCCCTAGCTCTCAAAGCTTGCAGGTTATCAAGATTTCCAAATGAAAAGATGTAAACAATGCCAATATTAAATAGTGAGCTCCTGAACAATTTATCATGCCCTAGTTTGCAGCTCACAAGCTATCAAGACATTTCGTCATGAAATGATCATAAACAGGGAGTACGCACATAGTGAATATCAATAGAAAAATAAATAAAGAGAGATCAAACACTTCACACAATGCATTGAAGGTAATAGCAATGATTCCCTAGTGGATGAGCATAAATAATGAAAGTACCAGACATTGCCTAATGTAATGAAGTGTTGACTGGGGTTCAATCTAGTATGCTCTTGTATGATCCAAAACCTGCAAGAAAAAGATGGGGTTAGATCCAAAGGATCTAAGCAATGCCTAGCACTTGATTACTAATCCTCATCTACAATTATGCATGTGAATAGTCAATCCATACTCTTCTAAAATGAACTATGCTACAGAACATGGGTGTGTGTTAATGTGATTTAAAAGCTATTATGCAAGATTGCTTTATTTATTGAGATAAGGATCTTAATTCTAGAAGAATAAATGTTTTGATAAATATTTGAATTTAATTTTGACAATAACATGAGGAGTGATATATTTCAAGCTTCAACGAGACTTCATACCATGGAATGTTCGTAGATTATGTTCAATGCATTATTTATGCTTGTATTGGTGGGAAAACTCTTGATATTAATCCAATAATAGGAAATACATTACAAATGCCAAGCTCATAATCTCAATGAAATAAATAGTGTATAAAACAATATATGATGCCTGAGCTCAAATTAAAAATAGTAAGTGTATTAATATATGTATGATCTAATAGTAGCAACCTCATTGATCATAACCTTTGACTCCTCCATCATTATAGAAGGGATAACCACCTACAACTATATTTCATAATTCCTCCTTTGAAGTCATAGGTTAGTTTAAAATGGAGAATGTATACAAACTCACCAATTTAATCCCAAAATTTCATAACATTGCATTCTTGTTGCTGTTATAGTGCACAACAGCAGCAAGCATGCAATGAAAACAATAATATTGCATGATACCTGAGCTCAAATTCAAAATAGTAAGTGTATTATTTTATTACTGATGTCCCTATTTGATGTGACACTCCCCGTTTATGATCAAATAGACAAATCTCAAATTCCTACCTCAAGTGCTAGTGCCCTCTTCCCACATGGTGTCGACCTCTTCGTCCATGCCAAACTTGAATGCCCTCTTTGCACCACACAAAAGTGTAGTGTCATCTTCACGACAGCTCTTCAAATTCACAAATTACAAATGACACTTTCTTTTTCTTTCTTTTTTGTTTATAACCAAATGGGTGTCCAACATTTAATGCATTATTACTTCATCATGATGATAAAGATTTCATTTGCTCAAAGCACATAGAATGTGCGTAGATGCATTGAATCACCACTTCCATTCTATTTTGATGAAGAGGAACTATGTTATAAAATTTCAAGGCATGAAATTTTATAACCGTACATATATTTTATGAGTATAACTATACAACAAAAGAGCACCCACATGCCTTGGTTGTTATTGGTCTATGAAAGGTTTTGGTTTTCCTTTCTCAATTGAGATGTCATCCTAAGATTCAAAAGGACTACAGTACTGGTGAGGGCACCTAGGTAGGGTTGTTTACTACCTAGTGTTCCTAAATTGTAGCTTATGGTGGCCTTAGCCAAACCACTAGGTTAGGGAGAAGCCTATTTGGTCTCTCTAGGTCTACTAGCTAGTGTTTGTTCTTCTTTGTTCTTTTGAGTCCTTGGTGTGTCTTTTGGAGCCTGGTTGCAACAGTCTTAGCCAACTTTGCTAGGTTTCCTGTCATAGGACAGTGTTCTAAAGTTGAACAAATGGCCTCTTTAATATTTTAGAGGTTTGAAAATGTCCTTTATGACCCTTACTCAATCAAGGATTGAGTTCTTTTGAGGTTTGTGTAGGTGGTTTGTCTATACACAAAAAGTTGCTTGACAACTTTGAAAGTTGTCATGACAGTTTTTCTTGCAAAAGCATGTAACTAGCTCAAGAGATAGCTAGCCTAATACATGGGCCCTAACACCAAGGAGGGAGCTATTTAAGCTTTGAAAACCATAATTTGAGGTGTAGTGAAGAGTGTAGTATGGAGAGAAAACTTTTGGTTATAGTTAGACTATGTAACTAGTTTTCCTTTAACAACGATATACATTTTTGTGTTGACAGAGATAAGAAATGGATTGAATATCTGACTATAATGTTTGCATGTGATGATTCTTAATGTTTTTAAATTCCTAGGATAGTTATTTAGCATTTCATTTCAGTTTTGAGTTAGTCTTCATAGTTTTCTTTATTTTGGCCTGTCTTAGGTTACTACTGACAGAGCTTTGAATAATGGAGTGCTAGAGCACTCTCCCACCATACAATCTATACGGGTCTATGGGATTTGTGTCCAGACTCCTTGTAATATATGTTGTGCAAAGGAGGGTCACTAGAAAGTTAAGGATGTATCTATAAACTGATGCCCTAGGCAAGCTATTAGTGTTTGGTTAGGGGTCACTGTGTTGTTGCAGAGCAGATGGAGTGATTGAGGGTGCTCAAAGCCTCAATCAAATGATGTGGAGGGGAGGTCAAATGCATGATCAAGCATCTCTAATGCAGAGAGAGCTTGGGGGATTGTGGATACAAGGGAAAATACTAAACCCTCACTGTTACAGACAATGAGTTACCAAACCCTCATTTATAGCCCCATTTTTAGCATACCTTGTACATACAGTATGGGACATGGAGACCAAAATAATCATAAAGCCCTTCCAAAAGGGTATTCAAATCCATAATTAGTTTGATCCTTTTCTCAAAGAAGTTTGGAGTTATTAGAAGAAAAAGGTCAATTAGGCCTACTCAACCTAGTAGCCTTTTTAGGCCAGACAACAGACAAAATTTTTTAGAAGGGATAGAGAGGTTCCTAAAACAATGAAATTTATCATATTCTTGGTGTCATAGACTAAATGGAGAAAGGAGGAGTTTGAAACTTCTTAGAAGGAACTAGGATAGCACCCTTAAGGCTAGGAGATTAACCTCTTTGATTCTAGGAGGTCCTAGGACAAAGTTATAGCAAGGTCTATGTAACATCAAGTACCCTAGTTTGCATTATTAGATGATCTTGTTTAATTTGTGTTCATTTCATGCAAAGATACATGTAAAGGAAAATAAATTTTTGCATCTAAAGATTACATGTATATATATGAAAAATAACTTATATATACTATACAAGGAAAATAACTTTCAGAAGAAAATGCAAGAGTAAAGGCATACATAAGAGGATGAACATAAATAATAAGGGTGCCATACATTGCTTGAAGTGATGAATTTTTGACTCGAGTATGAATCTAGTGTGCCCCTATGTGATCCAGAACCTGCAAAGAAAAGAGAGATGGGGGTTAGATAAAAAATATCTAAGCAATGAATGGTATCCTATTACTGATCCTCATCTACAATTATGCACGTGCATAGTCAAGCCATACACTTTTGAAAGAAAAACCAAGCTCACAGTCTCAATGAAATAAATAGTGTATAAAACAATATATGGTGCACAACAGCAGCAAGCATGCAATGACAACAATGACATTGCATGATGCCCAAGCTCAAATTCAAAATAGTAAGTGTGTTAATGTATGATCTAATAGAAGCAACCTCATTGATCATTACTTTTCACTCCTCCATCATTATAGAAGAGATAACTACCTACAACTATATTTCATAATTCCTCCTTTCAAGTATATATATATCAAGTATAATTATGAGTTTACATCATATATTTAGTCTCAGGCATCATGCATTGTTTATGAGCTCACTGTTTGATTACCAGTCGATCAAATAGGGACATGAAATGCTCAAATTGGTAATCAAACAGTGAGCTCATAAATAATGCATGATGCCCTAGCTTGTAGCTCGCAAGCCATCAAGACATTTCTTCATGAAATGATCATAAATAGGGAGTACCACATAGTGAATATCAACAACAAAACAAATAAAGAGAGATCAAACACTTCACACAATGCCTTGAATGTAATAGAAATGATGCCCTAGCTCTCAAAGCTCATGGGTCATGAAGCGTTCCAAATGAAAAGATGTAAACAATGCCAGTATTAAATAGTGAGCGAATGAACAATGTATGATGCCCTAGCTTGCAGCCCACGAGCCATCAAGATATTGCCTCATGAAATGACCATAAACAGGGTGTACCACATAGTGAATATCAACACCAAAACAAATAAAGAGAGATCAAACAATTCACACAATATATGTTGTTTTATAATATTTTATTAAGACTAAATATATTATTTTATGAGCTCACTGTTTGAGCACCTCATGTCCCTATTTGATTGGTCGGTGCTGTATTTGTTATATCGATCATTACCTTTGACTCCTCCATCATTATAGAAGAGATAACTAGCTACAACTATATTTTATAATTCCTCCTTTGAAGTCATAGGTTATTTTAAATATTGGAAAATGAGCTGATAGGAGTTTCAAATAGCTTTGAACAAAAACTAAGAGTATTAAATTTTATCATGCAATGTTATTGCTATCATTGCATGCTTGCCACTATTGTGAACCGTATATTGTTTTATACATTATTTATTTCATTGAAACTATGAGCTATTGTACTTTACTTCATACTTTTGGGGTCTGATCTATTGTAGTTGTTTCTTTTTTCTTTGAATCATTGTTTACAATTACTTTTGATGCAATATTTGTGTGAAGAACAAGAACAAAATGGTGGAGTGTATTTGGCAAAGATAAACATGACACATTTTGTTGGTCTAATTGGGTTGGCCTAGTACCATTTAGATGGCTTGGCTAGATATTAATAAGTGAGCTCATGAACAATGCTAGTATTAAATAGTGATCTCATGAACAATGTATGATGCCCTAGCTTGCAGCCCACGAGCCATCAAGACATTTCCTCATGAAATGATCATAAACAGGGAGTACCACATAGTAAATATCAATACAAAAATAAATAAAGAGAGATCAAACACTTCACATAATGCTTTGAAGGTAATAGAAATGATGCCCTAGCTCTCAAATCTTGCAAGTCATCAAGCATTCCAAATGAAAATATGTAAATAATGCCAGTATTAAATAGTGAGCTCATGAACAATGTATAATGCCCTAGCTTGCAGCCCATGAGACATCAAGTTATTTCCTCATGAAATGATCATAAATGGGGAGTACGCACATAGTGAATATCAATAGAAAAACAAATAAAGAGAGATCAAACACTTCACACAATGTCTTGAAGGTAATAGCAATGATGCCCCACCTCTCAAAGATCATAGGTCATCAAGCATTCCAAATGAAAAGATGTAAATAATGCCAGTATTAAACAGTGAGCTCTTGAATAATGTATCATGCCCTAGCTTGCAGCCTACAAGCTATCAAGACATTTCCTCATGAAATGATCATAAACAAAGAGTACGCACATAGTGAATATCAATATCAAAACAAATAAAAAGAGATCAAACACTTCACACAATGCCTTGAAGGTAATAGAAATCATGCCCTAGGTCTCAAAGATCATGGGTCATCGAGCATTCCAAATGCTAAGATGTAAACAATGCCACTATTAACAATGCTAAAATGTAAACAATGCCACTGAAATTGATTTAATGAGAAGACAAAGCTTGAATGCATACCTCAAGTGCTAGTGCCCTCTTCCCACATAGTGCTGGCCTCTTTGCACATGCCAAACTTGAATGCCCTCTTCGCACCATGCAAAAGTGCAGTGTCATCTTCGCGGTAGCTCTTCAAATTCACAAATTACAAATGACACTTTCTTTTTCTTTTGTTTTGTTTATAACCAAATGGGTGTCACAATTATGATGATAGCATCGCTATTACAACACCGTCAGGGGCACTTGCAAAAATAAACACAAATTGTAGTGGTGTCAAAATTTGACCCCAAATGTTGTAGTGAAATATTTTGTGTATGATCAAGAATTCTATGTTATTGTTTAAGCACTAAAGAAATGAAGACATTATTTAATACTAAGTGAATTTGTGTTGTATACTGATGATAAGGCTTTACAGTATTTGGGTAGTTAGAATAAGTTAAATCAGAGACATATGAAATGGGTTGAGTGCCTGCAGAGTTTTACATTTGTGATCAAGCATAAGAGTGGAGTCAATAACCGAGTTGCTGATCCATTAAGTAGAAGAAGATCTTTGATGACCGAGATGAAAATTTAAGTTCTTGGTTTTGATGAGATGAGAGATTTGTATGAAGTTGATCTTGATTTTTCTAACCCATGGAGAAAGTGAAGTGCACCTATACAAGATCAACCGAGTACTAAATCGGATGAATATTTCATTCAGGAAGGTATGTTGTTTAAGGGTATTCAGTTGTGTATACTAAGAGGACCTATGAGAAATAATTTGATAAAGGAGAAACATAGTAGTGGTTTGGCTGGACATTTCTATATTGATAAGACATTGAATTTTCTTAAGGAGAAATACTTTTGGCCACAGTTGTATAAAGATGTTTAGAAATTTGTGAAAAGTTGTAGAATTTGTTAAGTTGCAAAAGGAGTAAGTTAGAATACTAGATTGTATACACCAATTTTTGTACCTGAGAAACCTTGGATTGATATCAGTATGGATTTTTTCCTTGGATTACCGAAGATAGTAAGAGGTAATGATTCTATATTTGTTGTTGTGGATAAATTTTCTAAGATGGCACATTTTATACCTTGTAGAAAGACATCATATGTAGTGCATATAGCAGATCTTTTCTTTAAAGAAATTGTCAAATTACATGGACTACCAAGGAGTATTATCTCTGACCGAGATAGTAAATTTGTTGGATACTTTTGGAAGACTCTTTGGAGAAATTTTGGTACTAAGTTGAAATATAGTTCTACATTTCACCCACAAACTGATGGACAGACAGAAGTTGTGAGCAGAAGTTTGGGAAATCTTTTGATATGTTTAGTTGGAGACACCAAGTAATTGGGATTCTGTGTTGGCACAAGAAAATTTTGCATACAATAATTTAGTGAATAGGAGTACTGGGAAGACACCATTTGAGATTGTAAATGGCATACGACTAAGAGGTATATCTAATTTGAGGGATATTACTGATGAAAATAAGAGAAGTGCTGAAGGAGTGAAATTTGCTGAGTAGATGAAAATATTGCATGAAGATGTGAAGCTGAAGTTGGAAGACATTAATCATAAACTTAAAGACAAAGCTGATAGATCAAGGAGACATAAGACTTTTGATGTTGGTGATGAAGTGATGGTTCATGTGAAGAAAGACCAATTTCCTGTTGGAACATATGGAAAGCTGAAGATGAAGAAGTTTGGACCTTGCAGAATTTTGAGGAAATTTGACAGTGGGAATGCATATGAAATTGAGTTACCTGATGACATGGACATATCACCAATTTTCAACATTATTGATTTGCATGAGTATTATGAACCTAATGAAGACATGACAGTACCGATGGAATATCCTAAGAAGCAGAAAGAGGAAGTTGAATAGATTTTAGAACAAAGAGTTGGCAAGAGTACAAGAGGAAAATAGTGTATGGAATATCTGGTTAAGTGGAAGAATAGACTGATTGAAGATAGTTCATGGATTTCATAGTCTGAGTTGGATGTAACTTGGACCATTCCTATTTCATGATTTAGAGAATCATTTCAAATAACCCCAAGTGTCTGATGCAGGAGCATCTTGGGTCCTTGGCAATCTTGTGTCACCAAAAAGAGTTTGAAGTTTGTCTGTGTTGCTTAGTTCCTTCTTTGACCGAGTTATTTGGTAGTTGGTTAGTTTCCTTTGGTTACTAAGTATGGTTAGTTATCACATGGGTAGTTGGTTATTTCTCTGATGCTTGGTGATGCTTTTCTGTTGCTTGGTCATCCTTGCTTACCGAGTAGTTTGTTTTGAGTTTCTCTGAGGCCAACTTGTGCATTGATTATGGGTTGCAGATTTAATGTTGGTATCCATCATTGGGAAGCATGTGGTCCTAGATCTGACCATTTCTTCCATTGATTATGGATCTGAAGGTTGACTCAGTTCATTAGCCTCTTGTATATATAGAGTTGTTTGCTTAGAATTTAGGAGGGATTTTTGATAGAAGATAGAAGATATTAGATTGAAGATTGTTCATAGATCCTCGCATGTTTGAGGACTTCTGTAATTCATTGTAATACTTGGTCATAACCAATAAGGCCTTACAGCCTGGCATGTATGAATCAATTTGATGAAATATAATACAAGGATCTTCCATTCTCTCTCTCACTATGTTTTTGTTGCTTCCGCGTGTTGTGAGTAGGCTGGATCTATAGGGTGTGCCATTGTTTGGCCCCTCTTATCTGCCCTTGCATCATATAGTCATCAAAAGACTAAGGAAAGACTTAAAAGAATTTTCTACTAGTGACTTAGGGATCATGATCAAAAAGCTAAATGAAGAAAATTCATCCCTGAAAGAATAAATTGAAGAATTGGATGACAAGCTAACTAACAATCAGGAAGTCTATGATGAATAGATCAAAGAAAACCTTCAACTGAATGAATAATTGAGGCAAGAAAACATGGAAATCTTGGATCTAAGAATCACATTGAAAAATTACACACAAGAAAGGATTTGATGGAATCCCAGTTATATGCTAAAAGGCTTAAAGGAGATACTAGCAGCATTGGATTTAATGAAACTCAAAATCAAATTGACAACATGCGAGCAAAAATGAAAGCATCGAAAGACACCACAGATGCTAAGGAGATTGGAAGTTAGACTAAAGATCATATTGAACCATCCAAGAATGAGCACAAGCCAATAGATTGAACTTGTTATGCATGTAACAAGCATGGACATATAAAAAGGAACTGTACAGAGGTAAGACCTTTCAATGGTTACTGTTATTCATGCAATAAATTTGGCCATAGAGCTATGAATTGTAAGACAAGTGAGAAGACCAAGACTCAGCATAATCAGAGAAATTAGAATCAGCCAAATGCAAGAATTTCTCAGAATGTTACATGTCAGATATGTAACTACAATGGTCACTTAGCTAGATAGTGTATAATGCTAACCCATTTCAATGTGTCAAGGAATATAAGGCCTCTAGTTATTTTTCACTCATGCAACAAGGTTGGACACATCTCAAAGTTCTTTAGATCAAGGACACAAGGTCAGGAAATCCCTAAAAATCTAGAAGAATCAATACTCGATACCGAAGGAGAAGTCAAGTTTGTGGAATCTTCAAAAGATATGAGCTTGATTTGGATATAAGTAAAGAAGGACAAAGTTTATGAGGATGTATTGGATGCATCCACAGTGGATGAACCTCTACATCTGCATAAATGGCCCTCAAGGTCATAGGGGGAGCTAATTTAGCTCTAGACCCCTGCGCGGCCAGTATACTCACTCTCAGAGTATGTGCCTTTGGACTTAACCTTTTTAATACTATTAGAGGCTATGTGCAAGAATGCACCACCTGATTGATAGCAGATTGAAATTTGAAGATTTTCAAGTGAAAGTCTAGTTTACGCAACAAGCATTAATGGTGAAATTTCAACTTTAAAGTACATAGAAGCTTATAGATCTCTCATTGCATTCAAATTTAGAGCAATTAGAGAGAAGAAGAGCCCTAGCATTTGATTATGAAGGATTACATATTGATTCACCAGTGATTAGAAATGCATTTGATCGGTTGCAAAAGCCCTAATTCATTGCATCGATTAAAAATTCTTTGAGATCATTTGAAAAGTGATATAAAAGTAAGTAATGGCTACTCCCATTGTATTTGACATGGCAGATAAGAAGAGATATGTGTTTAAAAGACATATGTTCAAATACATACTAGCTGACATAGAAGGTGCATTCTCCTGCACTCCCATGGGTGTTATGCATGTCGAAGATATTAGGGCATACATATATTGCAAGAAGGAACCAATAGGTTTTAGATAGATTAAGAACGCACATGGAGACAATGATGAAACTTGATAAAACCTTCATGGATGAGTATGCGCAGTTGGAAAATCATCCCATAGTGGAATATGCTATAGCATATGAGTTCTATGAGTTAGAATGGATCAAGATCCTACTCAACAGGATCTGTGATGACCTATTTTGGATAGGTGATGTACCGGTCAGGATAACAAGAGACCTAATTCATCAGATGATAGGACTCTCAAGAACTAGCTTCATTCTTCCAGTAGGCAAGGATGTCAAAAAACTTGAAGAATAGGCTTGTAAATCAAGAAGTGATAGGCACGGAACGAAAATAGAGCCTATAGAGGAGAAAGACATCAAATTGATGTCCATGATACTGGGATACAGGTTCCAACACACTAGCAGAGTAAATAATGTGTCAACAACCACCATTCTAGCAGTAATAAGACTTGTAAAGGAGAATGGAGAGTTCAATCTATGCAAGATCATGTGTACACAACTAATAGATAACATCAAAGCCATTAAATATGACAAGACCAAAATATTCAGATTTGGATCTTTGATCATCTATATGTACTTCCATATAGTTGGAAAGGTCTTAGACCTGTATTTGGACAAAAGCTTACCCACAATGCCACATATATCTCTCAAGGCATGTACTAAAAGTACTTTGAAGGATTACATGATACTAGAAATGAAGACATTTAGGGCCAAGATGCAGATGACATACACAATTCTAGAAAATATTGTTGAAAAATAAAAGGACACAATTTGTTTCATGGTGGAAACCGATACAACATGTATGGAAGCAGTAGAACCAAGAACAAAGTGGATCCATCCACTAGGATATGAGGTTGATGGACAAGTCTTAGAAGCATATGCACAAGTACTTCTATCATCCCCTGAGGACCCTAATGAACCAAGGTGGGGGACTTATGAAGAGAAAACAAGAGAAGTAGATGTTATATTAAACATCATAGCAACAAAAAGGAAAGTTGCCAAGGTCACTTCAAAGATTTTGAAAATTCATGGAGTATCTCAAGTAGACCTAGACAAAGAAAGGCAAGAGAAGATTGCTTTGGAAATAGAAAGCATAGTAGTAGCAAAGACAAATTTTGATAATCCAAAGAGGAAGAAGGTGAAAATTGAAAAATCAAATGATCAGAAGGGTAAAACTGATGTTACCCCTCCTATGCCCAAGGAAACTATTGATCTTACTGCTCCTCTAGAGTATAAGACAATGCCTAAGAGGAAGAAAGAGATAAGAAAGTGTCCTAAACAACTTGTTATCAAAAGATAAGAAAGTGTCCAAGGTACACTCAGTTGATGATGTAAGTATAATTCTTTCACAATTCAAGAGTAATTTCTCTAAGCTGGAAGAATCAACATCATTAATTGTAGAGAAGTATATGAAGAAAAGACTAAATGATTTGGTCAGTAACTTCTCACTAGACCTTAGTTCACTCAAAGATGGACAAGCAACTGTGAAAGAGTTCGTAGAAAAAGGAAGGAAAATTGTTGCTGACTGTATGAATCAAGATAAGTTGACAATAGATCACTACAAGATGATTCAAGAAGCAAAGGATATGATTAAAAAAGTGAGGAATTCAGTAGAAGATCCTAATATAAACATGTGCAACAATATTTATCAAGGATAGATTGAGAAAATTGAGAAGGCAAAAAAGGAGATGTCAAAGATAAGGGCTAGGCAAACTCAGCTTAGAAATGCTCTTGCACCCTCCCTAGATGTATTGAATCAGAATATCAAGGAGATCAATGCCACCATGGTGACATATGATCAAGGTCCTAGCTCATATTTGGAGAAGATGGAGAAGCTGAACTATGCATTATGTGCTCATCTCCAAACAGTCAATGCATTGATTGCATTTTGGAAGCAAGAGATCCAAAATTTATAGATTGCATACCCAGATGTACTTTCAATGTAAGTACTTGTACAGATTCAATTTTGTAACACCTTTGTCATTAATGTCAACAGGGGAGTATGTATAGAATATGGAGCTATATGCAAAGGAAATTAGTAAAAAGATATAAGGGAGATATAAGATAGAATATGATTAAGTGTTTGTTGTACTAAGGGTCAATTAGTAAACTTTTCCATATTCCTTTGTTGCCATCAATGAAAAAGGGGGATATTGTTGGAAAGTTGACTATACTAGTGTATATGACTTAATATGGTGTTTTCATTATGGAAAAAAAGTCATATAGTGTTTTGGACTCAGCACACATGATGAGAAGATCAAAATTTGGCTAAGTATAGAAGATTGGACAGTTAGCAAAGCACCAATAGTTCAGAGCATCAGCACACGTGTGTATGACTGAGTTATGGTATGTGCCCTAGAAGATAAGTTGGTATACATATATTCATGCTTATTCTATGAGTGCATGATCAAATATGCAAGTATGAGGAAGATACAAAGAGTTCAAGTTGCACAGACAGTAAATGCTAGAGAAGAATAGAGCAAGCAGCTGACTGTTAGTATTTTCATTAGTGGTTATATTGTTATGTTGTAAGGGCTATGCACCTATTGTAATTAGGTTGTAGAAATTATGTTTTTTTGTAAACACACTTGAGCCAATTCAATTGGAAGCCTTGTATGTAATCAGCTAAAGGGTCGACCTAGTTAATTGTTTTGTATGCGCATATAAATATAAGATGTGCCCTTTGTAATAGAGATGGATGTTTAAAAAAAGAGTTGAGATAAGAAGAGAAGAAGTGTGTGAAGAGTTGTTAAGATGTATTAGAGCTTTGCAAGAGGTCAAAACATTAGCACACAAAAGGAACTGATCAGAAAAGCAGTGTCACAGTGGCAGTTCATCCTATAGATATAATGTGTATCTGAAATCAAAAGGTTGTAGCCTTCCCATCTGAGCAGTGAGCTCTAGGATAGTGTGTCCACACCCCTAATAGGGTTATTGTAAAAAGACTCCTAACAGGGTCGGACCCTTGACCAGGTCACTATACTAAATACATTGTAAAGAAACTCCTAACAGGGATAAGGATCTTCTAACAAGGATCATAAAACACTAGTACAGATTATTAGTGGGTGTCAATACCCACTGGGTTTTTTACCTATTTGGGTTTCCCCATAAGCACATTGGTGTTATGTGTTATTTTCATGTTTCCTATTTATGTTAATGTTCATTTTAGTACTTAAGCATTCAAGTTAAGATTAAAGAGAAAATCAAAAGATTGAATTAAGTGAACACTGATTCACCCCCTGCCCCCTCTCTCAATGTTTCCATTCCTAACATTTTGTATGGTCAAGGGTTTCTAAGGCATGACTATGAGCCTAGGAGACCCTTAGTCCATGTGGATCCTAGTTGTCTTATGAATGGCTAACTTAGTTTTAGTATGTTTTAGTTTGTTCTTCTTTAGTTTTAATCAATTTGTGGGATCTAGACCTTAGATCACCCTTTTAGTTCTTTTAGGAAGTTTTATTGAGTTTTAGTGCATTTTTTAAAAGTTACACTCCAAAGTTGCAAAGATTGTAACATGTTGTCATTTCCATTTTTCTTGCAACACCGTCGACAGATTGTAAATTTGGCTCTCCAATGACCACAACCAATTTCATCTCAATTGGATTAGTTAAGGAGATTTTGATGTTGTTTAAAACAGCTTGTCCAATCACGGGATTGGGACAAGATAACCTTTGAAGTAGTTTTGAAAGAAAAAAAACCACAATTCTAAGAATGTCTATCTCTATCATGCATTGACTATTGTGAAAGGAATGAAGAGATTAAACACCACTGCAATTTCATTTTAATACATCCATGGTGTGTTTGGAGTTCAGTTTTGATTATTTTTGTTTTCCAATATTACATAGTCATTCATGTAATGGATGGATAGATTTAATGTTACTATAGATTCATTTATACATCCATGGTATTTGGTATTCATTTGATTAGTTTTATCTTCCTATGGTGCACAGTATGTAATGAAATCAACAAATAGGTTGAAAGTTGCTGCTAATTTTTTTATGCATCTACATTTGTTAAAATTCCTTTGATTACATTTTATTTTGTTCCACGTGAAACTATCAATTCTCTGACAGACTAGTTGAAATCCATTCTACTTGGCTCTGTCATGGAATCTCGGCCTTAGTTTGCATTTCCCCACTGGAAACTAGATGTCACTAGATGAAAGGCAAGCTAAGGTAATGTTTTGTAATAAACTAAACATTCAGAAGACCAACATGCTGCTTCAAGGCCGATGCCCTAAGCAAGTTACATTTCATTTATTTAACCAGTGAAAGAGAGGAATGCATGCAATAGTGTTTTGATAGTAAATTAGTTTCAAATTCTATTTGATTTGGGGTCTTTGAGAGTCACCAAAGGCAATAACATCAAACTCAAGTACCCTCCTTCAAACCATTCCAATCGGCCCTAACCTAACTTGATTAACTAGGTTAGAGTGTCCCTGAGACTATTTGAAGGAACTGGAGAAGGTTAGTTGTTATTTCTCTATGGATTCAAAATAGAAACAAAAGGAAACAATAAATTTGTGCTAAGAAATTATGACCCAAACGCTTGTATTGGGGGATTTCTTCCATTTTTGGTAGTGGGATAGGAGGGGTTGGTGTCATCAAATTTAGAAGAAACCCTATTCCCTAGGATTATTTCTCAAATCGCATGAATAAATCTTCACAAATATTATGTTATCTACCTCTAAATACAACTCCAAATGTATGAATGAAAGAAGAAAATGATAATGTAAATTAAATAGTTTCTCAATTCTACCTCACAAAATTCTAGCAATCCAAATTTTAATGCTCCCTGAGTGGGTTTGATTACTAAGTGAGATGTTTTGTTGAGGTCTATGCTTGAATGTAGCCCTTTATGGTTGCTCAGTAGTTGATGCACCCCTTTCAAATAGATCTAGATCCTAGCATTGAGAGGAAGATGTTATATAAAACTCCAAAACCTTAGTTAAATTAAATAGGCGGACCTCCTTCGCACACTGCCCTTTGAATGTCATTCCGAGAATAATGAAATGATAAATGAAACCTTTTTTTTCTAATTTAATCCTATGTTCATTGAAATTTCAACCAACATGGGCATAACTTTTTTAAAAAATCAAAATTTTCCTTCTATAATCCGACCAACCAAAACCTTTTTATTTGTTGGTCAAAAATTTTGGTGGAAAAAAAAGGTCAAATGTACTAGTGTCAGAAAATTTGGAATTTGAGGAAATGGTCACAAATTTTCAATTGAAAAGGTTGGAACATCTGAAGCCCTATCAGATTTCATGGATCAAAGATGAGCATACACTCTTGGTAAGTGAACAATGTTATGTGAATTTGAAAATTGGAAAGTACTATGATAAGGTGTTGTGTGATATCATGCTTATGGATTGTTGTCATATTTTGTTGGGTAGACCTTGGCAATATGATAGACATGCTATATATGATGGAAGATTGCATAAATATACTATTTGGGCTGATGGAAGAAGACAAATATTGTTACCTTTGATTGAAGAAACCCTTAGTAATGTTTGCACATCTGTGAAAGTTTTCTTGATGGAAGGAAGAAAGTATGTTAAATATTTGAAGAAGAGTGATGTATTTTTTGTTGTGATTCCTAACAAAACAAATAAGAAAATAGAGGATAGTGTCCCTGAGGAGGTTGATAAGTTACTCACTGAGTATAGTGAAATCATTTTTTATAATGTACCTGATGGTTTTCCACCGAAGAGAAGCATTGATCATTGTATGGATCTTATCCTTGGAGCTAGTTTACCAAATAAGGAACCTCATCGGTTGACACCTGCTGAGAATCAGGAATTGAACTGATAGATTCAAGAATTGTTGGAGAAAGGTTAGATTAGAGAAATCTTGAGTCCATGTGTAGTACCTACTTTATTGGCACCGAAGAAGAATGGAGAATGGTGAATGTGTACTGATTCCAAAGAAATCAATAAGATAACATCAAAATATAGGTTTCCTATACCGAGAATGGATGATATAATGGATAGTTTGACTGGAGCAAAGTATTTTACAAAAATTGATTTGAAAAGTGGATATCATCAGATCAAAATTAGGGAAGGTGATGAATGGAAGACTGCTTGTAAGACAAAAGAAGATTTGTATGAGTGGTTGGTTATGGATTTTGGTTTAACTAATGCACTGAGTACTTTTATGAGGTTGATGAATGAAGTTTTCAAGAAATTATTGGGCAAGTTTGTGATTGTATAGCTTGATGATATTCTGATATTTAGTAAGACTAGAGAAGATAATATTTTGCATGTTAGACAAGTTTTGCAAAGGCTGAAAGAAGAAAAGTTGCTGATAAATCTAAAAAAATGTTCATTCATGAAAGAGGAGATTGTGTATTTGGGATTTCTGATTTTAGCTGATAGTTTGAAGATGGATCCTGAAAAGGTTGAAGCTATTTTGAATTGGCCTACACCTAAGAGTGCTAGTGAGGTAAGATCATTTCATGGTTTGAAAAGTTTTTATCAAAAGTTTATAAGGAATTTTAGTTCAATTTGTAATGCTATGACTAAAACTATGAGAGGAGACAAAAGAGAATTCAAGTGGACACAAGGATCTAATAAAAGTTTTGAGACTCTGAAGTAGAAGGTTGCCGAATTGCCTATTTTGGCATTGCCTAATTTCAATAAGGTATTTCAAGTGGAATGTGATGCAAGTGGGAGTGTAATTGGAGCTGTGTTGATTCAAGAAGGTAAACCTATTGCTTTCTTTAGTGAATAGTTGAATGATTCAAGGAGAAAATATTTTTTGTATGACCAAGAATTATATGCTATTATTCAAGCACTAAAGAAATGGAGACATTATTTGATACCAAGTGAATTTTTGTTGTATACCGATCATAAAGCTTTACATTATTTGGGTAGTTAGAATAAGTTGAATTAGAGACATATGAAATGGGTCGAGTATCTATAGAGTTATACATTTGTGATAAAGCATAAAAGTGGAGTCACTAATCAAGTTGTTGATGCATTGAGTAGAAGAATATCTTTGATGACTAAGATGAAAATTGATGTTCTTGGTTTTGATGAGATGAGAGATTTGTATGAAATCGATCCTGATTTTTCTAGGCCATGGAGAAAGTGCAGAGCACCTATTCAAGATCAACCGAGTACAAAATGGGAAAAATATTTCAATCAAGAAGGTATGTTGTTTAAAGTTATTTAGTTGTGTATACTGAGAGGATCTATGAGAACTAATTTGATAAAGGAGAAACATAGTAGTGGTTTGGCTAGACATTTTGGTATTGATAAAACATTGAATTTGCTTAAGGAGAAATACTTTTGGCCACAGTTGTATAAAGATGTTTAGAAAATTATGAAAAGTTGTGGAATTTGTCAAGTTACAAAATGAGTAAGTCAGAATACTAGATTGTATACACCAATTGTTGTTCCTAAGAAACCTTGGATTAACATCAGTATTGATTTTTTTCTTGGCTTAATGAAGATAGTAAGAGGTAATGATTCTATATTTGTGGTTGTGGATAGATTTTCTAAAATGGCACATTTTATACCTTGTAGAAAGACATCATATGCAGTACATGTAGTAGATATTTTATTTAAAGAGATTGTTAGATTGCATAGATTACAGAGGAGTATTATCTATGACTGAGACAGTAAATTTGTTGGATAATTTTGGAAGACTCTTTGGAGAAAGTTTGGTACTGAATAGAAATATAGTTCTACATTTCACCCATAGACTGATGGATAGACAAAAGTTTTGAGTAGAAGTTTGGGAAATATTTTGAGATGTTTAGTCGGAGACACATTGAGTAATTGGGATTCTGTGTTGGAACAAGCAGAGTTTGTATACAATAATTTAGTGAATAGGAGTACTGGAAAGTCACCTTTTGAGATTGTAAATGGCTTACAACTAAGAGGTATATTTGATTTCAGAGATATTATTGATGAAAGAAAGAGAAGTGTTCAAGGAGTAAAGTTTTCTGAGTACATGAAGATGTGAAAATCAAGCTGGAAAAGAGTAATCATAAATACAAAGACAACGCTGATAGATAAGAAGACATAAGACTTTTGTAGTCGGTGATGAAGTGATGGTTCTATAGAAGAAAGGTCAATTTCCTGTTGGAACATATGGAAAGCCAAAAATAAAGAAGTTTGGACCAGCTTACAAGATCTTGAAGAAATTTGATAGTGGAAATGCATATGAGATTGCGTTACTTGAGGACATGGACATATCACCTATTTTCAACTTTGCTGATTTGTATGAGTACCATGAGTCAGATGAACAAATGAGAGTGTAGAATGATTATCCTAAGAAGCAAAATGAAGAAGCTAAGCATATTTTGGAGCAAAGAATTGGAAAAAGTACAAGAGGAAAACAATTTATGGAATATCTAGTAAAGTGGAAGAATAGACCGATTGAAGACAGTTCATGGATTTCACAGTCTAAGTCAGATGCAACTCAAATTATACCTATTGAATGATTCAGAGAATCATTTCCAAATAACTCTAGGTGTCTGATGAAGGAGCATCTTGGGTCCTTGGCAATCTTGTGTCACCAAAAACATATTTGAAGCTTGTTTGTGTTGCTTGGATCCTGTTTTAAACAAGTTGGTTCGGTGTTACTCAATTTTCTATGTTCACCAGTGTTGGTCAGTTATCTCTTTGGTGCTCAGTGAATTTGCCTGGCACTCAGTGATGCTTGTCTAGTGCTCGGTTAGCCTTGCTTACTGATAGGTTTCTTTTGAGTTTATTTTGAAGTTGAATCTTGCATTTAATTTGGGTCATGGATTTAATGTTGGTATCCATCATTGGGAAGCATGTGGACCTAGATCTAGTTGTTCCTTCTATTGATTATGGATCTGAAGGCTGACTTGGCTCGGTAGATTCTTGTATAAATGTAATTTTTTGGTTAGATTTTAGTGAGTCAGTTTTGATAGAAGATAAAGATAGAAAATTAGAGATTATTCATAGATCCTCACATGATTGAGGACTTATTTACTTGATTGTAATAAATGGCCTAAACTGGGAAGGCCATATAGCCTGGCATGTATGAATCAAATTGAAGTTAATATAAGAAATATCTTGCATTCTCTCTCTCGCTATTGTGTGTTATTTCTTCTGCATGTTGTTGGGAAGGGTGGATCTAGTTAGGGTGTGCCTTTGGCCCCTCTCCCTATCCTCCTTTGCATCAACCTTCCATGAGTTGGCATTATCTAGCATGTTGGGCCTATGAATAAGTTCTATTTAAAACTTATCCTTTACAATGTCAGTGTGTGGAATCAACAATGTTACTAAAGTGGATAAAGTATAAGCTCTGGAATTAAATTGTTTGGGCATTGCTTCAATTTAAAATACATCAAACCACTCCGCCTCATCCTAGATCCTATTTCGATAGTGCTTTAACCTTTCATTCCTAACAAAAAATAAGCTCATAACTTATTTTACAATCAGTTCCACATCTCCTTTTTCTTTCAGTAACTTAATTCCTTTCTTCTTTACTTCTTCGATGCCAAGAAGCAAGGCATTGTACGCAGTTGTGCTATTAGTATTTTCAAATTTAATGTTAAAATAAGAGGGAAACATTTCTCTAGAGGGAGATACCAATACTATTCTATCTCTTAAACCAGTTGATGAATAGTTACTATCAAATTCAAGAGTCCAGAAGTATTCTCCTTTCAATGTGTTTGGATCAACTTCACCAACTTCAAGCATAATTAAATAATTAGAAAAATATGATTCTTGATACAAAATATGTGACTTGGGCTCTTCAGAGGGGACCATGGTATTCTTAGACTTAGCCTCAAGTTGTAGGACAACCTTATGGTTACCTATAGGAATGGTAGCTTGGGACCAATCCAGCTTAATTTCACCTCCTACATCTTTGCAAAAGGTTCTACTCAAGAGCATCCCATAACTAGTTGGGATGTAAACAATAAGGATTGTTAGTTTTAGCCTTTTACTAGGATGAGCTGAAAGAGCGACTTGAACATGTTTGATTTGTCCCACCATTGGGACCTTCTTGGAATCCATTCCATAGCATTTTCTAAAAAAAATTGTCAAAGGAAGGTCTAAAGCCTTGGCCACGGAGGAGGGCATTATGTTACTTGAGGTGCCTAAGTCTATAATACAATTGTTCAGTTTGTACCCATGTATGAAAAAAGAAACATAAAAGGTCTCTAATTTGGTAGGGGAGTGAGAGACTTGAGGGGTTTCTAAATGAGGATTAGACTCCTCATCTGTGGACAATTTGTCTCCTAATTTGGAAGGGATTTCAAAAGAAAATACAGTATTTACTTGTTGAGTTTCATTGATAGGGGTAGAGCCTTTTACATAATTAATTAGCTTATCTAATTCCTTAGGATTGAGCTTTAAATAATTAGCTGGAGAAATTTGAATCTTGGAAAAATTACAAAAGTCAACTATATCAAAAATAGGTTCAGGCTCTAACCTCTTTAGTATCTTTACTTTTGGTGTTAGGGGTCCTTGAAATTTATGGCTGCTACTAGCTTAATTCATTGGTTGTTTTTCTCTCTTGATAGGCATTGAAGAAGGAGAATGAGTTGGATTCCTACCACCACATTAGTTTCTAGTAAGTACAAAACAAGAAGGATCCTTAAGAGTAAGAAGAACATCACCACCTCTGTCATAATCTCATTCATATTCCAAGTAGTAATTCATGAAATTGCCAGATCCTCCTGAGGCTCCTTTGTCAATAGGTATCTCTACTATGGTTTCCTTATTAACCTCCATTTGACATTATCTTACCATTTAAGGGCAAGAGGAACCATCATGGTCATCATTCAAGTGAAAAATACACATATTTTCTCTATTTATAGTTGGGCCTTCAATTGAGAGCCTTTTTTTTGTCTTGGGGGAAGATTAAATTTCTTACAAAATGTACCTCAACCTTGATTCAAATGTTTATGAGGGACATCCTAATATGGAGCTATAGGTTTAGGTAATTTTCTCTTCATTTGAATCATGTCATTAACTAATCTCTGGACAACAGGGTCAGTGGAACCGAAAGTAGACACCTAACTATTAGGGATTTTCACTTCCCTTTTCCATTTTCTTATAGTTATCATATTGTCCTCAAATTCAATTGCTAGAGCCTAGGAATATTCTAAATCAGCTACTCTACCATGTCACAACTAAAAGCTAATATCGGGAGGCATGGTGTTCTCAAAGAAACAACAATTGATTGATGAAAAGGATTAGGGTAAGGAGATAACAAGAGAACCTAAGGAAAGGTTGAGTTATTTGATACTTCAATGGGGACTTGATTAGTTGGCACATTGATAAGATAATATATTTTTTAACTAAGTAAGAAGAAAGACTGAAGAAGTAGGCTTAACCAAGAAAAAGTGAAAAAATCTAGTTTAAGCCAAGTGATGCTAGTGTCAACCGAGTGTCAGTATATGCTGAGTAAATTTAGTGTTGACTGAACATTAGTTTATGTCAAGTGATAGGAAATTACTGAGAAAAGACAGTGTTAGCTGAGGAAGACAGTTTTTAGATATGACTAAGTTACACAGTGATGATTGAGGAGAAGAACACAGTATTGACCGAGTGTTAGTAATTTACATTTGGACAAAGAATTGAGATTCCCAACCGACATAGTTGAATTCTTGGGATATGTAAATCATGTTGACTTTATTAATGAATTTTATAGAGAATTTAATTCATGGTAAATCATTTTATTATGGATTCAATGAGAAGTTTGAAGATGTATCTACAAGGAAGGATGGAGAACTTAAATGATGGAAGGATTCAATGAATCAAACCTAAACCTAAGATCTACGGAGGAGATAAGGTGGAAAAAGATGGATCTACCTAACCAAAGAGGTATAAAGGAAAACCAATTTTTGAGGTTATAGAAAGGTAATGGAGTTGTTGATGTTATTGAATGATAAGTCTAAGAAGAAGGCTGAAGTTGAGAAGAGTTGTGATTGCTTGAAGTGAATTCTAAGTAGATCAATGATGGAGATGGAAATGAAGCTCAGTCACTTCAAATCAAAATATATGTGTGAAGAGGATTTATATTTGCAAAGTCACTTTTGACAGAGTGTTTAAATCCTTTAATAGGGTCACACCAAGTAGTGTGTTTGTAAACCTTTAACAGGGTTGTCTTTTCACATAGATCACTTCAGAAGAGTGAAATATTAGTATCATGTTACAAAGTGGTTTTTCCCAAGTTGGGTTTCCACTGTAATTATGGTGTTATACTTGTGTGAAAGTTTTGATTTGAATGTTGTTACATTCTACAAGTTATTTACATTTGGGCAGTGGATTGCATGTTATATATTTTTGATATATACTTTAGAGACCGAGTTGAGTTGGTGATTAGATCTAATATTGTTGAAGTGATAGAAAGTTAAATTGGTACATCTAGACCTAAGAAAAATTGATTCACCCCCCTCTCTATTATTCTAAATAATTATAAGAATTGGTATCAGAGTTGTTGGTGCTTACAGAGAAAATTTTAAAGGTACTTGAAGCTAATAATCAAGATTTATAAAAAGGAGGTACCAAAGTTGAATAAAGAGAACTTCCCTACATAGAAAAGTCTAATGAAATTGCATCTAGCTGGTATTGGTGATTTGGTGAAGTACTATGTGGAACATGACTA
This sequence comes from Chamaecyparis obtusa, assembly GCA_027943335.1. NCBI lineage: Eukaryota > Viridiplantae > Streptophyta > Pinopsida > Cupressales > Cupressaceae > Chamaecyparis > Chamaecyparis obtusa. The sequence goes on from BSBK01003814.1 coordinate 183,895, forward strand.
TGTTATACCTTTTGCACCTTTGACTATCGAGGAGATGAAAGAAAAACAAGAACACAATCAAGCAATGTTGGATATTGCATCTGCCTTAAGCTATCCTGAATTTGAAGATATCAAAGACTGCACTAGTGCAAAGAAAATGAGGGATACTCTTTCAAATATCTATGGTGGTGATACAAATGTACTGAGAGCAAAAGATAAAATCCTGAGAGGTAAGTTTGATGAAATGAAAATGCAAGAAGGTGAAAATATTACTCACTACTGTGGTAGAATTAAGGAGATATTGAATGCTATTAGGGGAGCTAATGAAATCATTAATGATGAGACTTTTATTGGAAAGGTATTGAGAACTTTTATTCCTATCTATGTTATCATAATTTCTGCAATTCAAGAATTAAGATGTAACCCTGGTAATTTTTGAACTCCAAAAATTCTTGTCGGTAATCTTACTTCTTTTGAGCTATCTAATTATGATAACTACATTGTTCCTAATGTTGAATCTACATTCAAGTCACAAATGGTTTTGCATAAGTCTAAGAGAGAAAAAGAAAAATTTGTGAAAAGTAATAGTGACACTTCTGATGAGGAACTAGATGATCTTGAGGCACTCATGGCTAGAAGACTAAAAAGAGGAAAAGGAAAATATAAAGGTAAACTTCCTATAATCTATTTTTCATGTAACAAAGCTAGCCATATTGTAGCAAGATATTCTGATAGGACTCACAGGGATGAGGAAAGAGAAAGAAATTGCAAGGATAAGAGAGATAACATAGATCACCAAAGGTACATAGACTACAAGGACAAAGGTAAGAAATCTTATTATACTGAAGAGGAAACTAATAGTGACACTGATAATTGTGATATTGAAGTAGTTTATGTTGCTATGAAAGATGATTTTGATGAAGATGACAAAACTACATTTATTTCTTATGTGAGTAAAGGTGATAAATGGATTATTGATAGTAGTTGTTCACATTACATGACTAGTGATAAAATTAAATTTGAAACCCTAGATCATTACAAAGGTAGAAGTGTTAAGTTTGGTAATGATGCACCATGTCATGTGAGAGGTAAAGGATCAATTAAGATGACTGATAAGATCACATGTGAAAATGATTATTGGGTTGAAGGTCAACTATAATTTGTTGAGTGTTGCACAACTGAACAATACTAATTATCGAGTGGAGTTTCATCATAGAAAGGCTAAAATATTTGATGCCACTAGTGAACTAATTGGAAGTGGAGAACAGACTAGAGGTAACTTGTTCTATCTAGACCTATCTCGAGAAACATGTTTGTTTGCACAATTTGATGATGTATGGTTATGGAATAAGAGGTTGGGTCATGTAAATTTTGACATTCTGGTAAATATTAGAAAAAAGAAGAAAGTTAGAGGTTTGTCAAGATTAAAGAAACCTAATAATGTGATGTGTAAACAGTGTCAGTTGGGAAAAATGAAAAAGTCTAGTTTTAAGAGCAAGACATTTACTTCTAAAATTATTTTGGAATTGGTTCATACTGATCTTTGTGGACCTATGGGTGTACAAATATATTATGGTGATAAGTACTTTATTTTGTTTGTTGATGACTACACTAGGATGATGACTGTAATGTTTTTGAAAGAATAATCTGATGCATTTCAGTTGTTTAAGTGGTATTTGGAAAAAGTTAAAAAATAAATAGGTAGAAGCCTGAAATATCTGAGATCTAACCAAGGTGGAGATTTTATATCAAATTAGTTAAATCCATTCTACAATGATAGAGGAATCAAGAGACAGATGTCTACACTAAGAAAACCTTCACAATTTAGTATAACAAAGAGAAGAAATAGGTCAATTATGTATTGTGCAAGAATACTGATGATTGAGAAGAATGTTGCACATAAATATTGGAGAGAAGTGGTAAGTACAACTATTTATACCTTGAATTAAGTACAAATCAAGAAAGGTACAAATGCTACACCTTATGAGTTATGGCATGGATATGCAGCTAATATGAAATATTTTAGAATCTTTGTGAGTAAATGCTATATACTGAAAGATAATAGGAATGGAAAATTTGATACAAATTTGTGATGAAGGCATATTCCTAGGTTATTCCACTAAGAGAAAAGCTTATAAGTGTTTGAGTTCTAAGACTAACAAAGTTGTGGAAAATGAAAATGTGAGAGTTGATAAATATGTAGAAAAGAATAAACTAGAAGGAAAACAAGAACCTAAAGATTATAGATCTTTTGTGTACATGGAAGAAAGAGAGGCAAGTAACACACTTGAACTAGATGAAGAGTCACGGATAAGAAATGTCAAGTATTAGGAAGATGTTGTCAAGCATCAAGAGGATGTTGTCGAGCATCAGGAGGATGTTGTCAAGCATCAGGAGGATGTTGCCGAGCATCAAGAGGATAGTACCGAGCATTAGAAAGACATTTTTGAGCATCAGGAGGATGTTGCTGAGAAATCAGAAGAAGAAATTGATAATTTACAAGATGAACCTGAAAATCAAGGAGAAAATAAATCTGAACCTACTTTGGCACAGTATGTAAGAAGACATCATAAGCCTGAGAAAATCATTGGAAATAAGGAATCTGGAGTCTTGACAAGAAGTAAGTTGAAAGACCCTACATGTTTACTATGTGAGTTTAAGCCTAAAAATGTAAAAGATGCTTTATAGAATGATGATTGGATACAAGCTATGAATGAAAAAATTAATCAGATAGAAAAGAATGATACCTAGACTCTAGTGTCAAGACTAGAAGACAAGAATTCTATTGGAATAAAATGGGTACTCAGAAACAATCTTAATGAACATGGACAAGTCACAAGGAACAAGGCAAGATTGGTATGGAAGGGTTATGCACAAGAAGAAGGAATAGACTATAGGGAAACATTTTCCCCTGCAAAAAGATTAGGAGTGAGGACTCTACTTGCATATGTTGCATACAAAGATTTCAAAGTATATCAGATGAATGTCAAATCTTCATTTATGAATGGTATATTAGAAGTATACATTGAACAACCTAAAGTACTTTTTGACCCAAACAAGAAAAATATGGTTTGCAAATTGAACAAGGCATTGTATGGATTGAAACAAGCCCCCAGAACATGGTATGAGAGACTACACAATGATTTGATAAAGATTGGGTTTTCAAGAACAAATGACAACAAAAATCTGTATATGAAAGCTGAAGAAGGTAAAGGGATTTTGTTAGCTGAAATTTTTGTTGATGATATCATATTTGGTGGACAAGATGCCCTATGTCATAAATTTTCAATTGAGATGCAAACTGAGTTTGAAATGTCTATGTTTGGTGAGATAAAATTCTTTGTTGGATTACAAGTTTATCAGATGGAGAAAGGTATCTTTATTACTCAATATAAATATGTTAAAGAGATACTGAAAACTTTTGGCATGGATGATTCCAGACTAGTAAGTACTCATATGGCTACTAGATAGAAACTATCTAAAACTAATGATACTGTTGAAGTGAATCAAACCCTGTATAGATCCATGATTGGAAATATACAATATTTTGTCCACAACAAATTGGATATAGCCCTAGCAATTGGGATTGTGGCAAGATTTTCTACCAATTCGAAGGAAAATCATATGATGGCAGTGAAGAGAATACTGTGATATCTATAAGGGACAAAAGATTATGGATTGTACTACATGAAGAATGAGAAATTTGAACTGATAGTTTACACTGATATAGATTAGGCAAGAAATGTCAATGATAGAAAAAGTACAAGTGGTGGAGATTTCTATGAAAGAGATTAGTCTCCTAGACAAGCAAGAAATAAAACTGCATTTCCCATTCTACAACAAAAGTTGAGTATGTAGCAGTTGTAGTGAATTGTTCAATTTTGGTATGGATCAACAAAATGTTGAAAGGAATGAAAGAAGAAATCACTGAGCGGTTTGTTATTTTATGTGATAACACAAGTGCTATCAAAATATCAGAGAATCCAATGATGCACACAAAGACTAAACGTATTGCTATCAAGTATCATTACTTGATAGAATTGGTACAAAATAAAGAAGTGAGAATGAAATATATGAATACAAAGGAACAACTAGCAGACATATTGACAAAATATTTACCTAAGGATGCTCATGAATATATTAGAGGTAAACTAGGGGTGATTCCCCTAACTGAGGCTACCTAGTCAACTAGGAGAATTTCATCAAATGTGTTACACAAAATATCTGACAAATTGATGTAGAAAAGGTCACACTTTAGGAGCTACCTAGAGTTGTGAGAAGGATAGCAAAGCTGATAATCAGTCATAAGAAAGATGACAGAGGGAAAAATATTATATATTGAACTAACAAGAAGACATCTACATGTGGAATATGTAAGTGATAGATACTACTTTGGCATTATTGACAAAGAGGGAGAGATTCAGATGAGAACATAGAGATAAGATCTAAGATTTAGTGATAGTTGGTTAACTGAGAGATTTAGAGGGGGTGACTGTGTGAACAGTCAGGCAAGGAAAAGTTGTTTTGAATCAAAATGAAGTTAAGGATATTATAAAACTTTTTGATGCACAAATTTTTTTTAATGTATTGTTTGTTAAATCATGTGTTATTCATGTGGTGTTTCCATCAATGCCAAAGAAGGAGATTCTTGGAAACTACAATTGAAATAATTGTTGTATTGTCATTGATGTCATACCTTAACTACTAAGATAGTTGCTATCTAGGAGAGTACCATATCTATTGATTGATAAAAAGGATTAGGGAAAGGAGATAACAAGAGAACCTAAGGAAAGGTTGATTTATTTGATACTTCAATGGGTACTTGATTAGTTGGCATATTGATAAGATATTGTATTGTTTATCTAAGAAGAAAGAATGAAGAAGTAGGCTTAATTGAGAAAAAGTGAAGAAATCTATTTTAAGTTGAGTGATATTAGTGTCGACTGAGTGCTAGTATATGCCAAGTAAATTTAGTGTTGACTGAATATCAGTTTATACCAAGCGATGGGAAATTACCAAGCAAAGACAATGTTAGTCGAGGAAGATAGTTTGTCAAGATGACTGAGTTATGCAGTGATGACCAAGGAGAAGAAAACAATATTGACCAAGTGTCAGTAATTTACATTTGTAGAAAGAATTGAGATTCCCAGCTGACATAGTTGAATTCTTGGGATATGTAAATCATGTTGACTTTATTAATGAATTGTATGGAGAATTTAACACATGGTAAAAAAATTTCTTATGGATTCAATGAGAATTTTGAAGATGTATCTAGAAGGAAGGATGAAGAACCTAAATGATGGAAGGATTCAATGAATCTGACCTAAATCTAAGATCTACGAGGAGATTAAGTGGAAAAAGATGGATCTACCTAACCAAAGAGGTATAAAGGAAAACCTATTTGTTAAGTTATAGAAAGGTGCTAGAGTTGTTGATGTTATTGAATGATAAGTCTAAGTAGAAGCCTAAAGTTGAGAAGAGATTTGATTGCTTGAAGAGAATTCTGAGAAGATCAGTGATGGAGATGGAAATGAAGCTCATTCAATGAATCAACATATATGTGCAAAAAGGATCTATATTTGAAAAGTCACTTTTGATAGAGTGTTTAAATCCTTTAACAAGGTCACACCTAGCAGTGTGTTTGTGAACCTTTAATAGGGTTGGCTTTTCACAGAGCTCACTTCAAAAGAGTGCAATATCAGTAGCATGTTACAAAGTGGTTTTTCCCAAGTTGGGTTTCACTATAATTATGGTGTTATACTTGTGTGAATGTTGTTATATTCTGCAAGTTATTTACATTTCGATAGTGGACTGCATGTTATATGTTTGTGATATATACTTTAGAGATTGAGTTGAGTTGATGATTAGATCTTAGATTGTTGAAGTGATAGAAAATTTAATTAGTACATTCGGACCTAAGAACAACTGATTCACCCCCCCTCTTTGTTCTAAATAATTCTAACAAAAAGGATAAATAACATTCCATTAAAAATTTATAAAGTAATATCACAAATTAGGATCAATAGAATCAATAAAGCCAACTAACTAAAGATTCATAAAGCTATCAAGAAGATCGATCTCTAGATTTGACACATTAGAATAAGAAAAACTATTGCAAGAATTTAACAATGCATCTAAACATTTTGTTAGCACATAACTGATTACAAATGAAATTAAAACATATGCCTAATCCAACTAATTGATTAAAAAATTCACAAAATTCTACTATAAAGCCAACTGATATTATATTCAACACTATCTGATCGTACAGTATTCAAAATAGCATACTTAAGCAAAATAATTCAAAGTATCATAAAGTTTTCCCAAATACCAGAGAATCAACCATTACAAAGATAAATGAAACAAAAGTTATAGCCTCACAAGGCTAAAACCATTTTTGAAACTAACTCCAAATAGAGTCAAAGAAACTACTCGTCTCCTTTTTCCTAGGAACTATTGACTGACTTAATCCCTTAAACTATTCAACTGAAAAAACTATCTTAGGAAACTTTTTAGTTTGTCAAGAAATAGTTCAATGATCTGGAGTCATCTTGATTGGTTTCTCTGTACTCTATTCCTTGAAAGTTGTGGAAAAAGAGGTTAACTTTTGCTAACTGGGCAGGCCAAGTGTTTTAATTCTCTCAGTCCAGATATCTCTTCCCTTATGGATTTCTCCCATCTTTTGATTGTGCTTTCTCAAATGGTCATTTCCCATAATCAAAAGAGAGTCAATCCATCCAACTATAATGAAATCTTTGATCTGAACATCTTTACTACTATTCTATTAGCTTAACTTCTTTTCCAAATAGTTTCAAACTTGTTCTTCTTTGTGGTCAGGATTGGGTACATTATCTATCACTTGCAAGTCAATTGCCTTGAGGTCATTTTCCATTATCTCATCAATGGATTTTAATTCTTTCAAGAATTTGGTAGAGACTTGAATACTTTCTTCAAAGATATCATTCCTCCATCTTATGTTTACCTTTAAAGAAAACAAATCATTCTCATTCAACCCTAGCATAGGTTTTTTGATCAAGACCATAGGCCATGATTTCGTCAATCACAGAAACCACAACCTCACATGCTTTCTTTCTGTTGTCTCAAGTAGTGATCTCAACCTCTAATCCTTTAGTAATCCTAGGCTTTTCCTCAAAATATGTACTGAGATTAGCCAAGTATTCAATAGCTTCTTTAGCAACAATGTCAATCCAATCAACAAATTGTTTAGCTATAGATCTGTACCTTAGAATCTGGTCCACAAACTTTTGATTCTTGGAGACTTAATATTGATGCTTATGGGCATCTCATCCAAGGGTTGTGGAGTCAGACTTTGAATAGCCTGTATATATTGTGACATTTTCCTTAGGGACTATTTGAGTTCCCATTTATCTTTAGCATCCTTCCATATCCTGCGAGTAATCTTACTTCTACTCGATTTGAACACCTTCATGTCTGTTGTTCTTGTCGCATGTCCTAGATTAATTTTGTCTATTTTAAAATCTTGTCAAGTCACTTCCTTTCCAAGCTTGTTTGTAGTAGGAGTAAAAACATTTTCCATCTAGTGCCTCTATTTTTTGTCTTTTTCTCTTAGGCGTCTTGCCTAGGTACTTACTAACCATGTTGCTTACTACAGTGGGAATAGGAACAATACTTCACTTCTTATTCACTGATAGTTTGAGATAGTTTGGTGCCTTTGTACTACCCTTTTCTAGAGGAGTCTAGAAATCTACTACATTCCCTAGTGTCAAAGATCTTTGCACTTATGTTTATATTGTTTCCTACCTTTCTTCTACTGTTGGTATCTTCTGAGATGTGTCCATGACTAGTTCAAACTGTTTTGAATTTTTCTTTTCTAGTGGTTCTAAATCAATTATAATGCAGGAAGATTTTGAAGATTTGGGCTTCTTCTTACTCAAGGAATCAATGACTCTAATATTTGATTGAATAATCACTTGTTCTTGTTGTTCTATAAGAGGCTCCATTTTAGGTTCATTTTAGGGGAAATGTTTCAACTATGTTAGTGTAAATAGGTGGAGAATGAACTTCTAGAGGTGTTGAAGCTTCTCTTTCCACTTTGGGTTTATTCACAACTACCTTTTTCCTTCTCTTCTTAGCTAGCCAACATTTTTTGCTCTTAATTACATTGTGTGTCTTGAGTCTCACATCCTCCTCTTCTTGTGTACTCTATTCAATTTCTAGAATGGGCACACACTCAACTAGTTCAGTGTACTATGGATCCAAAACATCTTCATAATATCCTTCAACTCCTTTGGTGTCCATAGGTATTCTCAAAGTGATAATTTTATTAAGCATGAATCTTGACCACAACTTTTTTTTGACCTCAAATTCTATAGTGAAATCTATCTAGTATTCTTCTAATGGAGGTTGGTGAAGAAAAGTGGCATCCACTTTGAAATGGTGAGAAACAAATCCTTTATCATCAAAGTAGTTTCTAGTCCTAAAGGGCCTAAGATTCATTAGGTTCAATTTTGTTTGCAGGGCAGAGGCATCACACATCATTTTACATCTATAGTGGCTGAGTTCAATGGGAAATAAACAACCAACACCTCTCTTGATCCTATATTTTCTCTCAACCTAAACTAATTGCCTACATATTTCAACCAAAATATACTTATCTAGACAGTATGTGGGCAACTTCAATGGTTCTTTTCTGAAACCGCCAACCCTCAAGTAGGTGAATCTAGAAAATTGGATGTAGAAACTCTTGTAAACCCTTATTAATTCCATGGCCTCCTCTAACATTTTGGAATTTTATTTTCCCTTTAATTTAAAGACTAGTTTTTCTAAGAAAATCTCTTGGACTCTTCTGAAATTTTATGAGCACTTCTTTTGATGTAGCACATGGTAATACTCAAAGATTTTCATATCTTCATTCCATGGTTTGTGAGGTAACCCCTCCCAGTCTCTACAACAAGCCCATATATAGAACATGTATGAGGACATGTGAAAGTTGGTTGTTTCCATTGATTGAGACAACTCCCCATGAATTCTTTCAGCAATAACTTATGTTGAATCAACATACTTGGCAATATCTAGGATAGATTGTATGAAAGTGTACATCCAGTCTCCCCATAAAATATCCTAAGGATTCCCTTTTACCCTATTTAATAGGCTTACTACATCTGCCACATTCTGAATTAAATGATCTTTCTTAAGAGATCTCGATAGATGAGAACCTCATTTCTCAAGTTTTATCAACCAAAAATAGGCAATGATGCTATTATAATCCTTCCTATTTTCGTTGAACTCTACCATGGCTTTACTAATTTTCCAATCCATATGTTTCTATCTCACAAATCTTGAAAGTGGATAAGACCACTTGTCTATTAATATAAACCAAAGCTTCTCCAAAAGGATTGTGGATACACCTATCCACCTTGTTATATATATTTTGGTACTCTATCACTACCTCTAGGGAAGGAACAAATTCCAGGAAGCCCGCAGCTTCTAAAAACCCACTCTCAGCAATTTTAGTAGCCATGGAGCCAACTTATATAGACTTAAACCTACCCATTATCTCTTCAATACTTTCTCCCATCAGAGTGGTGTCTCCAATTATAGGAAGGCAACTGATTATGGGGGAAGGCTTAGTCTCTCTAGATATTTTTAACTTGGTAGAAGACATGATTTTGAAAATAGGAAAACTTCTATACAGTATAAAATTTTTGGAAACACTATATAATTAACTACTTATAACAGGTAAGTTTGCTTTGATTTAAGAAAATGTTGGTAGGGGTTAACTCAAAACTTATCTTGTTGTGCACATAACTTTCAAAAAGACCAAATTTTACCTCACTACTATTCAGCTCTTCTGTTGGAGAAAAAGGACGCTTGCAGTTACACAATGAAAGAAAGAAAAGAATGATGTGTGTTTCCTTTAACTTCCTGGGCACTCAAATATAGAAACTCACTTTTGTAATAATAGCACCCACCAATTTTAATGCAAATAACTTCTCATGTGTATTTATTTTATTACATGTCACTTTGAGTAATTGGTATTTATTATGTGCCCCTTCAATCATTTCTTTTTGAGCAAGAAAAATATTTGGCACGTGTCAATGCGATCTTGTCATATCACATGCTAAAAATTAAAAGAGGTGTGACAAAATTGGGACCCACTAGTGATAAGGGAAAACATGGATTGAACTTTGAACTAGAAAAACCAAAGTTCAAGGTTCAATGTTCAATAAGCATGACGCTTATGACACAGAGAACAAGACCGACCCAACTTGAGATGGTAGAAAGAAACACATCAACAATTGAACTTTTAACTGGAAAAACTTCAGTTCAAGGTTAAAGATACATGACGCACATTGCACTGGAGGACCAAAATGTCAAAGGTTTGTGCTTTTAAGTTGAAAGACTTTCAACTTTGAAATTACAAAAGATAAATTTCAAGTTCAAGGTTCAATATTGCAATGACACTTTTTTAAAATGTCCTAGACTCTAAAATTTGAAAGGGATCTGATTTATATTACATGCAACACTTTATATCATGGTGCACTATGAATGAGGGAAATCTAGAGCAAGGTATTTTGATCATTTTATTTTCTACCTGTGAGTCAGTCAGATATGACCCTTGCATATTCCACATGTGATCTGTTGGGTTACATGGTGAACTTGGGAAATTTTGTTTGTTTGTGGGTTCTCCAGCATCATTTTATCCATGCCTCCTCATGGATTCATGTGTGATGTTGGGGAAATCCTTGTGTGTCTTTTTTGTGTCACTCCTCTATAATGCTAGTGATAAGGCCTTGAGTTCCTAAGTAACCTTGAGAGGTTTCTAATGTTTCTATATCAAACTAGATTGTGCTCTCCACATTAACACAATGAAATCGCCAAGTCTCATTAGTTGCATTTAGATTCATCTAGCATTCATGCATCTTTTCTCATGTTCCAACTTCTATTTATGCTCTTTCCCATCTCCTTCCTCCACTTCCTTCTCATTTGGGTTCTTTTCAAGAAAATTTCACAAAGCTTTTTCTTTACATTATTTTCTCGAGGGGGCGCAACCTCTTACCGTCGTTGCTTTGCCACAAAATCTAACCTTGCCTCAGACATCTTATTTTCTTTTCTTTGACACAATGCCACTTGTGGTGCTGCATCAAAGTGGGGTAAAATGTAGATACCAAAAAATCCATTCATATTAATTAAATTTATTTTAATTGATAATCCCTATGATATCATAATTAATCCAAATTAATTAGTTATGCTTATTATATTCCTCTACCTATTTAATTAAATTGGGTTCATTGCCTAAAGTATTTGAATTTAATTTAAATACCCCCTCCCTAATGTATTAAATCTATTTTAATGCATACCCTCCATCAATTCCCCTTTTTGAATAAAATATTTATTCAAATCCCTCAAAATCCCTAATATTCCTCTAAAATATGGATTAATATAGATTAATCTAAAAACTATACCTAAATCCCAACGTACACCAATCACCTCACTTGCTAAATCCGAATCACTCCCCTAACCTCACTTAGGAGGAGATTCCTAACCATTTTAGCCTTAATGGGTTTTCTTCCATAGGAAGTCAACCACCTCCATTTACAACCCTCTTAATCACACCCCATCCCCTTTCTTACATCCTTGTCCCCTTCAGTCTTCCCAATTTTTTCTCACATGTGTGTGCTTAATCTTGAGTCATTTAACCATAAATGTCCATCTTATCTCTTTTAACCCTTCCTTCTAAACCCTAACCCTTCCTCTTAAACCCTAACCCTTCCTCCTAAAATCTATAAATAGAGCCCTCTCTCATGAGAAAATGGTCCTCAATATCCATTGTCTTTATGCATTTTTATTATGCTAATTTAGTTCTAGGATTTCACAACATATTTAGCATTGTTATCTTTTGTTCTTATTTTGAGTTTTAAGATCACATAGCATAGCCTAAATGGATAAATTTTAGCTTCTTTTAAGAATTGTAATTAATTTTCAATACAAACCCTATCCATTCGTAAGGGATAATGAATCTTGTATCTCATTCCTAGCTCTAATCTTCATTTCTATCATTTTCATCCCTTGGAATCATAGGGGCAAAACTAGTTCATCATACTAGGGCTTGTGCCATTTTTGGGATCTCTGTGGCTTGTATTTGGTCTTAATCACCTTATTACTACATTGGAGATACTCTTATTGTTCTTGGAGAGCACACCCACATCCTCCTAAAATGAGAAAATCAAACGGGACTTGGGTGTTCCCGCTTTGGCTCAATCAGAGGTGGTGTTTGAGAAAGTTTTGCTATTTGATTTGTATGCTAGATTAGAAATAATGTTTGACTATCTATGCATGCTCCTGAAAGGCTAGGTTCACAATAATCACACTTCAATTTTTTGAATATTCTTATGGCAATCCTCATTCCATTTCAAATTCACACCTTTATGCAAAGTCTTAGTGAAGGGTTGTGCTTTATCAGTGAGATGTGAAATGAATCTTCTTGTTGACTGTAACATGGCCTACAATGTTCACATTTGACTCATATTTCAAGGTGTTTTCATTTCCAGTATAGCTTTCACATTAGCAAGATGCACTTCAATACCTCATGTCGAGACAATATATCCTAATATATTGAGTGAGGTAATCCTAAAAGTGTACTTCTTTAGATCGAGTCATAGCTTGAATTGTTATATTCTCATGAAGATTTTATCCAAATCAGCAAGGTGTACATCTCTTGTAGTAGATTTAGAAAATGTGGCATTTTTTGGCAAGTTGACTTTACTAAGATTATATGACTAGTTTTGTGTTTTCATTATGACAACAAAGTCATATGGAGTTTTGATAGTTAGTGCACAAACTTTGAAGTTCATAATTCGGCTAAGTATGGAAGTAATGTACTTGATGATCTGAGAACTATTGCACATGTGTATGATCAAGTTATGGTATGTGCCATTGGATATAAGATTTTGATTATGTTGTTAAATTAGGTCTAAGAAAACATGGTCAGCTCTGATAGCATCGATAAGTTACAGCAAGTCTAAGTGACACTGGCAATTCAGCGACAGAGCAGAACAAAGCATGCAACTGACATAAAGTTTTTTGTTTAGCGTGTATCATTTTATTTTGTAAAGGCTATGCGCCTATTGTAATAGTGATGTAAACATGTCATTATCATTGTATGTAAACACACATGAGCCAATTTTATTGGAAGCATTGTATGTGTTAGGTTTCAGGCTAACACAGTATTTAGTTTTGGTTGCGCCTATTCAACATGTATATATATGATATGTGCTTTTGTCTTTGAAAATAAGAGAGATAGAGAGAAGTGTAGAAGTATGCAAAGTAAGTCATTCAGTATGAGATAAATCTTTACAAGAGGTTAGAGCATCAACACACAAAAGGAACTAATCAAATAGTAATGTCACAAAAGTAGTTCACCCTTCTAGATATAGTGTGTATCTGATTATCAGGAGGTTGTAGCCTTCTTCATTGAGAAGTGAGATCTGGAAGTGAGTCATCCACCCTTAACAGGGCTTGTTCTATTAGACTCCTAACTGATTCATTTTACTTAACATTGTAAAGACTGCTCCTAACACGAAAAAGGAACTTTAACAGGTTCATAAGACTAGTGCAATTATTCATGGGTGTAATCACCTAAAAATGGACAAAGACAATTTAACAATAATTCAAAGAAAATCAACTGAAATCAAAGAAAATCAAGGAAAAAATTGAGTCAATTGAATCACACTACATAATTAGCCAATCAAAATGAAAATCAAATCCTAATTCAAGATAAATAAAAATTGAGAACATTTTAATCAAGTGCAATAATATCAAAATACAATTAAATCAATTAATTGTATAGTCTTGGATTAAATTAAATTCAACCCATTCAAGGGGTGCATGGCTAAAATAAATCAATTAAATCAATTAATAAAAATCAATTACTCTCAACAACCACAAAAGGGAGGAAAATCAATCAACCAATGAGATCAAAGGAAAGGCATTCACATGGATCACGCCAAATTGAATCTCATTCACTCAAAATGAAAAGGAATCTTGACCATTGATCTTGTCTACTTGTCCCAAGCTTTGAGGACAAAAACTTTGCATTGTCTTCAAAGGGTGGAACCAAGGACTCAACCAAGGCTTAATCATAATCAAACCCAACTACACCCCCTACCGTTGGGAAAATCTATAAAAGGGAAGCTAAAATCCTTCATAAATGATCAACCACATATCTGAGAATTGCATCAACCCTTTTGCAATTTGAGTTTAGAAAGGCATTTGAGAGCATTTGTAGCATTTATCTTGATAATTGTTAGCTTTAGCATTTTTTATCTTTATCATTCTCATTCTAGGACTGCCATTAATGAGAGCCACCCACCAGGGATACTTCATGGATACCTTGTGAAAATGGTCCTCCAGCTTTGTAAGAATCCTAAGAAAGACTCTCCATCTTTTTTTTTGGTATCTCATAACTTGAGCATCATGATCTCATGCTCAATATTATAAGAGTAATGGGTTACGAACTTTGAGACCAACTCCTCAAAGGTCTTTATTCCTTGGGGTAGTTTTGAAAACCACTCCATTGTGGGTCCTCCTAAGCTTCTAGGAAAGAGTCTCATTAGGTACGTATCATTATGCATGAACTCTATACTTTGGGCACTAAACTCTCTTAAATGATCCTAGGAGTCTGTTTTACCCATGTATTTATCGTATTTAGGAAAAATGGTGTTGAAAGGAAATGACACCATAACTAAGCTTTTTTCAAAAGGAAAAGCACACAAAGCTTCAATGGAGAAGGCCTTAGGTTCACCTGCCTTCTTCAAATGGGATGAAAAATGTGAAGAAGCTTTCAATTTATTAAAGAAGTACCTCATGAATCCACCAATATTGATGCCACCTATCAGAGGCAAGCCCTTAATCTTGTACATTTCAGCAATGGAAAATTCATTGGGGGCACTCCTAGTACAAGAGGATGAAAATGCAAAAGTGATGCAGGAGCATCCTAGGTGTAAGAGCAATCTTGCATCACCCAAAAATATTTATGTTTTTGTATTCAATAAGGGCTATCTTGTGCAGAGCTGCTATTTATGGAAACTTTTTATTTTTAGTAAGATGGTCTTACGATCTCGGAATGTTCTGATTTTACATGTGGAGGTTCATCTTAGTCACATCAGCCTACCAGAAAAGTTTCATGGCTAGCTCAGGTCTAGTTTTGAAGATATTGAAGATTTTTGGTATTGGCAGCAGGGTACAGAAACTTTGAACTCAGTTTTGAAGGCTTTAGAGGCCCCAGATGAGGTCAAAAATTTAGGCGACGGGTGCTTGCACGGATCAAGCCTGTAGAGCACTTTGTGGTGTTTTTGAAATGGGGTTATAATAGTCAATCGGGTCAACTGGTGATGACTTATGGTCTCTGAAAGTCGGGTCACCTGAAATGGCAAAAAATAATTTTCCTTCAAAATTTATGTTCGGGTTTCAAAAGTTATTTTGAGCCGACTTTGATGTAATAAATTGAAAAATAAAATAATTCTAAATTTGGTCAGCCCTTAGGGCTAAATTTCTGGAACCTTATCGGGCGGTGGAAAATGCCTATATAAAGAAGGCCCGTAGTGTTGTCTAGGGCAGTTCTGGGTAGAGTTCTGGGTATTGATTCGAGGCTTAGTCCTATAGAATATTGTAAGGGAATGCCCATGTGGCTTTGCATATTGTAATTCTAAAAGTTTGTAATTCCACACTTGTGGAGATAATAAGAAGCCAATTTTCTATTCTTGCATATTGTTGTTGTTGTTTCTCTGTTTCTATTATGTGTTTGTGGTATTAAGGGGAGCACCCTTCATCAAAAAGAGAAGGCAATCTACTACATTAGTAGAACCTTAGTCAAATATGAGCTGAATTATACCTTCATGGAAAGGGCATGCTTGGCTATAGTTTTTGCTTCCCAAAACTTATGCCATTATATGCTAGCCCACAAGATAAGGCTCATTGCTAAAATTGATCCTTTGAAGTATCTACTAAGTAAAATAGCATTAAATGGAAGATTAGCAAAGTGGGTGATGATACTAAGAGAATTTGATATAGAATATGTTGATAGAAAATAAATTAAAGGGCAAGTCATTACAGACCAATTAGCAGAAGCACCACTTCATGATGATCATCCTATACAAGTTAAATTTCCAGATGCAAAGATTGTGAATGTTGAGGAAAAAACATGGCAGCTTTATTTTGATGGTACTTACACTCACTGTGGATTAGGAGCAGGCATACTTCTAATCACACCTCAAGGCTCCACTATCCCAAAATATTTCAAATTGCTATGTCCGTGTACAAATAATATAGAAGAATATGAAGCCTTGGTTATTGGTGTAATACCCCAAAAATGGGCTATAAGTTCATTAACCTCCTACATCTACAAATCGAACGAAATCAACATCGAAGTCATAATCTAAGGCACATCTGCACATCATCGAATCCTAATTGATTATCTTAAATTCTGCATCGGGGAATATTCCTAGCAATATTCCTAATTATCTTAATTATCTTAAATTTAATGATTATTTGGCGATAAATCACATTTATCCTAAGTTTGATTAAGTGAATATTTTCATATTTAATTAATTAGATCTAATATCTTGCCACTTAATTGTGTAATTAAATTTAATTCTATCTATTATTAATTGTATTATTTAATTTTGACAATAAATCCAATATCCTATGAATAATTGATTAAATTCTTATTTAATTGATTAAAGCAAGTTGTCATTATTTAATAATATAGTTTTTAATAAAAGTTTGATAAAATAGTTAATTAACCCATAAATTAATTATTTTATTTCAAAAAGCAGTTAAGTTGAGAATAAATCACTTTATTTATTTATTAAATCATAATTATCCTTGTGCACATTCAAGGACTAGTTAAACTCAAATTGGAAAATCAATGCAAGTTGTTAGCTTTTTGAAACTCAACATCTTTTTGAGTTTTAAAGTTGATCTAAACTTCTAATTCGAGTTGAACTGTGATTTTGCATGATTTTTGTGACTTAATTATCTGTTATTTAAAAATAACTCAAAAATCAACCTAAGTTATTTGAGTGATTTATGGCTTTTTCTCATGCACCTCCAAAGCCCTAGATTTTTATAAAACCAAGGCTTTAGCTCTTCATAATTCATCTCATAATTTTGCAAGCTTACTTTGCCAAAGTCGTCTACGAATTGCACAACTATTTTGAAGAATTAGAATTTGGAGAATCAAGGCTTATTGCGAATCAAGGCTATTGTGAGATCAATTTGTTTTTTTTACATTCATTTAGATTATTTTTCATATCATTGTTAGATCATTTTAGCAGATCAATTTCATATAGATTAGATTTCATATCAAGTTTTTATCATTCTTATTGCA
Organism: Chamaecyparis obtusa; assembly: GCA_027943335.1. Lineage (NCBI taxonomy): Eukaryota > Viridiplantae > Streptophyta > Pinopsida > Cupressales > Cupressaceae > Chamaecyparis > Chamaecyparis obtusa. The sequence goes on from BSBK01003814.1 coordinate 201,245, forward strand.
TAGAAAATCCAAAAAAATAGCTTAATTGCATTCAATTCATATCTAGATCAATTGCATTCAAATCCTTCATTTAGGTGTCATCTAGGTCAGTGATCTCAATAACAATCTGAGAACATCAATCTCACACCTACTAGAAGGCAGTAAATCACTTGGTTAGATTAGATTTCAATTTTGCACGATTTTGATTATAACTAACCTCTAATGTTTTACTGAAGTGTTGTGTCTATAGATCAAGTACAATTTTCACACACACAATTGGAATCAAATTGGCATTAGAATGGAAAGTGAAAGAATTAAAGGTATATGGAGATTCACAATTAGTCATAAATCAAGTCAATGAAGAATATCAGATGAAAGATGACAAATTGGTACCTTACAAAACCATGGTGGACAATCTCAAGAAGTATTTCATAATCATCACATTTGAGCAAGTACCGAGAGAAAAGAACAAAGCAACGGATGCTATGGAAACTTTGGCTTCACTTTTGCAGATGCCTAATCAAAGTGCTAGATACGAGTTCTTGGTAGAAGAAGTGATTCAACCCGCATATTACCCAACCCACCCTTATACCATTTGCCTAATAACTACAATTGAATCGCCTTGGTATGGACCAATTTACACCTATTTAAAAGATCAAACCCTTCCTATCAATCAAACCAGAAACCAAAAGAAAAGCTTCATTAGACAAGCCGCCAAATATACTATAATTTCTGAAACATTGTATCGAAAAAGTCTTGACAAAATGCTCCTTAGGTGTTTAGAAGAGGAAGAATAAAACTTATCCTTATGAGAAATTCATGAAGGAATTTTTGGATCACACTCAAACGGATTATCTTTAGCTAAGAAACTTCTTAGGATAGGATATTTTTGGCCTACCTTGGAAAAAGATTCTTGTAACTTTGCAAAAACTTGTAAGAAGTGTCAATTCCACAGAAATTTGATACATACGCCGATGCAAGAACTTCATCCGATGACCACACCTTGGCCATTCTATTAGTGGGGTCTACATCTAATAGGAATGATTTATCCACCATCTTTGAATGGGCTTAAATTCATCATAACTGCCACAAAATACTTTACTAAGTGGGTGGAAGCTATACCCCTATCAACTTCAATAGGCAAATAGATATCCTTGTTTATCCTAAATCATATAATATATAGATATGGTGTACCTCATGCCATCATAATGGATAACACAAGGCATTTCAAGAACAAAGACATAACGGAATTGTGCACCAAATTTTACATGATACATCAATCATCTTCAATCTATTACCCTCAAGGTAATGGACAAGCCGAAGCAACAAACAAAAACATATTGAAAATCTTGAAAAGAACGGTGGATAATTCTGGTAGAGATTGGCATATCAAGATAAACCTGACCTTGTGGGCTTATAGAACAAGCATAAGGATGCCAACAAGGGCTACACCCTTCTCCTTAGTATTTGGAATAGAAGCAGTTTTGCCTTTGGAGGTAAAACTTCCATCCTTAAGGATATCTATGCATGGTTTGATAAATGAAGAAGACTATAGGGTTGCTAGGCTACAAGAACTAGAAATCTTGGATGAAAAATAGAAGGAAGCCTTTGATCACTTAAAGGTGTACCAAAATAGAATGTCAAGATCTTACAATAAGAACATCAAGCCAAGGACATTCCAAATAGGTGACCTAGTTTTGCAAGAAAATCCCAAGAACCAAGTAGAAAGGGAGAAGAAAGGAAAGTGGGAAGCAAACTGGTTAGGACCATTTCTCATTGTTGAAGATTTTGGAACCAGCACATACAAACTAGCAAATTGTGATGGTGAAGAGCTACAAGAACCTATAAATAGCATACATCTCAAGAGGTTCTATACATGAGGTAGATGAAAGAGTATAAAGAGTATCAGATGGAGAGCATCATATTTATTGTACATAGTTCAAAAGAGATCCTAAAAATACAAAAAACATTGGAAAAGCTTAAAATACCAAAAACATTTGAAAAGCATAAAAGATCAAAAATAGTGGAAAATTGAGCATGAAGAAAGGAAAAACATTCAAATATGATCCTCAAAAAGATGTTGTCTTGGTGAAAACCTAGCAAATAGGCACCTTGATGATATGAACAAAAAAAAAATACAAAAAAATTGAAAAAGAAGAAAAGTGCCTTGGTGAAAACCTAGCAAATAGGCACCTTGGTAGCAAAAAAAAAGAGAAAAAGCTTTAAAAATAGAAAAAAAGAGTTTGATCCATTTAATCAGTAAAAACCTAGTAAACGAGTGCCATTGAAAGTCCAAGTTAGTTGCATACTTAGAAGGTCACCTTGTAAATATTGCATTCGCTAGCATTTGTATATATTGCATAATAAAACCCCACAGTTGCATTTGCAAGTACCTCAAGATTTTGGTCACCTAATCAAAAAATTATCCTAAGTCCCATGAATGAAATCAATATCAAACTAGGGGCAATCTACTCTAAAGGAGCAAGGATTCATCAATAAGCTTTATTCAATCAGAGAATCAATTCATCACACTCAAAAGAGGAACACTTAATCAAATCTACATCCCAATCCAATTTGAGCCTAAAAATAAAAAATTGATCCAAGAACTTAAATGACCTTACCCCTTATCAGGATTAAAATTATGAAATGGATGGAACTAAACTTGAACTATGGATTTGAAAAACATTGCAAAAATTTTCTAAGTGTTGACTCAATTGATGAAATCATTTCTTTCTAGCGAACCGATGAAAGTTTTAGACTAGACAAGCTATGATGAAAGGATGATATTTTTCTTGATTTCTGAATGACTGTCTTAAAATCAAATTTTTAAATCATGTATTATTTTTCTAAGGACATGATCATCAAAGAATCATCAAGGACTTGTACATAGGATAAAATGAAGATTTCTTCTTGTTTACACAAATAGATACCTTGGCTATTTTGATCTTCAATATCATAATACCAACATCCACTTGCAACATAGCATCTGACAAAATTGGTATTCGTACTCTCATGATTGACTTCAATCAGTGATAGTCGTACCAAAGAGACCGATGGGAAAGAAAACAAAGAGGCAAAAAAATTCATATCATCATAGTTGAACTAGTGATGGTTGTACTAAAAATGGGATTCCAAAATGCTCAATGGTGATTATGAGCTCTAAATCTTGAATAATGACTATTAGCTACCTACATATTAGATTAAGTGCATTGTATATATGTGTTTTTTCCTTAGCTTAAATTGCAAGGGAAAAAAATGAAATAGGGGGTTCAATTCAAACATCATGATCCTTGATTCCGAACAACAAAAATGAGATTATCTTTTGCATTCATGCATAGCATTAATCATTATTCATAAATATGATAGAAAATAGAAAAATAATCAGAACTCATACATCATTTTCATACATGTAATTAAGGATAGATTTACATACATTGAAAAAATAAAAAATATAGGATCATCCATATCCATATGGCCATAAAACAATTTGCATCCATACATTAAAAAACATAAAACATTTCATAAGTCCATACATCATTGCATTCATCTATCTATATCATAAAAATAAGATACATTGCATCCATTGCCATAAATCAAAATTAAATGCATCAAAAACATCATATAGATGCATATAAAGATAATCTCATAAATCAACTCATCAAGAAGAATGATGGAATAGATCATCATATATCATCAAACAAGTGTATAAAGATACAATGTCAATGAAAGTGGTACATCAAAGGTCCCGATCAATCAAATAACATGAAATGTGGAATAGAGGCCTTCAATGATGAATGAATCTATCAACAATAAATCACAATCCTATGGCACCAAATCCACCTGGACCTCTATCACCCTATGGAGGATCCTAAGAAGTGCTCGCTCTGCTCTGTCTCTGAACAACCACTGACATAAACTATTACATCAAGGCAGCAACCTGGTCTAATCACCCAACAATAGTGGACACATCTATCCTTAGTGACTGCACATCTGTCCTTAGTGACTACACATCTGGAGCTAAATAACCAATATTGGGAGCATCCTATAACCCCTGCCCCTGATCCTGTAGCTACTAAACTAGTGGAGGCATCTACTATGCCAGAACCTACTATGCCTGATCTTGTTGAGCACCATCATCCTCCTATGCCAAAGAAACTCTTTGTAACTACACCAAATGATCCAAACCCCTAGGAACCTACCTAACAGCATCAACATGAACCTGTCTCTAAGCTCTATGCTGTCAATGAACCCTATCCTGTCTAACTATTGCTCTAGGATGAACTACCTAGACTGCATCAGCCTGCCTATCTTTGGCTCCACCTCGCATGTCCATCCCTGACCCATCCTCTACCTACAACAATTGGAGGATCTCTACATCCTTGATGCCTCTGATGTCTACCACCTCCATGCCTATCATCACCACCACCACCACCATGTTGAGCTGGAATAGGCTCTGCTAGATCTGTGAAATGAATAAACCTATTTTGAGACCACCAGTCTCGATACTCATGGGACATCCCTACATCAGCCATACCTGTCAACATGTCCCATATGCAGTAAGGCATACTAGCAATCTACTCCAAGGAAAATTGATAATCAATACAAGGGCCCCATAAAGATCTCTTAGCCTATGCTCGTGCATATAAAGCATTGCCCTGAGGCATGTCCTACATCCGACCATACTGTCTGGAAACTCAGCCAAAGCAAAACTACTCAATAATAGTATTAGATCAGCCAATCATCCAACGAGGAGAAAACATAAATGGCAACTCATCATCATCCTCCCACCAACCCTCTCAATCAAGGTAGGGATGCCACTAAACCTGATCAAGATCATCAATAACTCAATGCCAATAATCCAGATGACCCAAATGATGTTTAATCACCATACCAGTATATAGAAAAGCATATGGAAATCCATGAGGTTGTCTCCTATCAAAAATAGGCTTGGTAATCGAAAGATGCTCCCAAATCCATAACTGAAGAACAATGGCACCAACAAACAAGGAAGAACTCTCTATACACCACCTCATGAAGATCTTGATATAACTGGGCAAGAACACATGAATCCCAATCGAAACATTGAGGCTATGCTAGTAAATCCTCTAAGATCCTACCCCAGCCAACAAAAAAACTGTGACCTCATCGGTCAGGAAGAAGTAGACCACCAATCAATGCACCAAGAACTGCATGCAACGTGGGAAATAAAGAAAATTGTGGCCATGTGATCATATCATCATCAATTGTATTATCCCCAAACACTCATTGGCAAATAGTAGAATCATACATAGAATCATAATAAACAATATCTCCTTGGTAGGGGATCCGTAACAAATGGTACAAGTCCATAGGCCTGATCGTCATCTCACCATGTGGAAGATGAAAGGTATTGTGGTTGAACTACCAATGCTCTGCCACATCTGTCAGTAACCCATAATTTAGCTAGAACCAGGGAAGATCAAGAAGGAAACTCAAACCACAAATCTCAATAACACAGTACTCCACCAGTGTAAGTTCCTGCCCAAGATCAATAACCCATGACGCAACCGATCGGATATACAATACATCAAAGTGAGCCTGTTTGGCAAAAACAAAAGAATCATATCAGCATATTAAATCAAGGAACATCTAAAGTCGATCAAAGTTATTCTAATATCCATTTGCTCATCATGAGTGCATAAAAAATCCTAACTCTATATCTTGACGAAGGAAAAATCATTATTTTATCTCTCTAGATCTTGAGAGTAAAATATCAAACCATCAACCTATCATATCAGCCTGCCTATCTTTGGCTCCACCTCGCATGTCCATCCCTGACCCATCCTCTACCTACAACAATTGGAGGATCTCTACATCCTTGATGCCTCTGATGTCTACCACCTCCATGCCTATCATCACCACCACCACCACCATGTTGAGCTGGAATAGGCTCTGCTAGATCTGTGAAATGAATAAACCTATTTTGAGACCACCAGTCTCGATACTCATGGGACATCCCTGCATCAGCCATACCTGTCAACATCTCCCATATGCAGTAAGGCATACTAGCAATCTACTCCAAGGAAAATTGATAATCAATACAAGGGCCCCATAAAGATCTCTTAGCCTATGCTCGTGCATATAAAGCATTGCCCTAAGGCATGTCCTACATCCGACCATACTATCTGGAAACTCAGCCAAAGCAAAACTACTCAATAATAGTATTAGATCAGCCAATCATCCAACAAGGAGAAAACATAAATGGCAACTCATCATCATCCTCCCACCAACCCTCTCAATCAAGGTAGGGATGCCACTAAACCTGATCAAGATCATCAATAACTCAATGCCAATAATCCAGATGACCCAAATGATGTTTAATCACCATACCAGTATATAGAAAAGCATATGGAAATCCATGAGGTTGTCTCCTATCAAAAATAGGCTTGGTAATCGAAAGATGCTCCCAAATCCATAACTGAAGAACAATGGCACCAACAAACAAGGAAGAACTCTCTGTATGCCACCTCATGAAGATCTTGATATAACTGGGCAAGAACACATGAATCCCAATCGAAACATTGAGGCTATGCTAGTAAATCCTCTAAGATCCTACCCCAGCCAACAAAAAAACTATGACCTCATCGGTCAGGAAGAAGTAGACCACCAATCAATTCACCAAGAACTGCATGCAACGTGGGAAATAAAGAAAATTGTGGCCATGTGATCATATCATCATCAATTGTATTATCCCCAAACACTCATCGGAAAATAGTAGAATCATACATAGAATCATAATAAACAATATCTCCTTGGTAGGGGATCCGTAACAAATGGTACAAGTCCATAGGCCTGATCGTCATCTCACCATGTGGAAGATGAAAGGTATTGTGGTCGAACTACCAATGCTCTGCCACATCTGTCAGTAACCCATAATTTAGCTAGAACCAGGGAAGATCAAGAAGGAAACTCAAACCACAAATCTCAATAACACAGTACTCCACCAGTGTAAGTTCCTGCCCAAGATCAATAACCCATGATGCAACCGATCGGATATACAATACATCAAAGTGAGCCTGTTTGGCAAAAACAAAAGAATCATATCAGCATATTAAATCAAGGAACATCTAAAGTCGATCAAAGTTATTCTAATATCCATTTGCTCATCATGAGTGCATAAAAAATCCTAACTCTATATCTTGACGAAGGAAAAATATTATTTTATCTCTCTAGATCTTGAGAGTAAAATATCAAACCATCAACCTATCATAACAGATTGACAAATCAAATTCATTGATATTACTATACTGATATTCTAATCGATTGTTTAGTTCAAACACAACTGACCTAACCATATCATTCAAATTGTTCATCTTGACTTATTAAATTTTTCACGAAAAAGGCAAGTACATGTAAAAATTTTGTGAAAAATGCTGCAAGCATGATTTTAATCATCGCAAGTGACATTTCTCTTAGGTGACACCCAATTCTTGCCAGGTGGCATTATTTTGTCTCAGGTGACATTTTTTTCACAAGCAACACTGAAATCACCTAGGCGACAATGAAATTGGTCTAGGCGACACTAAAATGTTAGGGTTTCACAGGCGTAAAAATATACTAAATTTGGTTTTTCAAACCTAAGTCTACGCGTGAAGTTTCTAACCGAAGGTGACAATGAAAATTTGTTAAGAAATAGAAAACTACTCATCAACGACATTCAAATATGTAGATGCGACACTTAACAGTCCTCGGTGACATTAAAAGTTTGCTAGGCGTGATTTAACTATTTCAAAGCAGTGATGAAATTTAAAAATACAATAAATGCTAATTAATGAGAAATAAATGCAATGTAGGTGTTCGAAAATCACTTATCGGAGGTTCATAGTTAGGTGGCCTCGCGTATCTCCGACACCACTCGAATCGATGCTCACGAATAGGGACAACCATCTCAATAATCAGAGGAGAACCAGAGTAAAATCACCAAAGAGAAAAGTAAAAATGAATAGTAAATTTAGGTTTTTCAACCTATTTAAGCTAATTTGACCTAATTTTGAGGTGAAAAATTAACTTTGAGCTCTATTAACCTATCATATTAATCGGGGCAAATTAGGAAGTGTGGCATATCAAGAGTATTTTTTAGAAATGAAAACATATCAATCAATCATTAAAATCTATTGAATCCAAAACAACAATATGTTTCATTTCTGAGGGGGCATACCATCAGATAATCAGATCAACATCATCAGTAACATCAACAAAAATCAGAGACTGATCATCAAATCAAAGCGAAAGCTTTTATCAAAAAAAATTTTGTAATCAAACGAAAGGGGTATCATATCGAAAATGATCATCAAATCAAGTTTTGGACATCAAGAGAGTTTCATATCAATCATCAAATCAGGAATCATATCAGGACTAATCATCAAATCAACCATCATATCAGGAATGATCATCAAGGGACCACATCAATCAGGAGAGTTTCATATCAATCATTATCTACATCAACTTCATATCGAAAATCAAAAGATCGACCATCAAAAAACATTAAGCATGAACATCAGAGATCAACCATCATTGAATCAAGACCTATCAATCAAGCTAGATTAGAGTATTCTTTGAATTGACATGCTTCACACGTCAACTCAAAGAGGAGCATTTGTAATCACCTAAAAATGGACAAAGAAAATTTAATGATAATTCAAAGAAAAATCAAGTGAAATCAAAGAAAATCAAGGACAAAATTGAATTAATTGAATCACACTACATAATTAGCCAATCAAAATGAAAATCAAATCCTAATTCAAGATAAATCAAAATTGAGAACATTTTAATCAAGTGCAATCAAATCAAAATACAATTAAATCAATTAATTGTATAGTCTTGGATTAAATTAAATTCAACCAATTCAAGGGGTGCATGGCTAAAATAAATCAATTAAATCAATTAATAAAAATCAATTACTCTCAACAACCACAAAAGGGAGGAAAATCAATCAACCAATGAGATTAAAGGAAAGGCATTCACATGGATCAAGCCAAATTGACTAGCATTCACTCAAAATGAAAAGGAATCTTGACCATTGATCTTGTCTACTTGTCCCAAGCTTTGAGGACACAAACTTTGCATTGTCTTCAAAGGGTGGAACCAAGGACTCAGCCAAGGCTTAATCATAATCAAACCCAACTACACCCCCTACCATTGGGAAAATCTATAAAAGGGAGGCTAAAATATTTCATAAATGATCAACCATGTATCTGATAATTGTATCAAACCTCTTGAAATTTGAGTTTAGAAAGGCATTTGAGAGCATTTTTACCATTTATCTTGATAATTGTTAACTTTAGCATTGTTTATCTTTATCATTCTCATTCTAGGACTGTCATTAATGAGAGCTTGTTGAGAGCTTTGCATTAACATTCTTAGTTAGAGAGCCATAGGATGCTCAATTGATCATTAATTTTTCTAAATAGTTGCTCTAGTGGTTGTATTTAGTTACTATTTCCTTTCATTTATTGATGATTAACCCTAATTCTATGAAGATACTTTTATTAGTATATAGTGGGTACTAATTCCCACCAGGGTTTTCCTCTGGCCAAGGTTTCCCTGTAATCATATCTTGTGTTATGTGTTATGGTTGATTATCTTGTATTCTTTATTATTCATTTAAGTAATCAAGTAATTGGGCTAAGTTTCAAGAAGCAGAAAAACATTAATTATAGAACACTGATTCACCCCCCCTCCCCCCCACCCTCTCAATGTTCCCATTCTTAACAATTGGTATCAGAGCTTTGGTCATCCTAAGAGAAGTTTAACCACTTGAGGTGATCATGGGTTCAAAAGAAGTGAAACATCTGAAGCAAAATCTTGAAGCAACTCTTGAAGATCATGACAGATGTGAAAAAGAAATTGAATTGAAAATGAAGGTTAATGGCTCACATGTATTCTTCAAGAAAATTAGAAAAGATTTGAATGATTGTTCAAAAAATGATTTGGGAAAAATGGTCAAAAATTTGAATGAAGAAAACATGTCTCTAAAAGACCAAATTGAATATTTGAATGAATAGTTGACTGATAACAAATCAGCCCTTGAAGAACAGATCAAAGAAAACAAAAAGTTGGATAAAGAACTTATGCAAGAAAACCTGAGAATCTTGGAGTTAGAGAACATCAAGGAAAAGATGGAATCTAACTTAATAGAAGCTAAGAATCATATTGACAAATTGCACACAAGTACTGAACTATTAGATTCATAGATCTATGCACAAAGGACAAAAGGAGATTCCAGTGGTATTGGATACAATGAAGCACAAATTCAAATCAATGCAATGCAAGAAAAAATGAAAGCACCAAAAGTATCTACAAAAGGTAAGAAGATTGAAAATCAAACTGAAGCTAAAGAAGAACCACCTAAAGATGGACGCAAGCCAGTAAACCAAACTTTTTATGCCTGTAACAAGCATGGACATATAGCAAGATATTTTAAAGACGTAAGACCTTTCAATGGTAATTATTATTCATGCAATAAATTTGGTCATAGAGCTATGAATTGTAGATCAAATCAAAGAAGTTAGATACAACATAATTAGAGAAATCAACCATAGCAAAATGTTAGAAGTCCTCTGAATATTACATGTCAGATATGCAATTTCAATGGACACGCATCTAAAGAATGTAGCATGGTTATAGAGATCAATGCACCTAGGAATATAAGGCCTCCAGTCATTTGTTACTCTTGTAACAAGGTTGGACACATCTCAAATTTTTATAGATCACAAGCACAAAGAGAAGATAGACCTGATAAGTCTCAAGGATCAATACTTAATGAATCTAGAGAAGTCAAGTTTGTGAAAGATACAAAAGATGCGAGCAAGATTTGGATGGAAGTAAAGAAAGATAATGTTAGTGAAAAAGTAGCAGGCATCCACAATGGAAACACCTTCTACTTCTGATTAAATGACCATCATGGTCTGGTATACTCACCCTCAGAGTATGCACCTTTGGTTTTAGTTTTTTGGTTTCTAGTTGATGCAGTATGAGAGAACGCACAGTCTGAATCACAATAGAACTGAGTTTAAAAATTCACAGTTGAAGTATGTGTTATGGAGGAAAGCATTAATTACAATTTTTTGATTTATAATTCATCAGAGATCTATTATCTTCACTTTTGCAATTGAGATCAAGCCTTTGAAGAGAACATGATATTATAGCATAAAAGTGTTGAAGGATTGAAGTCATTTCATCAACGAAGGAGAGTTAAGTTGATTGTGGAACTCTAGCTCAGACACGTCATTTCAGAACCCTCTTGGAACTATATTTGAGCATTGTAGCAAGTAAGTAATGGAAACTCTAGTAGTCTTTGATGTCATAGAAAGGAAGAGATATGTGTTTAAGAAGAATCTATTTAAGTTAGTGTTAGATGATTTAGAGGGATCATTTCTAGGACTCCGATAGGATTCATGCATGTCGAAGATATTTGCGCTTACATTTATTGTAAGAAGGAGTCTATAGGAATGGATTACATAAGGTTGCACATGGAAACTACGGTCAATCTTGACTTTACATTCAAGAATGAATTCACTCATCTGAAAGATAACCCTATTATTGAGTATGTGACTGTGCATGAGTTTTATGAGTTAGAATGTGTCAACATATTACTCAGCAGGATTCATGATGATATTTTTTGGATTGGTGAAGTCCCTATCCATGTTACAACTGATATCATTCATGAGATGACCAGACTTTCTAAGGTTGGCAGCCTTCTTCCAATGGGAAAAAATGTCAAAAAATAGGTTGAGAATGCATGTAATTCTAGGAGTGACAAGCACAGCATGACTATTGAGCCTATAGATGAGAAAGATTAAACTCATGGCTATGATACATGGATACAAGTTCTAGCATGCAAACAAAATAAATAGTGTATCTACAACTACAATTCTGGAAGCAATAAAGATAATAAAAGAAAATGTAGAGTTTAACCTTTGTGAGATCTTTCATGCACACCTGATTGATAACATAAGAGCTATAAAGCATGAAAAGAATAAAGTATTTAGATTTGGGTCACTAATCATATATATGTACTTTCATATTGTTGGTAAGTTTTTTGATCTTTACCTAGATAGAAGCACACCTACATTACTTTAATTTCACTTAAGGCAATATCAAAGAGCACCCTAAAAGATTACATGGATTTAGAGATCAAAACATTCAAAATTAAGATGCAGAAAAGGTAGAGAATTCCTGAGAAACTAGTAGAGAAATACAAGGATAGTATATGTTTTATGGTGGAAATAGATTCTACTTGCATGGAAGTAGTTGAGCCAAGAACAAAGTGGATTCATCCACTTGGTTATGAAGTAGATGATAATATCTTGGAAGGCTATGCACAAGTCCTTCTATCTATGCCTAAGGATCCCAATGGACCAAGATGGGATACATATGAAGAGAAGACAAAATAAGTTTATTTTGTCTTATAAAGTGCATCAACTAAGAGGAAAGCATCTCAGATTACCTTTGATATTCTAAAAATTCATGGTGTCACCCACGAAGATATAGATAAAGAAAGGGAAGCCAAGATTGATATGCAACTTGAGAGTGTACCCTCATCTTTAGAAGTTCAAGTAAAATGTGATGATATTCCAAAGAAGAAGAATAAGACTAATGATAGCACCTGTATGCCCACAACTACAATTGATCTAGTGTCCTTTCCACCTTGTGAGCCAAGCAAGATATCTAGAAGGAAAAAAAAAATGGTGCAAGCAAGGGGAAGAACACTCAAGAACCTCCTGAGGTAGGATTCAGACCAAGTTTGAAAGTTTTGAAATCTAGAGTTGTTGATGGAGGAAGGATAGATCAGATTGGTAAATTCTATGACAAGTATGGAGAGATTGATAGATCAAAAATTCATACCATGATTATCTAGCATATGATTAAGTTCAAAAAGTTAGTTTTGGAACTTAAGATAGTCATTCCTGAGAATGTATGGAATATACTAGGTTCTTTGAAAAGACAAGCTATAGAGAAGGATATGAGAATTAGAGAAAAGATTTTGGATAATAACCTCCCTATTTTTGCACTAGAAGAGAAGAAAATGTTGTTAGATTTGGCCAGGCCTCATCCAAGATCAAAGAGAAAAACTTTGCACATAATGAATAAAGATTATGATTTGATTATGAAGGAGACATAGAAAGCATTTGAGAAAGTATTTTTGGATAGACACATGTACCCTCCTTCTATGCCTGCACCCCAAGATACTTGAGTTCCCTCTAAGAAATAAAAAGAATAAGAGATACCAAATACACCTATTACAAGTCCATAGGATTCTGCACCCAAGGTTACAGCACCCACTGAAGAAGTGGAAAAAAAAAGATGAAACTATTATGATTGATAATGTTAAAATCACTGTGGAAGTTATAGATAATGATTTGGATAAGTTTGAAGAAACTTTTGTTAGTACTAAAGAAGCTAAGATCCTATGTGGTGAAGAAGCACCTACGCAACAAGAAGAAGTCCTAATTGAAGATATAACAAGATAAGAAGATGAAAAAGAGGATGAACCTAAAGAACAACCCTCTATTGAGATCCCAGTAAAGATGTAAATTGAAAGTATGGATATAAATCAAAGCATAGACTTATTTCCTACTCCTAAACCCTCAATATCATTATTGTCAAGATTGACTCCTGATACTACAATTTTAGATTCATGGGAAGAAGAGGATCTAATAAAGATAAGTGTGATGGATATGGAGAAATCCAAAGAAAAAAAAGTAATGAGAAACCCTATCTTTGTAGAATCAGTCAGCATACTAAATAATCTACTACATGAGGATAAGAAACTAGTTGATGTTCACTCAGTGGATGATGTTAGCAGTATTTTGTCAAGGTTCAAAGAAAACATTTCAAGTCTAGAAGACTCGACGACAAAAATTGCTGAAGAGAAATACAACAAGAAAAGACTAAATGATTTGATAAACAATTTCTCACTTGACCTAAATTCTCTAAAGATTGGTCAAGAAATACTAAAAGAGATAGCATCAAAAGGAAGAAAGTAGATAGCTGACTGCATGAACAAGAATAAACTCACTTCAGACCACTCAAGGAAGATTCAAGAAGAAGAGTCCCTAACTGTAGCAATAAGGAAATCAGTTGAAGACCCTTCTCAAGATATAAATGTTTGCAATAATTTTTATCAAGGGAAGATAGACAAAATAGAGAAAATAGAAAAAGAGATTGCAAAGATAAGGGCTAGACAAGCACAGCTGAGAAATGCACTAGTGTCTTCACTAGATGTATTGAATCAGAACATCAAGCATATCGATGCAACAATAGTAAAATATTATCAAGGCCCCTACATGGATTTATAAAAGATGGAGAAACTCACATATGTATTATGCACCCATCTTTAGATAGTTGATGCACTAAAGGTATTTTGGAAGTAAGAAATCAAAAACCTTTAGATTGCATCCCCAGATGTATACTCCATGTAAGAATTTAGAGTTTCACTTTTTTTGGTACCTTTGTCATTACTGTCAAAGGGGGAGTACTGTATAAAGTGGAAGAAGATATAAGATTATATAGTATATGGTGTATAGTATAGAAGTTATATGATAGCAAGTTTTTGTGTAAAGTTAAGTTTAGCAACTTTGCCATATTCCTTTGTTTCCATTAATGACAAAGGGGGAGATTGTTGGAAATTTGACTTTACTAAGATTATATGAATAGTTTTGTGTTTTCATTATGGCAACAAAGTCATATGGAGTTTTTATAGTCAGCGGACAAACTTTGAAGTTCATAATTTGGCTAAGTATGGAAGTGATGTACTTGATGATCAGAACACTAGTAAACATGTGTATGATCGAGTTACGGTATGTGCCCTTGGATATAATATTTTGATTATGTTTTTATGTTAAGTCTAAGAATCCATGGTAAGATTTGATAGCATCGAGAAGTTATAGAAAGTCTAAGTGACACTGGCAGTTTAGCGGCAAAGCAGAATAGAGCATGCAACCGACAGAAAGTTTTTTGTTTCTAGCATGTATCATTTTATTTTGTAAAGACTATGCATCTAATGTAATAGTGATGAAAACATGTTATTATCATTGTATGTAAACACTCTTGAGCCAATTTAATTGGAAGCATTGTATATGTTAGGTTTTATCCTGACATAGTATTTAATTTTGGTTGCGCCTAGATTCAACATGTATATATATGACATAGGCTTTTGTATTTGAAAATAAGAGAGACAGAGAGAAGTGCATAAGTATTCAAAGTAAGTCAATTAGTATGAGATAAAGCTTTACAAGAGGTTAAAGAATCAACACACGAAAGGAACTGATTAGACAACAGTGTCACGACAACAGTTCACCCTTCTAGATATAGTGTGTATCTGATTATCAGGAGGTTGTAGCCTTCTTCATTGAGCAATGAGCTCTAGCAGTGAGCCATCCACCCCTAACAGGGTTTGTTATATTAGACTCCTAACAAATTCATTGTACTCAACATTGTAAAGACTACTCCTAATAGGGAAAAGGAACTTTAATAGGTTCATAAGACTAGTGCAATTATTTGTGGTAACTAATTCCCACCAGGGTTTTCCTCTGGCCAAGGTTTCCCCATAATCATATCTTGTGCTATGTTTAATGGTTGATTATCTTGTATGCTTTATTATTTATTTAAGTAATCAAGTAATTGGGCTAAGTTTCAAGAAGCAGAAAAACATTAATTATAGAAAACTTATTCACCCCCCCCCCCTCTCAGTGTTCCCATTCTTAACATCATCCACATACTCTTCCATGTTCTTGTGCATCATGTCATGAAATATAGTCATCATTGCTTGTTGATATGTTGCACCAACATTTTTCAGTCCAAAGGGCATGACATTCCAACAAAAAGTACCACAAGAATAAGTGAATGTCATATTCTCTTGGTCTTCTAGTGCAATACATATTTGATTATAACTAGAAAATCAATCCATCAAGGAATAAATATAGAAACCATCAATATGATCAATAATCATTTCTATATTAAGAAATAATAAATTATCTTTAGGACAAGATTTATTCAGGTCTCTGAAGTATGTATGATTTTTCATCTTTTGAAATAGATACAATGTTTGAGATCCATTCAGTATAGTCTTTGGCTCATATAAATTTAGCTTTAAGTAACTTTTCCAACTCTGCCTTAACCAGTAGTGTTATGTGAGGATGCATCTTTCTTAGCTTTTATTTTACTGGTTTCATGCCTAGTGCAATAAAAAAAAGATGCATGATGAGATTTGTTTCCAAGATGGGCATGTCAGAATAAGACCATGCAAAATTAATCTTCTTCTCTTTAAAGAACCAAAAAAAAATTTTCTTTTCATCCTTGGACAAAGACTATGCAAGATGTATAATTTGTGGATTTTATGTTGTTCCCATATTTACTTTCTTTGTAGGCTCTATAAGCACTGAAGATCATTCCTAAAAATGCTCATGTAGGATATCAAGTATCGCATATGCAAGTGCCTCAGAGAGGTTTTAACCATTGGATACATCTTTTATTTTTACTATTTTTGGATCCGATATTACCACAATGTGGTTTTCACCATCAGATCACTTTTTCTCTTTATTTTTTCTTTTATTTTTAATGACTAAGATACTTGATATCATCCACTGACATGATGCCACTCGTTAAGTTGGTGGAAGAAGGAAGGGGCTCAATAGCATTGAGATAACATGAAATGTTTTGATCATTAGAGAAGGACAAGAGGTTTATGGGCTCAAAGGTGTTCTAGTCAATCAATTCAGGGTAAACAAGAGGTAAGGAACCAATGAGCTCAAGAGAAAATACTCTGGTATCATCATCATTATTCATGGCTATTGAGGACAAGTCAGTAAATTTGTCTTCTATAAGAATATTTTTGAGTGCAACTTGTTGTAGGATCATTAGAGGAGTTATGAGAAGTGTTATGTGAACATAATCATATTGATCTAGTCTCCAAGTGAAGATTAAGGTATCATTCAACCTCCTCTCCTAGTAAATAAATCTATGTCAAGGGACCATTGTAATCCTAGATCTTGAACCAAAATTCAAATTGGCATTTCTAGGGAGAACTATAGGAGGACTATTGGTGGGAGATACCTCTTCTTTAGATGCATCTTTAGTAGGAGGTATGAAAATAGGTTCAATAGATGGATGATCTAGATGATCCTTTGGATCATGGTTTGTGTTAGAGCTTTCACCAACCTTAAAAGTGGAAGTAGGATCATACTTGTGAATTACATGAGCCTCTATATCTATCATAGCATCAGAGAAATAGTCCCACTCATACTCATGTGATTCAATTAAACTACTAATTGATTATCCCAAGTATTGAGATAGAGTCACATAAGCTTGTTCATTATTACTCTCTTTATTCACAACTTGTTTCTCGATTTCATTCAGATTGAAGTTAGTTCTATTAGATTGAATGTCTTTTGTATCAGCTTCTTGATAGATTTAACCATAATCCAACATAGGTATGCATGTCAATCTAGGTTGTCTTATCTCTTTAGATAGATCTATGGATCGAGGTAGACCTAGGATGTTTTTAATGCTAACAAGTTGCCTCTAGTTAGAATGTCTTTCTTCCATAGAGCTCTCTTGGTGTTGTCTAACTTCTTGCAATGTGATTGACTCATGTTTAGTAATTGTTCCTCAATTATAGTCTCTTGGTTTGTAGGTATATGCATTAGTATTTCATAGGTCCTAGGGACAACATCATCATCCTCATTGAAAAAGTCTCCAATGCTATCAAATATAAGGCCATTCACAAAGGATGGTTTAATTTTTTTCTATTAGTACCCTACCCCTATTTTGTCCTTAGGATTACAAAATTCAACATGTAAGGGCTCCATAAGCCTTTACCCTATCCAAGTGGAATTTTCTCATCATATCCCATTTTTTGTATGGGTTGGTAACCTACACCATACTTCTCAAGAGAAATTTCAGCATGTTTTTCTTCTTTTTCTTTCTCTCCATCTCTATATAGCCATTTAAGGACTACCTTATCCTTATTCTCCTTAGAAAGGGACTTTTTGCACTTTGACCATACTAGTAGCTTTGTGAATCTCAAGAGTGGATGTACTATTAGGTTGGAAAGAAGATGATGGCCAACCATAAGATTTATATAATATGGGAAGGTTAATCATATAACATGAGGCATCTAGCTTATATTATCCCATTCTATTTTATTTTATTCATAGCTTCTTTCTGAGGTCATTGAATATTTCTTTTTTAGATTTCTCAATTTTTTGGTTCCTTAGGGCCTCCTTGTTATGCAAAACCATGCTTTTGGTTTGCTTAAGGTTGTTACAGGTATATGTTGAGTCTATAGGAATAGTGATCTTGATTCCATTATGAGTAAATTTGATGCATTGATGGTATGTTGAGGGAATTGCCTACATTTCATGAATCCATGGTCAACCAAGAAGTCTATTGTATGCAAGTGGAAGATATAGGACTTGACAAATAACATCCCTTTGAATGAGACCTATTAAGATGGGTAATACCACCATGCCCTGAGAAGAGATTTCCTCTTCATCATATGCTTTAATTGTGATTTTTCTTTTAAGATCAATAGTATATTCTAAAATACTAAGTTCCTTAACCAAAGTGAATGTTTAGATATTCAAACCCGCACCTCCATCTATCAAAACATGTTTTAACATGTGCTTATGGATAAGGACTTCCATGTGGAGAGTTTGATTGTGAGGATGACTAACATATTTATCATCTTCTTCTTAAATGGTCAAGGGTGCAGGGAAGCAATATGATTGACCATCAACTTGAATTTATCAATGTCTAGGTCCTTAGGAACATTATCTGCTAAGAGGGCTTGATCAATAATCTCTCTATGTGCAAGATGGATTTTAAGTAGTCCACAAGTCAATATATGAGCTGACATGTGTTGGATTTGATCAACCAAATTATATTTATGCATTGAATATGGGGTTGTTTTTGTTTTAGACCCATGGGTCACTAGGTTCTTATAAGAAGAGGAGGGATAACCTACTCCTCGTAAGGTGAATTTATCTTGGGATTGAGTCACTGCATTGGAAGATTCATCTTGAGTCTTTCTCTTGATCTTGATAACATTAATAGTGTGGTCAGAAGACTTAAGAATATGGATCATGTTGTCATTGTCCAAGTGTAACACACATTTGTCTTTTCTCTTAGAAGATTCCCCCTTTTCATACTTAGGAAAAGGCTCATTAAAGGTCTTATGATCAGTGTTCATTTGAGGAGGATCAATCACAATGGTCTCATTGTCAACCAAATCCTAGATTAAATGCTTGAGTTTCATGCAGACATTAGTCTTATGGCCTTTGTTGTGATGATATTCGTAATAGTGGTTATGCTTACACCACTTAGGCTTAATCTTAGGATCATAAGGCTTTGAGTTGCTAGGAAATGTGATTATGTGTTAGCCAAAAGTGTCTTTAGATAATTCTTAACTGACTCTAGAAGGGGAGTGAAGTCTCACTTAGGTCTACGAATCCATGATCTATTTTTGTTACCTTTAGGTTTAGAGCTTGATTGAGTAATCTTATTAGTTTTTTATCCTTGAATGTTAGTGGAGAGATTGAATTTTGGTTCTTTAGGTTTTCTAAAGGTAGATGTGGAGTTCATACCCACAATTTCATCATTGACAACATCCTTAGTCTTAGTCCATAATTTATGTGTATCCTTGTTGTCATGATTGTTAGAGGAATATTTATGTTCTTTATGTCATAGGGTGATTTCTCCCTTTTAAAAAAGGACATATTCTATGCCAATAGAAGCCACAACCAATTTATCAAAAGAGGTGTGGTTTTCATTTGCAAAGAATAATTCATTTTTGGGACTAGGGTATTTATAAATATTTCATTTTTTTAAGTCTTAGGAATTTGATGAGGGTACCTAAAAAACATCCTTCACCATCAATGGAGGATGTAATGAAGGGATCTCCAACACATTTCTTTGTGTTGCATAGATCAAGAGTGATAACAGTGTGGGAGATATTGTAAGAGTATTGTTGGATGAATTTTTTAACAAGCTCTTCAAAAGTCTTGATGCTAGGGGAAAGTGAGGTTAACCAACTCATAGCCTAACCGGCAAGACTCTGAGGGAAGAGTATCATGAGATAGCATTTTTCATGCATTAATTCCATGTTGAGTGTGCAAAATTCTCTCACATGATCCTGGGGACCCTTGTTGCCACCATATTTATCATATATAGGAATTTCCACCTTGGTTGGGAAGGGTGGCATATAGAGACCTTTTTCAAAAGGGAAATGACATATAGCTTCAAGTGAATACTTGTTCAAGGGTTGCTCCTTTTCCTTTCTAACTTGTGAGAGCTCACAACACAATTCTTGGAGTTTTTTGTTGAGGATTGTGATAGGAGATTCCTCCTCTTTGTGTATCAAGTTCTCTATGTCAAAGCGAGGAGGAAGATTTGCACCCATAAAGGCAATATGAAAAAATTATATGTCTTTGTCCTAATTCATAATGGCCTACATCACCTTATGAAAAACTTTATCTTCTTGTAACTTTCTAATTTCTTCTTCTATGGATTCCCCATCTGAACAAGACCCAGAATCATGCTTATTACATGATTTCTCCAATGATATGCCAAAATATTTTCTTTATTGTGATACTCAGTGGAGGTGAATGATATTGACTCGTAGAGATGGGTTTGATACAAAGGTTCCTCACAAAGGGATGGTCCAAGGATATTGTCAACTCCTTTCCCTTTCAGATCAACAATAGCCTTTTGGTAATGGCTACAAGTTATAACTGACATGGAAGATGAGATTGAAAATCCAATAGTAACAAGGTTACTAAGAAAATGTCAAAATATCTAGATAATGATAGCTCTATCTCAAGGGTAGGTAGAAAAAATAGTTGATGTAGCTGAAACAATGTGCAAGGTATCAAGAATGAGGCCTGAATGTCTTTTGGGTGATACTTACAATCGAGTTGATATAGCTAGGAGAACCAAGTACAAGGTTCTGAGAATGATTAAGAAAAAGTTGAGAAAATTTTAATTTCAAATAAGATATTTGAGACAAGAGCTAGAGAATTCTCAAGATCTTAAAATATGAGCAAAGATAAATCAAATTACTAGTAAAGAATCAATCAGTACTAAAATACTAGCTTCAACTATTGAATTTTTATAATTTGAACATCAAAGAAGCCAAGAGAGGACCAGAAAAAAAAAAAAAAAAGATGTGAAGATTTGAGGACTATATGAAAGCTTGATAACTAGTTAGGTACATGATCATATGATGAACTCCAATACTAGGTGTGCTGAAACTCCCAATGGGGTGTGATAATATGGTGAGAGTGAATTTTATCTTATTAAAATTAAACTCAACACTTGGTATGATGAATCACTCATATTGTATGATGAAATATTTAGAAAAATAACATAATGTAGGTAAAGGACAATTTTCCACCACTTTTCAAAAGTTTGACCAATCTGCACTATTTTGAGTTTGGATGTGACAAATCTGAGTGTGCCAAGATCTAGTTTGAGTGTTTGCAAGTAAGCAATAGTGTGACCAAATAAAAGTCTCCAAACAATTGACTAAAGGAAAAAGAAATTTTTGGGATACAAACACTTGTGAAGTCTCAGAGGTGTTGCAATGTGTCAAAAGCATCAAGTGTATGTTCACAATAATGTCTGCGGGTCTCAACACATTCAAAAACACATCAAGCCAAAATTACTTAAGGAATTTGGCTAGTATTAAAATATTTTCACACACTTGATATTCCTTTTCCTTACACAAAGTGATATTGGCTTTTCCCAAGAATATGGGTTAACCCACAATAGTAAGTTACACTTTTTTGCCTAAACGAACACAGAACTCTACATTTTGAGACAAAATTTTAGATTCCAGATGCATATTGTCATTAAAATGTTTGAAATCAAAAGATGAAGTAAATTAGAGTCTTTTAGGATATTCTGTCTAGATTCTAAATATAATTTTTTATTTTATTTTTGAGTTTCTTTGAATGGTTTTTTCTTTCTCCCACAAAAAATAGTATGTTGCTGAAAAACGTCATTTTCAAAGAGTTACATTGTTTCCATAGAGCATAACTTTTTTTCTAAAATAGATATCAATGTGCTTATTTTGAATTTAGTTTTGTAACATCCATATGAAGGGCATGCAATGAGTTTGATGACATTATCATGATTATTGCATTTATTATTAATATTTTAACATGACTAAACTGTAATTTTGACATACCTTAACTACATAGCTTATAACTTGTCGTGTATTTGTCCAATTTCATTTTTTTGGATATAAATAGAACTTCAATACCTAGGGAATAGATATATTTTAGAATTTTTTTTCTCATTTACTATTTTTCCATAAGTGTCAAACATAGAGGTAGACATAGGGTGAAATATCTATGTTTAGTAAAACTAAAAATACAAAGTCATAATAAACTTAATATATATTAACATTATAATCATTGAAAATGTTTTTCTCAGTAGTACCTTACTAGATAGATAGGTTTGTCAAATGGATTCATTTGATCTTACAAAAGATAAAGTTGAAGCGATTTTTTGTCAGCATTTTAATAGGTGTGAAGGAGACTCCATTGTAGGTATGAGTGAGGAGTATAAATGTTATATCAATATATTTTTTTATCTAAGAGGCTTTGAGCTAACCATTTTTAATTAATTCCTTCAAATGGAACCTCTCAAGGTTAAATCATCATATTTTAAAAAAAAGGTGTTATTTCAGCAAAAATCAGCATGTCTAAAAAAATGTAACCCACTATTGTGGGGTCACCCACATTATGGATCAAAAGAAGAGACTCAATTCTCGTATCACAATGGTTCTCCAAATGCCACACTCATGCTTTAAAACATCCAATGGAATATATATTATGAGTGATCTTAAGGTGATCTAGGTAAATCCACTTGGATCAGTCCTTACAAAAATATTATGACACTTTTGAAGATAAGTCGAGCAGATTTTAACCAAGACTGTCTAATAAAGGCATCCATTCATAACTATCCCTTGTAGTTTTGCAAGCGGAGTTGAGGCCTATTTCCCTACAAGATATTCAAGTAAGGTACTCTTACAAGTAATAATGAGACCTCTCATCCCCACACATTACTCTTGTGTGTGTTCTTATAGTCAAATGAATGACTCAACCATTTAATGGCTACATCCTTGAGGCATTAACCTCTAAGGAAAATATCTTGTAGTGGGTTGGAAGAGCTGGATTTTCTTTGTCCGACTTGGGTCATTCCTATGAGATTTTAACCCCAATGACAGGCCCTCTAAACATAAATAAGAAAAGAAAAGTGGAGAATCTAATCAAAGTCTATATTTCTAATTCTCCACAAAGGAAAATAGTATACTCACCTACATCATAGATTCTCCCAAGCACATCAAGCACATATTGATTCACCCAAGATTCTTTTTCAAGCGAAAAATCAAGTAGGTCAAGATTCTTGATTCAACCTCTAGGAGATGAAGAGAATACTCTCCTACTACCCAACTAGTCTCAAGAAAAGAAGCCTTCCTAGTTAATATATAATACTAGAAAGATAAAATTAAGGAAGACATAATGATTTCTTAAATCTCCAAGGAAACCTACAAAAAAAAAGCTTTAGTAGTTGTTGGTTCCTGGTTTAGTAGAATTTTAACTACCTTGAAAGTGAATAAATGCACCTATGGGTTAGCTTACTTCCCACAATTAGTACACTCTAACAAGAACAAGAACCAATTAACAAAGCTCTTAGGCTTTCTACACTTATAACTTTGCAGAAGTCAAGTGGGTACACCTAGGATTAGATTCATTCACTTCTCAACCTTACTTTCTAGTAATCCTTAACAAAGTAGATAAATGTCCTTAATATATTATCCTACTTATGAAATAAAGAGATATTGTGAGAGCTAATCACATTACCAAATCACTCAGAAACTAAGAAGAGTCTTTGCACTTTAGTTCTACAACTTGAATTTAAAAGTTTTCATTTGATTTTGAAATTTGAAATGAGAGAAAAGAGAGAATATTTGTTTAACTAATTCTCTATGATCAATACCTTATTCATTGGGCATATTCAGAAAAACTCCACACTACGGTTGGTGATCCAATCATTTACCTTGAAAATGAAAATCAATTAATGTTGTCACTAAGGATTGCACATGAATGAGCTAAGTGTAAAACCTAGAAATCCTGTGAAATATGGGAATACTTTCAGGTTGTGGGTGACCTATGAGAAAGTAAACCTCTGGATTAGGGGTTGGCTTCCCCTTGAATAACTTTAAAACTTAAACTAACTTTAGGAGGAAAAGGGGAGAGAGTACATGAAATGAAGAACTAAAAACAAAACTTAGGTGATTCACTGAATTGATAAAGATCCACAAACTACAAACAAACTCACAATGTGATTTTGACATAACCTAAACACCACAAATTTTCCCTAATTATGATATTTCCCATAGAAACTATTAGGAATAACAGTTCACCAATTCAACTGAGAGGGGAGGGGGTGAATCAGTTGTATGATAGATTATTAAACTTTAAAATTTGAATAGAAGCAATATCAAATCCAATGAACACAATGAATGCCAACATAATAACACAATATTTTTTATCAAGGAAACCCTATTAAAGATAAAACCCCGATGGGAATTAACACCCACTAATGATGTACTGAGAGTATAGTATCCTTGTTAGAAGATCTAGCCCTGTTAGGACCTGATTAAAACATTATAGTACATAGTCCTTCTTAGAGGACAGACCATGTTAGGAGTCAAGAAAATAAGGTAGGCTCACTACCTAGGTTCACTGCCCAAAGAATGTTATGTCCACCTTCAGAACTCATTTTTCGCAATACAAGTGTATGTAAAGAAATACACAATCTTGAACTGACCGCTAGCAATTATCTTTGCTTGATCACTTCCAATGAAGTATATAATTTATCCTTTGCTCTACATCTAGAAGACACAAGATCACAGCTTCCATACTCCTCTTTTACATCACATCCATTCTACCATATCTTTTCAAAAGAAAAGATCTTACATATATACCCAATTACAAACTAAATGATCAGATCGGCCAATTAGGCTTTCCTAATATGAAAATAATCACATAACTCCTTGCTAAGATACACACAGTATCTAAAACAAGTATACAACAACTACAATTCAATAATTAAGGACCAACATCTATAAATCATGCTTGTCATTCATGATACACCCTACAACTCTGAAGTCAGCTTCCAAATAGGTCATCTCTAGAACACACACCATAGCTAACATCATCCCACTTTTCATACCTTGATAAGATCAAAAAAAAATCTTCAATACCCTATCTGACATCTCTTAAGCTAGCATACATTGAATCTTCATCGCCTGTAAGATATACCCAAAACTCAGAGACTTACTCTATCAGCTTCAATTGTCACTTTCCAATAACCAGTCTTCACCAAATCTTCTATAACTCAACCAATATGAAAAATTATATCATGTGATCTTAGATATAAGATCACAACACCTTCTTGTACACACAACTGACTTTGCACATTCTGAAACATCTGTATAGTATCTATACACTATAATAACTAGTTTGGTCTCTTCATAGAAACACATGTTGACATCAGTGACAAAACATGAATGACAACAATAATAATTCCAACATCACTCAATGTAGTGATTAAACATATTAAATGTATCCAAAAATCTCCCTGGTGCATTAGCAATATCCAACAAGAAAAAACAAGGTGTTGATTGTAAATGAGAAGGGAAAAAAAGTTCCAAAACCCAAAATACTTTGAAATGCACATAGATT
Organism: Chamaecyparis obtusa; assembly: GCA_027943335.1. Classification (NCBI taxonomy): domain Eukaryota; kingdom Viridiplantae; phylum Streptophyta; class Pinopsida; order Cupressales; family Cupressaceae; genus Chamaecyparis; species Chamaecyparis obtusa. The sequence continues at coordinate 227,020 of BSBK01003814.1, forward strand.
AGGACTTTTGGAAACAAAATGTATTTCTAAGTATTTAAATGAATAATATACCTAGTAAATGATTAACCTTAATTGCAATATCATTGATATAAGACTCACCAAACAACTCTGAAAAAAATAGGAACAAGAAGGGTAATTGCTATGTATTGAATCAAAAGGAGCCAAAGTACAACCTTCTTCTCTAGAGCTACAAAAATTCCAATCTCAGAGTGAGATAGAATGGAAGAGCTGCTCAATCACTGAAGTGAGAGGTATATATAGATGAGCCCTCAGAAACTGCATTTGAGGATTCATGGTGCCTAACTCCACTAATTATGGAAAATATTTGCATTCTAGGCCCATCAAATATGCTTCTCAAATTCGGATGTCAAATTCTTGGATTTTTAGGGGTAGCTGAGAATCTGGAATCTTCAAAAAATATAAGCCATATAATCATTTCCCCTATTTACTCTATCATGTCCCCTTTTGATCACACCTTAAAAATATTCTAACAAAATGATTTATAAAATATCATTTGTTAGAATTTACAATAATAGAGGCATTTTTTACATTTTATAATTTCTGCTATGCTTTAAATACACATGGATCTTTAAAATATTTAATTTACAACATTTTATACTTTCTGCTATGCTTTAAATACATGTGGATCTTTAAAATATTTAATTTACTATGTTTAATGAATAGTTCTCAACCCAATTTTTGAGAAAGGGGAAAACATATTCAATAAACATTTGCATAAAATAAACCCACTTTTTAAAATAGTTTAAATGGGGCCCTAGGATCAATATGTTTATTTAACATTTAAAGAATAAGGTTCTCAAACCTAAAGGGGAAAACCTATTCAATAAACATTAAATATTTTATAACTCAAAACGGATCCTTAAAAGAATGCAAGATGCTAAAAGCATCAAACCCTAACTGTGGTAAATTGGGGAAAGTTAAAACTTCAGATTGACCTTGGCTTTGTGATCTTGAGCTGTATTGGAAACTTGTATTTTTTTAATCTTCATATGGCATCATTGGTTCGAGGTAGGCACCATTTATGTTTCCCTCATTTTCTCTACATTTTGATGGCATATTGTGGTTGTTGTGATCATCCTCTCTTTTTTGAGGGCATTTGATGGTGCATTTACTGTTGATTCAATGGAATTGTATGGATGTTAATGATTTGATAATCCCTTTTTAATTTCTCACATGTTTATTTACTGGTTTTACCATGCCCGTGGATGCACTATTGTTGAATGTTGCTTGGCATTTTGACATAGCTCATTTTATAGAGCTAGGGTATCAAATGTTTACTATTTTATTTTCATGGCACCATGTGAAGCTTGATCTTTGTTCATTCATTTGTTGATTCTTACTATTTAGGGCTTGTGAGCTAGGGTATTAATGCATTTGTATATTGAATTCACTATTTTAATGGATCAACTTTGATGACTCTCGAGCTGCAAGCTAGGGCATCCTTATTTGCTATATTTTAATGGGGTATCATCCATTCTATTATCTTTAGGGTATTGTGCCCTATCCTTTTCTGTTACTTATGCCTTGATCATTTGAGGAATTCACTATTGTATATCCTTTTGGGCCTGTAAGCTTGGCATTTGTAATGTATTTTCTATTTACTCACAAGTTTTAAAAAACTATGAGCTATGATATCATACAATCTTTCCTTGTTGTTAGCTATTGCTTTGTGGTGTTCAAGGCCTTGAGCCTATGGTTGATCCCACTATTATTTGAATTTATTGAGCTCACCATTTTGAAAAAATTTCTAAGGCCCACAAGGTTGAGTATTGTATTTCCTCCATTGTTTGGTGTTTTTGCATCTTTGAAGGTTCGGGAGCTTAGGGCATCATTGATTGGCATTAAAAAATTTACTGATGCCTCATTTTCTTGGTGCCACACTAAGATTAATGTTGTTGTATTAAACCTAGGGCATCATTGTTGTTCACGGCTTGGTTCACAGCCCCTAAGTTATTTGGCATCATTTCCATTATATCATCTTCCATTGGTGTTCTCTGCTGCTCCTCTTTCATGTTCCCAACCCATGCTATGGGACTTTAGAAAAATATGGTCTTGAAAGCTTGTGTTTAATGAATGACAATATGATCATTTTGATTGCATTTTGTTTGACCATTCTTTCTTGGTTCACTGCTTTGATGATCCTCCAAGACCCATGCTTCTTCTATTTGATTATTTCTCTTTGATCTATGTGGTCATGCTTGCATCACTGGCATCTTTCTTATTTTGGACACATGTGATGATGCCTTTTGCATGGGGATTTTTTATTTAATTGATCCTCCACTGGTTGTTGTTATTGCATGTCAGTTTATCTTATTTACATGAACAATATATCATGTTGAATGATATCTGAGGAATCATACTTCATTAGATAGTGATTCTTAACCATTTTTTGTTACATCAACACTGATTGCTGCTCCATCTTTATTGCATGTATATTTTATGTTGCCCTACTTTTAAGTCATCAATGCAGATTTGACACATGTCCAAGTTTAAAACCTCATTATTGATGATACTGTGATAATGGTTGAAGTAATGTAGGATGCAAATTTAGTGTACTTACTGATATTTTGAATACCATGGATGCCTTTATGTCCTTTGCATTTTATTTTATGAGGATTTACCCTCCATTGATTGATGTAGCTTGATCATTACTTCCTTATGGTATTATGACATGATTGAGTCATTGTTGTGGGTGGTCTATTTGGAAATGGTACCACAATGACATTTGATTTTGTTGTCATACTGTTTGGATGGGATACCCATAGTAATGACTCACATGATGCTCATGTGCTCTACATATTAATCATGATTTTTCCATTGCTACCTCTTTTAATGTTGATCTCTTTCTATTGACTGTGCTTCCATTCTTTTTGTACTTAGAATTGGCTTGTGAATCTTGAATGTTCCATGGCCACTATTGCTTTACTGACTACTTCCCTAATCATCTTTGGATTAGTTCTTTTCCTTGAGGTTGTGGGGATGGTCAGGAACTTCATGGAAATGGGGCTCCTGATAACTGTCACATTTTCAATGTGGGGTGCTAGGAGGGCTTATCACTTGATCATGGGTGCTCTTGGCCTGTGATGTGGGTTTTCTCAAGGAGCTTTGAAAGCTTTCCAAAATGGCCCATATCATAGGCCAACATCATTCATTGTATTCCAGCACTTTGTGATTGTTGTTGTTTAGACAATCACTTGTAGTTTGAGAATGGCCTTTGGAGAGGCCATCTTCTCAGTACATTTCATTATCTGAATGAGGGTAAAGATTAGTGTCACTGCTTCTTCTGTATCTACATATGGAACAAACAAGTTAGTGAGAACATGGTATCTTCTTCCTCCTTCTGTAAAATTTTTCTGAGTGCACACGTCTTGTAGTATGATTTCCTTTTAGAAATATATGGCTTGACTATGCACATGAATAATTATAGATGAGGATATGTAATAGGATGTCGTTCATTTCTTAGATCCCTTAGATCTAACCCCATTTCTTTTCTTCTTGCAAGTTAATTGATTAGTTTCATCCATTCATATCAAATTGGTTAGTTGTCACTATCCTTGGATAGACATTCAGTCTCACTGCATCATATCAGGCCGGATACTCTAGTCTCTCTCATTAGTCTTTTCTCAATCAAATCTAGAGCTGATATCTTTAATCTTCAATCAATCTTTTCTCAATCAAGTTTAGAGTTGGTTTGTCCTTATCAGGAATAGTCTCATCACTTCATATAAATTTGTTCTATGATTTAGCTTCAATCTAGTTTTTGAATCAATGCACTTCTTGCACATCAATTAAAAGAGGGGCAAATCTAATCACCTAAAATTTATATAGTAAAAACTTAAACCCCTAATTTCAATCAATTTTTCTTAAGAAAATTTATAAATCTCAAAGGCATAATTTACTAGATATAATTATGTAAGAAACCTAGATAATCCCCCTTGCATAATTAAATCATTTCTAAAAATCAAGCAAAAATCATTTCTAATATTAAAGATTGAAAATCATTTAATTGTCAAAACCTTACTTTTAATATAAAGTCTTAGCACATTTCCCACATAAGTATGCAACTTAATCTTTCTTAAATGAAAATTAAAAGGGATTTACTATTTTGTCTTATTCTCCAATCAAGCTTGACCAATCAAAATTATTGGATCCTCTCACAAGGATTGATCTCTCTCACCACTCATCTCTACCTAACATCTTTTGCCTCTTGTTGGTGTAATTAAATATTCCTAATTACACTTAACTTAATCTTACTTAGATTAATGCATTTCATAGTAATTTGTGATTGAGACACCTAGGAGTGTGCACATCCATTAAGCACATGGTGTAGGAGAAATTCCATTTTAGGTGTGATAGTAGTCATCACATACTTCTTTGTGTGTGAGATCCACCTTTCGTGCTCTTATCACATTATCATCCTAATCCATTGCACATACTTTATTGCATAATGGAGGATGATCCACATTTGGTGGACATGTGATTACACCTAGCATAGGTAATAGCTTATCAGTTCCTTATCATTGTCTCTTATCTCCTTTCCTATATAAGGAGGCCTATTATATACATTTTAATCATGTCCATGATCAATAATATCATTCTTTCATCTTAATGCAATTGTCTTGCCAATCTCTTGTCGAAGTTATCTTGGTCTTGCATTCGATCCTAGGGGTGTTGTAGAGTCACCTAAAACTCTAACATGGTATCAGAGCTCTCTAGGTGTGAAGACCTCTTCTCAAGAAGTGCAATCTTGGCTTCATTCAATTGTGGGTGTAGAATAAATCTATTTGGACATCACCATTGCATAGTCTATTTGGAGAAAATTTGGGGTTTTGTATTTTGTGGCTTTCTATTGCAGGTCAATATTGGAGCTTGCTGGTGCAAATCAGAGGTTGGCATCATATTAAGGAGGTCCAAAAACCCCTAAATCAAATTTTATTTCATCCAAATCGGACACCTGAGGCCAAATCTAGAGCTATTTGAATTTTGGAAGTGCGGCGGCGGTGATTCAGAAAAAATAATTTCAGAGGTGATTTTCAAATAGCGATATCTCAGTCATCTAGACTCTTTTTTTCGAGCAATTTTTTTTGTTTTGGGGTAGAATTTCATGATCTACACAATGGTTAAGGTGGTTTATGATCTCTATTCTTGAATTTTTCTAAAAATCACAAATCTCAATTTTTGCAACTTCCAAGGCCTTGTTTGAGCTCATATGAACTCCTTTTTAGGTGCAATTTTTTTTGAAAGTACAAAATTTTTTCTATATTTTCTAGATGTGGAATCATATTTTAGTGATTGTGACCAAAAATTGTACTTTCAAAAATTGGCTTAGTTTTTTCATTTGTAATGCATAAGCCTTAGCTTGGTCTTTTGCATAATGATCTAAGTCTATTATAGCCTGATTTCGGAGTGTAATAATTTGTTGATCTCAATTTGTAATGAGAGAAGTGTATCATTAATGTAATCATGGGTTATGAAACACATCTTGTAGTAGTACTTTTGACTAAGGATAATTATGAGTCATGGGCAAAAGGAATCATCACACACAGGGATAACTTTAAGAAACCCCCTTTTAGGAAAAAGTGTAAAGTCCTGGTGAATCATACATTATTTTAGGGGGTAATTTGTTTTAATCTACGTGATTTTTTTTTTCAAATCCATGATTTTTCATAGTTTGTATTGGCAATTTTTTCCCCCCAGATTGAAAATTTCATAAATTGCTGGCGAATAATTTTCTTTTCAAGTAAAAAATTATAATATTTGAGGCGAATAATTTTCTTTTCAAGTAAAAAATTATAATATTTGAGGCGAATAATTTTCTTTTCAAATAAAAAATTATAATATTTGAGGCGAATAATTTTCTTTTCAAGTAAAAAATTATAATATTTGAGGTGAATAATTTTCTTTTCAAGTAAAAAATTTTAATATTTGAGGCGAATACTTTTCTTTTGAAGGGTGAAAAAATAATTGTATTGGCTAATCGTTCGTTAATTATGGAAAAATAAATAAATTATTGGTGATTTTCAAAAGATGGGAAATAAGTAGCCTAACCTAGCATACCTAACATACATGAATTATTGGCAACTGGCAAGTGATGGTTTAAAGATGTGGTTGTTTGACCTTATATTATGGAAGCATAATGTATTATTTACCACTACCATAATATTTGCCACTACCACTGTAATTATGTTAAATGTATTATTTGAGAACTCAGACCGTCTGATGATCCAAGATTAATGGCTGAGGTTTAATTTCGGCCAACATTTCTTGAAGGAAGAAGAATTGTCGAGGTAGTCACCGAAATGTTGACACATATCAAGGTAAGTTGTCTATAGAGTATTAAAAGCACTTAACCGGGAAAGAATTAAATGCCATGTCAGTGACAGTGACATTCTTTGGCTACCACACACCACTTCCCAAATTGTACAGCCGATTTCTGACAGTTTTTTATCGATAGAAAAGATTTACTGCTAGATGTGAAAGATTAAGGACAAAATTTTCAATTCTCACACGCATGTATTTAGGGAAAAGATTTTCATGCAAGATTTAGAGGCATATCAAGGACAATGTATTTAATACCATTAAGATAGAAATAATTGATTGGTAAGTAACGATCAAGGATTCAAGGGCTATTTATAGACGATCTAGCTTCATTATTCATCGACATTGATTGATTGTTTGTTTAGGGTCTGCAGTGACACATTCTGCAAGTAATTTTTTTAAAAAATTTCTAGTTTTACTATTTTAAGTTTTACAATCTGCAAGTAATCTAAGATGGACACTCGCATTCGTCTTAGATGCACTTTTGAGGAGGCCTAGAAGGCCTTTCTGGGTTCCTTTTCTAATGAATTTTTAGCATCAATTTGTAAGGATGGTGGGCCTTTCGTTATAGAGGCTATCAGAATGGTGTTGGGCTAAGAGTTTCTTGACAATGAAGATAGGTACCGAGTAGCCACGGACATTACGTCCCATTTTTTGGCTTCCCTTCTGGACCTTGGAGGACTGAAGGTTGACATGGTGATGCTGCTGAGGAGGGTATTCAAAGAGGAATACCTGGGGGACGACGTTCAAGTTGTCACCTTCATTGAATTAGGGGTGGGGATCCCTAGGGCAAGTCAAATACCCAAGCTTCTCCTCCCAGGTGAGAATGTGGCCATGCAACCTTTTCTTTTGTGCCTGACTGTTGGGCAATTGAAGTGCCATAGGAAATGGGCGCTAATTACCAAGGGTTTTCTCTGTAAGTGGTTTGAGCTTGACACAGAGGAGGCTCGGGCGGGGCAATTTGTGTGGCTCGATGAATTCATGCAGCTAATCCTCTCTGCAGAATTCTACACAGAAGGGCGCAATTGATTTTTCTTTATAAAAAGTTTTTTTTTAATAAATATTAAAAGCTTACCTTGTACTGGTACTAGTACTATAGTCATTTACGGTTTTGTTTTTTTGTTTATAGACATAGTATCAAGTCGAGTATGTTTCTTTTTGTTTATAGACATAGTATCAAATCGAGAATATAAATATAATATGTTTATAGACATAGTATCAAGTCGAGTATGTTTCTTTTTGTTTATAGACATAGTATGAAGTCGAGAATGTAAATATAATTTTATGAAAAATACAATGGAAATTTTGCAAGCTTTACCTCATTTCAATTTGTGCTTTGTGTAACCGTGATTTCAATATTTTAATATTTTATACTTCTCTATAACCGTGATTGCAAAAATGGTTTTTAATATTTTATACTTCTCTGTAACTGTGATTGCAATATTTTAATTACTTGCTTCAATGCTTTATCAGTTATCTGTAGACTAGCTTATCTATATTTATTTTAATATATATAAAATATGCTGGCAAATATCCTCCTTGAGATATCTATTACAATTAAACTTCACTAATTGAAACTGTAGTTTAATAATTTTTTTTAAATGGTGTCTCCCACATTTAATTTATTACATAGTCTAAAGTACAATTATATCTCTACGAATGAGATTGATGTTTAAATACTTAAATAATTACTCTCCATTAAAAAATATTCACAAATTATAATATAGAATTTGAACATTACTTTTCACATGTAATTTTTTTAACTCTTATTATGGTAAACTAACATAGTATAATTTAAACATATATAAATGAAAAAAACTTATATCTTATATTTATAATTTGTAACATCATAAAATATGAAATATATTTCAACTTACATAATGATTATAATTCTTTCATTTTATTAAAAGATTAAAGTTGTCAAATTGAGTCTCTAAGTTTTTAACAATGTAAAAAATAAATCTAAAAAATATGTATAATAATAAGTATATTTTAATAAATAATCCCATAGAAAATATAAGTTTACTATAAAAAATAATATAAAGGTTATGTGCATAGTTATAAGATAATATAAGATAAATATAATAATAATATAGTTAAAAGATGATATAAAAATAAAAATAACTAAAACATAATACTATCATAATGATAATATTATAATAACAATATCTATATATATGTATTTCTAAATATATTATAAAAAATTAATATTAATTAGATGATACAAAAATAAAATCGATTAAAATATAGTACTATTAAAATGATAATATAATAACAATTCTAAAATATATGTGTTTTAAATAAAAGAATTTTTCCAAATAAAATTAAAAAAAATTAATCACTACAAAAAATAGTACACCAATACCATATGGTACACCAATACCATTCACTGTTGCCGTTGGATTATTATACATCAATGACCAAAGTTGAGTTTCGGGCCGAAAGGGAAAAGAAACCCCATCTTTTCAAACGCGTCTCGGAATCATGACATGTGTCACTTAACACCTCGCACGGTTTTCGATCTACCAACAAATGACATTGAACAATGTCGTTTCAATTTGGTGATGACGTGAGACTGACACGTCTAACTCGTGATGTGAGTCATCCTGGCTAGATTAGTTAATGGGACCCATGGTCCACTTGGCCACCACATTGTTCACCATTGCCATTGGATGTTTATAGATCAATGACCGAAGTTGAGTTTCAGGCCGAAAGGAAAAAGAAACCCTATCTTTTCAAACGCGTCCAAGAATCATGACACGTGTCACTAAACTCCTTGGTCGACCAACAAATAACAATGTCATTTCAATTTGGTGATGATGTGACACTAACACGTCTGACTCATGATGTGAGTTATCCTAACTAGCCTAGTTAATGGGACCCACGACCCACAGGGCCACCAGGACCACACCATTCACCATTGTCATTGGATGTTTATAGATCAACGACTGAAGTTGAGTTTCAGGCCGAAAGGAAAAAGACACCCTATCTTTTGAAATGCATCTCGGAATCATGACACATGTCACTGCTCAGTTAACACATTGACATAATCACATTCCACTTATAGTTAATAGTGACATTATGAATGAGAATGACATTAATACATTATGAGTCATGACAGGTTAGTTAACAGTGACATTAGCAAACCCATTCTGGATTCATGACGCGTGTCTAGTAACTAGTGGTCCACAATTCCACTCACATTTAAACTAAAAGTGACACATGACAGGGTGTGATGACTATAGAGTATAGATTGTACAATTTTGGCACTTTAAGTTTCTTTAATTTTGCAGTTATACGTGGTTTGCAGATTTAGAAATTAGAAAGGGGTTACAATTTACAAACTTACAGTGCAACAAAGTTACAGATTCTTAATTTCTAGGTTGAGGATTGAGGTCCGAGGAAAGAAACAAACTACAAAGTCTCTCAACTCTCTACAAAAATTGAAACTAAGGGCAACGTGAACGTCAATGGGTAAGTGTAACTACTAAAATCTTGAAAATCTACGTCCCGCATTTTAAATTTTTCAAGTCTCTTGATTTACAACTTTACTGTTTATATTATATAAAAAAAATTAGTCTATTAGGTTTTAATTATGAATCACCCTTGTAGGCGTGTAGCTACAAATACCAAGAATAACACGATGGGAAAAATAATAGAATTCTACAATATGCTTAAAACACTAGGTTTCAGTGATTTATTCCATGATATACATGATCCCGTTATTCATGGAAATAAGGGTATAATGGAGATTAGATTTGCACTTGAAAACAAGTGGAACCATCCAAATAAGGCTTCAAAATTTTATTCATTTAACCCTAGGGTAAATGCAACTGCAAATAAAATTGCACTGTGGGAAACTGGGTCGACACACATGGCGTTACCTCAAGTATTCCCTTGCCCAGAAATTGTTATGCTCTATGCTGAAAATTATGATGAAAATAGAAAAGCAATTGTGAATAAAAATACTCAGGAGGAAATTTTGTCCATAACTGAGAGTGAATTTGCTAGTCTATTGAACCTAGGGTTTCAACAACAACACTCAAACGTACACATTGACCTAGGAAAGTTGGCAGAGGATTATGAAAAATTAGATGCAAAAGAGAGAGATTCTTATATCAGAGGAATAACAAGCGGTTGTAGTCTGAGTCTAGATCATAGGCCTCCTTATGATTATGAAATTTTTGTGCCATGGGCACAGGATACTATTTCCTTTCTAGCATTTTGTTTGGGATTGGATAGTAACAAACAAGTGGGTGCTAGCATTCTTGAAATGCTTTATCATATTCATTTTGAAAAAGAACCAGTAAAATATTGTTTTATTGAGCACATTGTTCGTTGCATGCAAGATCAATTACTAATGATTCAAAGGGGTTCAGACAAGACATTTAGATTCACAACCTACTTGTGCTATCTTCTCCTAGCAAAGCATCATGCATTATTTTAGGCAAACAAGCTTTGCAGTCAGACTCAAGGCCAAAATCCAATATATGAGTGGACACCTTAGATAAGGATGATTGATAACAGAAGGAACTACAACAATTTTGTAGACTTCTTTTTGGCACCAATGTACCATAAAATTACAGGTACTCCAATGCCTAGATTGCATGTTACTTGTAGAAATTGCATTCAACTCAAAAGACAACTACAACTGGCTGACTGGTACTTAATGGAAGAGTACACTGTGTTAAGGTTTTACAGTTCATGGGTAGAACCCTACAAACTTCCAATACATGTAACAAAGAGGGTATTTGCATTGGAATGTGTATGACAAATGGAGAGCACATATGTACTCTTTAATGGTCAGCAAAAGAAAATGATATTTCCCTCCTTGCCATTCTACTTTGGAGGGTTCGCATTTGAGAGAAGAGGATTCAAAGTGGCAGAAGCCTTTTTTTCAATTTTTTGATTTGATGTTGACAGTCACTAGCAGTATGATCCATTGAACATAATTGGAGCAAAGCTTAAAGACAATGGGAACTCTGCAAGAAAATATCAACATGAAAGTATGCCTTTGATTGAAAATTTTAAAAACATGGACTCCTGGGAGGAGGTCAAAAAATAGATGGAGAAATATGTTGCTGAAAATAATATGTCAATACAGGAATTGTCATCACAAATAATGGCATTGCACAAACAGAAAGGAAAAGTGCAAGCCATGACATCGTCCAATTTCTACAAGAAAGTTGATAAACCATCTACAAAACATATTCCAAAATAGCTAATGAATGAATGTATAGATGCTAGATGGAGTCGAACCAAAATTTCTGAATTTTGGGAAATGAGGAAGAATCTCAGTGAGCCAAAGACATCTGCAGATCTTAATGAGGTGGAAGAGGATACAATGTTTAACAAATTGTGGTATAAAGAGCATCCAACTGAAGCATATCACAATGATACTGATGATGATTATGATGACCAATATTCTTTGAATCCCTCATACAGTACAACAATTAAGAGAGGATTTGATGCATCCACCAAACTTCTATATAGAAAAGGGGCATAAATTGTAGAAAAAATGGGCTAGCAAGGTTCTGGTGGTCTGGGTCCCAGTGGAGAAGGGGTTTGGTATGCACCTGAACCACCAACTATAGCACCAAAACATGGTCACAAACCAGGCCTTGGGCATGGAGATCAATCATCAACTCAGTCAATTCCATTCATATTGGTTTCAACTCAATTAATTCCATCTGTTTTTGCTTCAAATACAGTTCCACTTCCAGTTGTTCCAAGCACTCAGATTCAATCTAAATCAATTGTCACTCCCACAGCTGGCAATATCATTTGTACAACTAAAATTAGTGGTCCAAAAAGGATATTATATCAATATGTAGATGCAAGAAAGGTTGGTCCTGAAGGTCAAGAAAGTGTAAAGAAGCAAAAGGTTATGACAAGTATTAGTAGTACTACTAGTACAATAGTAACAATGGTGACTGTGAGTCCAAAAATTACCCATCCTTCAGGACAAAACCCTCAGAATAGTCCACAAACCCCACTTTTAATGGGTCTAGGTGTTGGCAATCCTCATGGTATTGGTGGAAGCTCATACATCAGTGCAAGTGCTATTTCACCATTCGAACATTCAATTGTCTCACAAAATCCTAATTTTCGTTACAATGAATTTGTAACTAACTATGAAAAATAAAAAAACAAGAATAGACAAAATAGTAAGACAATGAAGATGGAAGCAATTGCTGCAGCTCATGATGCAGAACCTACATCCAACAGGTTATTAACCACATATGACCCGAATAAAGATATGATGGAATTCATGGTTGTTATGCCCCCAGCTAGAGATAACAATCCACTAGAGAGTCAGTTACATCCATCTGAATTTCAAGTTAGCACCCTCCAAATGGATTTATCCAAAATTAAAAATGTGGACAAGACAAATGTGTCCAAAATGACCAACCAAGTGGTCTATAGTTCAGTGATGAAGTTGGAAAGAGAGAAAGAAAATCTTCAGGGCACAATAGATAAGTTAAAGGCAGACCTGGCAAATGTAAAGGCAAGTGAGAAAGCAGCAGTAAACAGGTGCAAAGAATTAGAGAAAAGGATAAAAATTCATCCTCTAGCTCTAAAGAAGCAATTGAACAGCAAGAACATATGGATGCAGAACTAAAAACTCTGAGGGAAAAATTGGAAAAAAGGGATTAAAAAACTTCAGGATGAAAAAGCCTCTTTAGTGAATTTATACAAAAACTTGGAGAATGTTGCACAGGTAAACAATGAGTTAAAGAAAGAATTGGAAAAAAGGGATAAAAAACTTCAGGATGAAAAAGCCTCTTAAGTAAATTTATACAAAAACTTGGAGAATGTTGCACAGGTAAACAATGAGTTAAAGAAAGAATTGGAAAACAGGGATAAAAAACTTCAGGATGAAAAAGCCTCTTCAGTAAATTTATACAAAAACTTGGAGAATGTTGCACAGGTAAACAATGAGTTAAAGAAAGAATTGGAAAATGAGAGGGTAAAAACAAAAGAGTGGGAAGAGAAAGCAGAGAAAATAAGAAAACATAGTGAACACCAGTACTCAGAAATGAAAGAAGACCTAAAGAAGGCAAATAATACTATTAAAAATTATGAAAACTTCTTGAATGACCATGTAAATAATACAGTACAGCAAATAAAAAATTACTTCTGGGGGCAAATAAAGACTTCTACTGATAGGTTGTGTGATTGGTTTGAACTCTATGAAGCTCTTACAGATGTTTTTGAGAAGCTGAAAGAGCAACTTGAGGAGAACAAAAGTTTTGGTCAGAGATAGAAAATTGCAAAGCAGATTATGCAAGAAATCAACAACACTGCTGACAGGCAATTGGCAAGCAAGGGAATTCAGGACCGCGTTGGTTCAATAATAAAGGTGACCTTTGTATTTCATAAATGTCAAAAACTAACAAAATTAGAAGAAGTTCTTGCTTTATTTGGGCCAAAGCTCACTAAGATGAACAATAAAACAACCAAATTGATATCTCTTGGTTTACCGAGTCCTGGACCTGATTTGTCAACAACGGGTTTCGTTGGAAGAGAAGCTTACAAACAAAAGTTGGAGGACACAATAACCTCTAATTTAGGAAACCTTCCTCAGGACAAAACTCATGAAGGCATTGTAAAGTGTATCAAAACATTCACAAATTCGCATGCACTAATGGAAGGAAAATTGCTTCAAACTCACTTTTCCAAGTATGGATTTCTGACGAGAATGTAGGTCATTTACCATACCATAAAAAATTTTGCCCTTCCAACTGAAGAAGAATGGAGCATACTATAGAAACCTAAAGAATCATCTTGAATCATAGTATGTGAAAGTACTTTTAGTTTCAATCATCTCTATATCTTTCATATTATCCTACATACTACAGTCTAGACTCTAGGATTGAGTTTAAAGTAACAAGTTTGAACTTTGCTTTTTAAATAGGATCAATGTTGTAGTCTTGCAACTGCTATTGCCTATGCTAATTTACTAAACCGGCCTGTCAAATGCAGAAATGTACAACTAAAGTTGTAGAGATGTTGTAGACTTGTAGTCTTGTAGTTGTCTTACTAATTTAAATTTTGAGACTTCACATTAGGCAAATCGACCTGAAGCTATTGTTGCTCCCTTGTTTCTATAAAAGGGAATTCAGGGTCATTGGCTTACTAAATTTCCAATGGGAATTGAGTCATTGACTTTTGTAAATAGAATCAGAGAGTTGTGTTCTTACTAGTATTAATCAATGAATGGATACATTGTATCACATTTGTAATTAAATTAATGAGAATCAGTATTTCTAACTCTAAGAATTGTAACATACAAATTGCTATGTTGTCAAACAAAATAATGAAAAAATTACAAGAATTGTACCATATTAGCTGAATATTGCGAATGAAAACCATTAATAATTATTAATTGTGGAATTGAATCTTGAATCTTGATGACATTATCAACCACATTCATGTTTTTGACATTGGGATATGCATGATTGATGATGAAATATAGAAACTGACAGTAGACTTTAGGGAAAAAGTTAATAAATACCTAGGACATGCTAATTCTTTAGTGCTACTTCTACAACGGTTCAATTTCAAGCTACCACACCATATCATCATTGAGATCATCAGATTCATCGGCATCAACTTCATAGCTTCCTTGGTTCTTTGATATGTTTTCTTCACTCTACATACCTCTGCTTAACTGATGTTCACCACTAGCAGTACCAGTGCCAGTACATGGGTCCCGGTCAATGACATAATTGTCTCTGGCATTCCCACTCCCACTCCCACTTTGGTTTGACATGTTGCCCACCCCTCTTCTCTAACATTTCTTCCTCCATAATTTCAGTGCCCTTTCATAAGGAAAAGTATTGACTTCATACCTCGATGTATAGAGCCTCGATCAATTTTCCAAATTCTTGTCAATTTTGTTTCTTAGCTTTGACTTTAGGAATCCCAAAGCACTGAAAACTCTCTCATCCTCCATCGACCCCAATATCATGGTTATACATAATTTAGAAAGCTTGAAATATTCTGATATTGAATCAATCAACAATTCACTCTCAACTAGGTTTTTCCAAAGCCTTGTTACCAATCCATCTTCCATAGGGTTCTCCATAAGATTAAATTGTTCCCTCATTGTCCATGAAAAATGAGCCGATTGCTCTCTCAAATGATTTGCATCTAAAATTTCATTTAGAGTTACTCCATCTAACTCTTTGGTTTTGCAAAAATGATCTATCAAAGTTAGTAGCCTACTTTTAAAATCTTTCGGATTGTTCATATGCCAATAATGAGGAAACACAATATCCATGGATTCAAGTAGTTTGACTGCAGGGAATCTTGCTCTAATCTATGAGGAAAGATCAAAGGCAATGTGCTTCACTGAAGCTGTTACAAACTCAACGATCTTGGTAAAGTCTTCCCTTTTAACACTTGATACTCACCTCCTAGGGTTCTTTCCTGGTTCCTCGAACTCGATCCTAGCATTGTAGTGCATTGGTATCTCAACTTCGTGAACTTCTACACATAACCCCCCATTTGAACCAATTTTTAAAAAGTTACCAAGATTGTCCAAATCTGTGATTTTTAGCCAGCTGGAAAATTTTACTTCATCAACAAATAAATGATAGAGATTATCGAGCGTCACGCATGTCAACTTATGTAGCGTAGCATATTCTGTGATATACATAGCTCTTTGCTAGGCCTTTTTCATTAAATTTCTCATTTCCTCAAGCATGGGGAGAAGACCTGCTAATGTTAATAGTGTCTCTACATTACTTAACATTGACAGTAGCGCAGGAAATTTTGGTTGCCCTACTTTGTCATGACTTGAGTTCATTAGACCAAGCAATGATTGATATTCTAAAAAAACTCGATGTGCTAGTCCATCCAAAGAGATCCATCTGGTATCATTATCCTTAAGAAGCTTGTTCCCATCAGTTAGTCCTTCAGCAAAGTGTTGAAATTCCCTAAATTGTTTCGCACTTTGATAGAAGTATTGGTAGATCTCTTTGATTAAAACTTTAATTTTTTGTACTAGAGCATGCTTGCTGACAACTCCAAAAGCTAGATTCATTCTATGGGCCATGCAGTGAATGGGAGTAACGTAGGGTGCACAAGAAGATTGTATCTTTGTGCAAAGACCACCCCTGTGGCCTTGCATTACTGAAGCTCCATCAGCTCCAACACACACCAGCTTTTTGGCAATGGTCATGTCATCTATACCTCCATATTCAATTAGAGAACTCTTTATTAGTTGAAATAAATTTTCCGTTGTCGCATTATCCCTCATTTTAGCAACAATTAGTAGATGAGGTTTGCGAACAAAATTCTATACAGTATAAACATGCATGCATACCCAGGAAGTGTTGTCTACTTCTGTGACCTTGTCTAAAGACAATGCAATAAAATTTGACTCTTTAATTTTTGCCTTCAAATCCTCTTTTTCAACCTCGGCAAGACAACTTGCCCATTCCCATCCATTGTTTACTGACCAGTGACTATTAGGATAGTTATGAACTTTCAAAAAGTGTAATAAAGCACTCAATGATGGGTAGTTTATCATTGGATGCCCTCTACTCAAAATATTAAACAAAACACTTAACTAAATAGCTTTTCCCATTAGTTCTACTTCCAATGCTTTTCCAAAACAAGCTTCAATAGAGCCTTTAACTTCACCAGGCTTCATCTTTATATTATGCTAAAATTCATATAATTCTGCATTCCTAACATGCTAAGATTCCTCCTTTGTTTTCCATCTTATCACTAATTTTTGAACTCCATCTATGGTTTTCTTTTCGTAAACTTTACCAATATGCTTTTCTATGGTGTCAATTTTTAGCTGCAACCTCTTTTCCTTCTTATTTATCATGCTGCAAATCTTACATCTACATTCTACTAGAGGTTCCCCTTCAATTGGATTAGGCACTGGTTCAATGAATGGATATGTTGACACCCAATCTTTTTGAAAATTCCTCGACATATCCCATAGGCTATCATTCTTTGATTTGGATTTTCTTTTCTTCCCTGTAGTTGCACCATCATCTTTTCTAACATTCTCAGTCTCATCCAAGTCGATTATATCATTATGGCTACTCTGGGTATTTAATTGAAAATCTTCTTCAAGTTCATCGTGATCTGAGATATCAAGTTCGCTAACTTCTTCAATATGTCATGAAGGTTCAACCTCAGGTTCAAAATCTTCTTGTAATGAAGTAACACTAGCTTCCCTATTTTGGCCAAAAACATTTCCATGACCATGACCAAAGTACGATGATAAGGTTCTACATTTTGTTGGCCTCTCTTGGCTTTCCCCATCTGCCAGAGCCTTACCCTTATTCTTGTTCAACATCTCGATTGGCTACTAGCCTAGTGATAAAAATATGTAAAAAAAATATTTACTTGTTGAAGAAGTGACAAATGACAACATAATTATAATATACAATGTTTACATAGTTGCAAAAATTGAGAATAATAATCACTTACCTTTGACTCACCAAAACAGTCGAGACTCAATCGTGAGATAGTCTGAAATTCGCTATCGATCAAATTGAACCGATCCAAGATTCCAAATTGTATACAATAACACTAATGTATGAATGTATTTATACTAATCTCTTTTGGTGTATTGGGTGGGAGGTATTAGGTAAGTGTCCAAATATTTGGTGAAGCCTGCATAATGATAACACATCTTGTGTTATTTCCTAGGTGATTATGGGTCGCCAATACCTTGGTATGATTAATAAAGGTGGAAATTATGGGTCACGAGTACCTTGGACGTGTTATTTCCTAGGTAATTATGGGTCGCCAGTACCTTGGTATGATTAATAAAGGTGGCAAAAACCCATCGGTTTGAGACACGTGTCAGTAAAATAACTAGCGAAGTTGGGGCTACCTAAAAAATATTTATATATAACTATCAGTGAATATAGGCCATCCATTTGGGGTCGCATTGAAATTATAGGCAAATTTTAAAAATATATCATGCCCAAGACGTATATGCCATTGGCGAAAATGTGCAAGAAATGCACAAAATTTAATATAGCATTTGGCGATGGACCCATGCAATGGACCCAATTTTCATAAATACGGGGCGATGGGGTTAGTCCCATATGGGCAATTTATTTGCCAAATTGCAGGATGCCGATGGGAAACATTCATCAAATGGTGAATAATCGCCACTAAATTTTTCTCTGGTCACACATTATAGATGGCTTAATCTCTTGCCTCATCTTTATGGACTCATTCCTGAGCCAAAGTCATAGGGGAAGCAATATGTTTGGGGAGAAAAAAATTCTCATATTATAAATTTGATTATTAGTAGCATCAGTTTGTGTCTCTTCTATGACATCTACCCCATATTTAGAGGTGTTCAATGTCCACACATAATTTGGACAATCATTTGGGAGAAATTTGGTGATCCACATGCTCCTCCATTCCTAGATGATCTTGCTTCAGATTGTCTCATTCCTCTTGATGATGAAAATAATATTCCCTATGATGATTATACTTTGGATGCAATTGAAAAATTTGCAGTAATTGAGAGTGAGGATGATCCAGTGGCTCCTCCTATAGCTCCTACTTCTCTAGTTGAGATCACACAATCATCTCTTGTTGGTGATTACAGTGATTCATTGCAAGAGATATCTATTTATCTTCCTGATTG
The DNA here is from genome assembly GCA_027943335.1 of Chamaecyparis obtusa. Classification (NCBI taxonomy): domain Eukaryota; kingdom Viridiplantae; phylum Streptophyta; class Pinopsida; order Cupressales; family Cupressaceae; genus Chamaecyparis; species Chamaecyparis obtusa. The sequence goes on from BSBK01003814.1 coordinate 245,999, forward strand.
GGATTCTTACTTGCCAGATATTGGTTCATTATTTGTGGAGTCTCATATTTCAAATTTGGGAGACATACTTGAGGGGGTTTCTCTTCTCTTTGATGACAGTTTCATCATAGTTGGAGATACTTCTTCACATTCTTTGGAGATTGACATTCTTGATTCTTCTTCTCACTGTTTGTCACATGATGTGATAGATTCTTTGAGATTGGAGAGGCCTATTCAATCTTCAAAGATGCATATTTGGAGACCTTCTTCCTTCTTTCATTTGGATATGGATTGGTTAATGGCATCATCATCATACTTCATTTGGATTCCACTTCCTAGTTCCTATCCACAATGGGAAGCATTCCTACATTTGTACTTGGTATATCTTCTTCCCAAGGGGAGAAATGTTGTTTGTAGTCATTGGAATATAATTTGTCTTCAAGCACTCACCATTTTTGTAGGAGATTCTTCATTATGGGGGGGTTATCATGTCTCCAACTATCCTTCTTATGGGGGGATAATTATTTGTATATACATGATGTATGTAGTTATTGGGGGGCCTTGAGTACTCCATCCATCCATGCATCTTGTTTTCTTCTCTCTTTTTGGGGGAGGGTTTTTCCAATGAGGTTTTCCCTCTTTCTCCACTTTATGAGAGTTATGCATTTCGTGTATTGCATTTTGTACATGGGTACCTAACATGGCCTAGTAGCCGGGACCCATTTTGCATTGTGAGTTTAAGTGCATTCCCCTAAGTTGCACTTAAGGGGGGGTGTTGGTGTAATTAAATATTCTTAATTACACTTAACTTAATCTTACTTAGATTAATTCATTGCATAGTAATTTGTGATTGAGACACCTAGGAGTGTGCACATCCATTAAGCACATGGTGTAGGAGAAATTCCACTTTAGGCGTGATAGTTGTCATCACATACCTCTTTGTGTCTGAGATCCACCTTTCGTGCTCTTATCACATTATCATCCTAATCCATTGCACATACTTTATTTCATAATGGAGGATGATCCACATTTGGTGGACATGTGATTACACCTAGCATAGGTAATAGCTTATCAGCTCCTTATCATTGTCTCTTATCTCCTTTCCTATATAAGGAGGCCTATTATGTACATTTTAATCATGTCCATGATCAATAATATCATTCTTGCATCTTAATGCAATTGTCTTGACAATATCTTGTGGAAGTTATCTTGGTCTTGCATTCAATCCTGGGGGTGTTGTAGAGTCACCTAAAACTCTAACACCTCTTAATCTTCACCCTTAATTTTTTGAGGCAATTTCTTCAAAGGGAAGCTCTTACATGGCTCAAGGGTTTCATCTTGGTCATTTGTGAGATTCCATCACTTGTCATTTCCATCCTACTATAATTTTTTCATCATAGTTATCATATCTCTCTTGCATCCTTAGATTTTCTCATTTTCTAGCATAATCTTGCATTATTAGCTAATTTTGAATCTAGTTTTCTTTCATAGTAGAATTGGTGTTGTTAGTTTAATCTTGCATCATGACTTCATTCTAGTTGCCTTCATGTTTACTTTCATAGATTTTCATTTCATATCTAGATCATCTTGGGGTGGTGAATGTAAGTGTTGCATCTCACTCATAGTTTGAATCTTCCATTTTGGACTAGTCAAGTCACTATTCCTTAATGCCCAATGTAATAAATGATTAAATTTGCTTCAACTAGGAAGAAATAAGCTAGTTTTGGGAATTTAGTTGTTCATCATGAATGATTACTAATAGCTAGATTCTTGAGTTAATGGTTTATTGAAGTGTTGGTTTCATTCAAATTGAATAACAATTTTATACCACCTAACAACTACTAGGATTTGGCCTTAAGGTTCATAACTTCATTGTTTTTCAAGGTTTTATATGTATATGTATAACTTTTTATATTTACTAAGGTTTGTGTTTATTATGCCCTTAAGTTTTTCCTACCCTACATGTCCTTTGATACTACATTAGGGTTTCACTTTGTATATTTGATATACTATTATTTTTTCCATCATTCCTTGTCTTATTGAAATATTTATTGCATATGTTAATTATGATTCTAATCTTCCATTGAGGAGGAATGGTTGTTTATAGTAGCCACCTCCTAATCTGGTTTCTTGCCAAAGTATTTTTTTATTTTTTTATTTTTTGAGTTTGTTGCAATATCTTGATTTTTTTTTGTCTATTTTGTTATTTTATTTTTAAGGTTTTTTTTATGATCTATGCAAGTGAAAAAATAAGTACAAAAAATGTAAATTAAAAATTTTCATACAAAATAAAGTGTCAACAAAGTAACAACTTAATGAACTTTTTATTGGCTCAAAAATCCATGTAAATGCCCATACAAGTCTGATATAGATATGACAATCCTTGGGGTATCCCACCAACACATGGGAAAGTCTAAATTTCATGCACAAGATTTTTCCATTAAATTTTATATGTAATAAAAAGATTGAAAACTCCCTAAATACCTTTAAATGATCTCTAAAGCCCCACACCCAACAAGTAATTACTACAATTTACCCTAGGAAACGTATGATGGACTTGGATAATATGCCAAAAAAGATCCAGATCTACTAAATAATCCCTCAGATCTTCTATGTAAGTGTTTGATCCACTTAATTTCTTCTAAAATAAGCTAATAATGATGATCTACCCAAATATAATACCCTTGAATGATCTCACACACTTGCAATTATTCAATCTCTTGAAACTTTTCATTCTTAGAAGGCCCAAACTACAGCTAAACTCCTACTCAGAGCTCAAAATCCACTTTGTTTCTATTAAAATGAGTGTTGAAAAGATCAAATGCTACCTCCTATTATTTTATCAATCTCCAATCCTAATCGACCTTTTTTAGTGTTTTCTCTTTATTTTAAATAAGCTTATTTAAATTTATTCCCTCCCTAAGAGGTTTGAACCTCTTCAAGGATTTATCATTAAAAAAATCTCCCACCTTTTAAAAAAATGTTGATCCTTCTAGGAATGTGTGTCATGGAGGCCACTCAACATATTATTTTATTATAAAGTAACTTCATTAAAATCACTTTAATTTATTTAAAGTTAAGTATTAAAGTAATAAATTTAATATTTCAACATTATTCCTGGATCCATCACCTGAACCCCAAACTGAAGATTGAGTGTCATTTCCAATACAAGAATGATGTGTAAATATAGCAGGGTCACTCTCACTCCCATCGTGAAAAATAGGCCCCCCTCCTAAATTTGAGGAAACTATTTCAAACCATTCAAAATAGCTCAAAATGCTTCTTGAACTATCTTCCTCATCTCCTCCTAAAAATAGGGATCCTCCAAAAAAAATAGGAGACTAAATAAAAATTATTGAAATGACATGTAGATCCCCTTGCTAGGTTCAACAATTCTTGGTTATGTCCCCTAATCACTCTAATGACCTATGTCAACCCATCTTTATAGGCTAACCTATGTTATAAACTAAATTTCCTAGAGAGGGGACATTATAATCCTCCCTCCGTGAGATTGCTTTCCCTTAAGAAACCTCAACTCTAGGTGCTACATAATCTTCTCACTCTCCCACGATTCATCCTCTATTGGAAGATCCTTCCACTTCACTAGATACTGCTTGATAACCCTCCTCGAGTGCTTCTTTGGTAGATGCAAGTGCCAAATAACACAAACGTTGAAGTGTAGGCGTAGATGCTAGTGTAGAATTTATCCTGGATTTAGTCTACTAAATATCTCAATCCAAAGAGGTGGAGACACTGATCCTCAAGCGCATGTTCCAAAAAGTTTAGCCAATGAAAAATAGGAAGAGATGCCATCTAGGGGTTTAAAATTTTGGACAAAATATGAGGTTTGACTAGCTTCAAAATGTTGATTTTGTGGAAAGAAAATGCACCAAATAGAAAAATGAAAATTTGTGAAATGTTTCAAAGGGAAAGGGCTACTTGACCCTTGTAGTTTTTAGTAAGGCTCCTCAAACCCAAAAATTTACACATGTCTCAACACAAATGATAAAATGCTTGTTACCTAAGGTCAAATTATTTTACAATGCGATTTGATTTAGGCCCACATGCATGGAAGTTTCCTTCCAAATATGATGTTTCACGATCCTAGTGCATAGTGTCCCTCTTAGAGAAAGAGGTAATCCCTTCTAGAGAATAAGGGAAATTAAAATAGTTCAATAGATCTGTAATGAGTTTGGTAGATAGGGTGCCCTTATTCAAGTGGCAACTACCCTCTTCTTAGAAAACTATGAATAGCCTATACAAAGCTAATAATTTACACCTTGAATTTAAAGAAACACAAATGGTGGGTAGCTAAAAGGGATGATATGATCCCTTTGTACTACAATTGACACACCAAGGCTAAAAAGGTGGGCTACCAATATAAGATATCTAGTGGTGTTTCATTTAGGTGATTATAGTATTTTTCTCAAAATTAAGAGGTCTACCAACCCTTAGATCATACCTTTCTATGCATGACATAGATACTAAGGAAGACTTCTATGGTATGTCACTTCTGATTGATCATGAATTTTTTCACAACCACATTTTTAAATATAGTGGTTTAAAAGAAGCTTGGCTCTAGCTTGTTATTGCTAAGGTCATTCCCTTGGGTGATTACTTTTTCCCACAAGGTGAGCCCTCTAGAGAAAAATATAGAAGTGATTTTGTCACACCCAAGATCCATTAGATGGTAAGGGGAGATGGTAATTCTCATTATATCTTTTCATCAAGTATCTAATCTAAATACAAAAAGATAATCTTGCGAGGAATTCTCCACTTGAAATACCCTCAAAAATATGACAAACATTTTATTAATTAATCCCTAATTAACACTAAATTCAACTAGTCTAAAGAATACAATGAGAAATAAATAAAAATGAGCTTATCTTGCAAAACTAGTTATTAGCAGTTTGATTGTTAAGTCTTGGACATGTGAGAACAATTGAAAAGACAGGCTAGTGGTTAGCTCAAAAACAACCTAAAAGTAAAATCCTATATAGTATAGAAGTTGAAAGATAGACACAAATGTTGATTAGAAAAAATACTAATCAACATAGATGTCGATCTACAGAGGAAAAAATCTAAAAAGGTAAAAGATAATAAATAATAGAATACTAAACTATTGAGTTTTTCTATTTGTAACCAATATTTTAAATTTTTTTGATGTTTTTTATTATTTAACAAAATAGAAAAACCAAGTGAAGGGTAAAAACAAACCAACACAACACCTGATCAAGGCAATGATTCATGGTGTAGATGTCAAATAACAGAAATGTTAAAGTTCTATCATAGGTGTTGATTTGAGCTTGCAAGAAAAATGTTAGAGCTTGCAACAAGGGGTTAGCTTTGTAAAATTGATACCCTTCTAAAACCCAAAACTAAAACCTGCAAAGTCATTAGACAACAAATTTAGATAGTTAACCCTGCAAGAAAACATCATAAAGATGATCATATATGTGATTTTCTAGCAAAAAAAAGTGTGTTAAGTCGTAGGCAAAGACATCAATTGGAGTTGAAGGCGCAAAATAGTGGAGACACATATGTGTGTAATGAAGATGTCATTCTGCACTATAGATCTACAACTCTTCAAAAACACAAAAAATTAATTAGACAAATAGGGATGTGGATCCAACAAGGCATGCCAAGATGTCATGGGGAAATCTAACAAGTAGCAATGAAAAATAATGCATCTAACAACAAGATAATTTATGGCATACCTCTAATAGAGCTAGAATGGAGGTACCCACCTCCATTCATTTGTTCTTTTAATATTTTTATGTGGAATGCTCTCCTCAACACAACAAGATTAGATATTGAATAATTTCTAATGGATGGATAAATGATCTAAGATTAAAACTAATTGAAATGGATGTGAGATAATGGATTATAATATGGAAAATAAGATGAAAATAAACTATGATGATATTATGAGAGTGCAAATTTAAGTGATTACTATGGTAGAAAATGTGATTAGCAAAATGACTAAGAACTCAAGAAGCAAACTAGAATAATAAATTTGTAGAAAATGAAAGATAAAATGCAATGAGAGGAGGCTCTAATTTATAAGGTTTTGGAGGAAAGTGGGAAGTTGAGATGGATTTAAAATGGAAGGCTAAGATTGTATAGGATTTATGATGTGGATGTGAAGTGTCAAGTAGGTTGACCATGCAAGAGATGAGATGTTCTCACACATGTATGAACAACCTTTGGGAGATGGGAAATAAATGTCAAGTGTGGGACAATGTGTAAGAGTAGGGAAACTCAAGATGGCTATATGGTTTCTATTTATGAGCCAAGTGGCTAGTGGGAAACAAATGTGGATGAGATAAGGTGGCTATTTATTAGAGGTGTAAGAGGTGGTAAAAATTTAAATTTGAAAACATTCTCAGATTTGTAAGCCAAATTTTAAATTATGGGAGATGGCTAATGAGGTTAGGAATCAAGATATTAGGCAAATTAATCAAGGATTAATTAGTGGGTAGGTTTTAGGGAGAATGGAGGGGGTTAGGCTATCAATTAGTTTAATTAATTGGGATTAATTAAACTCTAGCATAATGGAAATGAGATATCTTAAAATTAATTAAATTAATTAGACATTGGTTGAGGGGGAATAATATAAGTAATTATAAAAATTGGGCTACGTACTAATTAATTAAATTAAATTAAATTAATTATAAATCTTAGAAGGATAAAGTAGGTTTGTATGTAGTTATAAAAATTGGGCTATGTGGGTATGTGTAGGATCATGGTATGCCAAACTATGGCCTTAAGTGGCAACGAAAAATCAGAAAATCAAGGTTAGTCAACTTGACATAAAAGGTTGAACATCTTATGAACCTTTAGTGAAAAAGTTGGAAGAGTAGAATCTATAGGAAATTGAATATAGTTTCTAAAATATTAGCCCTTGTTTGAATTTTTTTTTGTCTAATTGTTCAAAATTTTAGATTTCAATGCAGTACTATGAAAATTTTAGGAAAAAGATAAAGAGTACGTGTATGTCTGCCCACCTTAATCATAATCAAATCATGATATATTTTTCCAAGATTGTAGATATAAGTAGTAGACTCATGCCCGGATGTGACACATATTTTTTTGTAATTTTTGGTCAAATAAATAATTAATTATGAATTTTCTACTACAACTTTTTCAAAATAAAAAAACTCTCCCATCTGACCACCTTAACTAATTCAAAATTTTACCAAATTCAAAACATTTTTTTTTCTTATAGTAGCCCAAGCATAGAATGTGACGCATGTTTTGGATTTCAAAAATATTAAACGGTTTGAAAGTTATAGTTGTTTTTTAATCAGTATGTCAATGACAACTTTAAAGATAACTCAATTGAAAAATAAGTAATAATTACTTACAGAACTCAAAATTTGATAGCAATTATATCGATGGAAAACTGATAATGTCTTTAAGAAACCCTTTTTGTTTCATCAATTTCAGGTGAAAAAATAGTCGTCAGCTACATGGTCAAAGTCTCGGTATCAAGAACTATCTCCTGAAACATGCCTAAAGGGTTGACCACCCACATTTGGTAATGCCCAAGCAAATACCAAGCCTAATTGGATATCCGATAAAATTGGATATCCGATAATATCAAATATCTGAAAAAGCCTACCTATTTTGAAATTTGAATTGCCCCACTTTTTCCAATTTTAAGTTACAAGGATTTATACAACTATAATATTTAAGTATAATTTTGATTTATTTAATTTCTTATACTTTAATTTATATTTGTATAAATACAAGTTAAATACATTCCAGGATGTTCGGACATGTTTCAGCTTCATAGGACTTAAGATGCAAATTATAGATTTTGGGGGATTTCAAAAAATTCCAGACTTAGCCAACTTTCAGGATTTAGCAAGCCTTCAGCAGGGTTACCTCCCATAATCAATCATGGCTTTCTAAGGTCAAACTAAAGCTAGCAAAAGGATTCTCAAAGGGTTTTAACTCATTTTATCACAAATCACTTGGACCCTTTAGGACATACTTGAGGGTTCTAATGTGTCAGAAGGGGTCATGGGGACTTCCTAGGGGCCCTAACGTGTGATAAGGCATACTAGGACCCCTATAAAGTCCTAATGAGCCCTTCTGACACATTTTGTTAGAAATAGGGAATACTGAGAAGGGGGGGTGAATCAGTATTCCACAAACTTTTACTTTTGTCCAATTATGGATATAATAGATAATCTGAATACATGCATAACATAAAAAGCTAAACAATGTGCATATCAATAAAACAAAAGAACTCATAACAAATTATTTGTTCTCGAGGAAACCCTGGCCAAGGGAAAACTCCGGTGGGGATGGTACCCACAAAGATCCACTAATCAAAAGTATCATGTTAAGGATGTTGACCCTGTCAGGAGTCTATTACAAGTGTATAGTGTCTCAGTCCTGATTAAGGGACTATAGGCCTTGTTAGAAGCCTCAACCCTATTAGGAGTTGGCAGTACAAAATGTGATTACTAGATGAGCCAACTACCCAAACAAGTAATATACAATGTTCACTGATTACAAAAGTAGGTCAAAGTACATAACCTTATACTGCTTGCATCAATATCTCTTCACTTCTCTTTTACTATCGCTATTACAATTGCATCATATCACTATATTACTATTGCTCTTTCTTATATCCTTCTTACAATTTACAATTACATTTATACAAGTTATTAAGGCTAATAACTTTTCAGTCGGCTTCCATATTACAAAATAAGTTTACCCAAGGGTTAAAATCTAGGATGTCATCCCTTTATATGGTTATGTCATTATTTTGATAAACAAAATAATCCCTTAACTCTTTATCAATTCTACTTTCATATTTTGTACAGTCGGCTTGACACCGTCTTCAGTAAAACTGTCATAAATCTTACTATACATGTCATACTAACTTGCACTCTGAGATGAGTCTTCAATGGTCACCATAGAGTCAATGTTCAAGTGTGCAAGAACTGAACTTACTCCAATCAATGTCACCAAACAAAACTATCTTCAGGTTCACTGGCAAAAACACACTGTCTCATACTTAGATAATTTTGCATTGCGCTCTTACATACTAGCTATCTGACATGTGCGATCTTCATGTAGATCATATGTTTCCATAATGACAACATCTATGTAACTAGCTCAGCCAAATTTCCAACACATTTGAACCCTCAAGTGTGTTTGAAGGGATCGTAGGACCCCTTACGACACACTTGAGGGTTCTAATGTGTCAAAAGGGTAAATGGGGATTTCCTAGGGGTTCTAACGGGTGATAAGGCATACTAGGACCCCTAAAAAGTCCCCATAACCCCCTTTGATACATTAGAACCCTCAAGTGTGTCACAAGGGGTCGTAGGACCCCTTAGGACACACGTGAGCATTCCAATGTGTCGAAAGGGGTCATGGGGACTTCCTAGGGGTCGTTACACATGATAAGGCATAGTAGGACCCCTAGAAAGTCCCCATCACCCCTTTCAAAAAATTAGAACCCTTACATGTGTCCTAAGTGTTTGTATGACCCCTTCAGACACACTTGAGAACTCCAATAGGTCAAAAGGGGTCATGGGGAGTTCCTAGAGGTCCTAGTACACCTTATAACATGTTAGGACCCCTAGGAAATCCCCATGACCCCTTTCGACATATTGGAACCCTCAAGTATGTCCTAAGGGATCCTATGACCCCTTGAAACATACTTAAAGGTTCCAATGTGTCAAAAGGGGTTATGGAGACTTCTTAGCAGTCCTAGTACACCTTATCATGCATTAGGACCCCTAGGAAGTCTCCATGACCCCTTTCGACACATTAGAACCCTCAAGTGTGTCCTAAGGGGTTGTAGGACCCCTTTTGACACATTAGAACCCTCAAGTGTGTCCTAAGGGGTCGTAAGACCACTTAGGACACACTTGAGGGTTCTAATGTGTCAGAAAGGGTCATGGGGACTTCCTAGGGGTCCTAGCGTGTGATAAGGCATACTAGGACCCCTAAGAAGAACCCATGACCCCTTTTGACACATTGGAAACCTCAAGTGTGTCCTAAGGGGTAATACAACCCCTTAGGACACACTCGATAGTTTTAATGTGTCAAAAGGGGTCATGGAGACTTCCTAGGGGTCCTAACAAGTGATAAGGCATACTAGGACCCCTAAGAAGTCCCCATGACCCCTTTTTATACATTTGAATGCTCAAGTGTGTCTGAAGGGGTTGTAGGACCCCTTAGGACACACTTGAGGGTTCTAATGTGTCAAAAAGGGTCATGGGGACTTCCTAGGGGTCCTAACATGTGATAAGCAAAAATAGGACCCCTAGGAAGTCCCCATGAACACTTTTAACACATTGGATAGCTCAAGTGTGTCCAAAGGGATCCTATGACCCCTTAGGACATAGTTGAGGGTTCCAATGTGTCAAAAGGGGTCATGGAGACTTCCCACAGGTCCTAACATGAGATAAGGCATATTAAGACCCCTAAGAAGTTTCCATGACCAATTTTGACACATTTGAATGCTCAAGTGTGTCTGAAGGGGTTGTAGGACCCCTTAGGACACACTTGAGGATTCAAATGTGTCAAGAGGGGTCATGGGGACTTCCTAGGGGTCCTAACATGTGATAAGTCATATGAGGACCCCTAGTAAGTCCCCATGACCCTTTTTGACACATTAGAACCCTCAAGTGTGTCCTAAGGGGTCCTATGACCCCTTAGGACACACGTGAGGGTTCTATTGTGTCAAAAGGGGTCATGGGGAGTTCTTGGGGGTCCTAACACATGATAAGGCATATTAGGACCTTTGTGAAGTCCCCATGACCCCTTTTGACACATTTGAATGATCAAGTGTATTCAAAAGGGTCGTAGGACCCCTTAGGACACACTTGAGGGTTCTAATGTGTCAAAAGGGGTCATGGGGACTTTATAGGGGTCGTAATATGTAATAAGGCATACTAGGACCCCTAAACAGTCTCCATGACCCCTTTTGACACATTTGAATGCTCACATTTGTTTGAAGGGGTCATAGGACCCCTTTAGACACACTTGAGCATTCAAATGTGTCAAAAGGGGTCACAAGGACATCTTAGGGGTCCTAGTATACCTTATCATCAATTAGGACCCCTAGAATGTCCCCATGACCCCTTTTGACACATTACAACCCTCAAGTGTGTCCGAAGGGGTCGTACTAGGACCCCTAGACAGTCCCCATGACCCCTTTTGACACATTTGAATGCTCACATTTGTCTGAAGGGGTCATAGGACCCCTTCAGACACACTTGAGCATTCAAATGTGTCAAAAGGAGTCACAGGGATATCTTAGGGGTCCTAGTATACCTTATCATCAGTTAGGACCCCTAGGATGTCCCCATGACCCCTTTTGACACATTAGAACCCTCAAGTGTGTCCTAAGGGGTCCTACGACCCCTTCAGACACACTTGAGTGTTCAAATGTGTCAAAAGGGGTCATGGGGACTTCCTAGGGGTCCTAGTCTACCTTATCACATGTTAGGAGCCCTAGGAAGTCCCCATGACCCCATTTGACACATTGGAATTTTTGAGTGTGTTCAAAGGGGTCCTACAACCCCTTCAGTTGCACTTGAGCTATCCAATGTGTCAAAAGTGGTCATCGGGACTTCGTGGGGGTCTTAATATGTCTTATCACATGTTAGGACCCCTATGAAGTCCCCATGACCCATTTTGACACATTTGAATGCTCAAGTGTGTCCGAAGGGGTCATAAGAGCCCTTTGGAAACACTTGAGTATTCAAATGTGTCAAAAGGGGTCATGGGGACTTCCTAGGGGCCCTAGTATGCCTTCTCACATGTTAGGACCCCTACAAAGTCCCCATGACCCCTTTTGACATATTACAACCCTCAAGTGTTTCCTAAGGGGTCCTACAACCCCTTAGGACACACTTGAGGTTTCTAATATGTAAAAAAGGGTCATGGGGACTTCCTAGGGGTCCTAGTATGCCTTATCACATGTGATGATGCCTAGGAAGTCTCCATGACCCTTTTTGACACATTTGAACAATCAAGTGTGTCTGAAAGGGTCATAGGACCCCTTAGGACACACTTGAGGGTTCTAATGTGTCATGGGGACTTTGTAGCGGTCCTAACATGCGAGAAAGTGTATTGGGACCCCTAGGAAGTCTCCATGACCCCTTTTGACACATTTGAACACTCAAGTGTGTCTAAATGGGTCGTAGGACCCCTTCAAACACACTTGAGAATTCAAATATATCAAAAGGGGTTATTGACAACCCCTTTAGACACACTTGAGGGTTTGAATGTGTCAAAAGGGGTCATGGGGACTTCCTAGGGGTCCTAGTATGCCTTATCATGCGTTAGGCCCCCTAGGAAGTTCCCATGACCCCTTTTGACACATTCAAACCATCAAGTGTGTCCTAAGGGGGCGTTGGACCCCTTAGGACACACTTGATGGTTCAAATGTGTCAAAAAGGGTCATGGGGACTTCTTAGGGGTCCTAGTATGCTTTATCATGTGTTACGACCCTTAGGAAGTCCCCATGACCCTTGTTGACACATTAGAACCCTCAAGTGTGTCCTAAGGGGTCCTACGACCCCTTTGGACACACTTGAGAGTTCTAATGTGTCAAAAGGGGTCATGGTTATTTCTTAGGGGTCTTAAGATGCCTTATCATGCATTAGGACCCCTACGAAGTCCCGGTGACACTTTTTGACACATTAGAACCATCAAGTGTGTCCTAAGGGGTCCTTGGACCCCTTAGGATACACTTGAGGTTTCTAATGTATAAAAAGGGGTGATGGGGACTTCCTTGGGGTCCTAGTATGCCTTATCATGCATTAGCACCCCTACAAAGTCTCCATGACCTCTTTTGACACATTTTAACACTCAAGTGTGTTCGAATGGGTTGTAAGATCCCTTCAGACACACTTGAGCATTCAAATATGTCAAAAGGGGTCATTAGGACTTCCTAGGGGTCCTAGCATGCCTTATCACATGTTAGGACCCCTACGAAGTCTCCATGACCCCTTTTTAACACAATAGAACCCTCAAGAGTGTCATAAGGTGTCCTATGACACCTTTGAACACACTTGAGCATTCAAAATGTGTCAAAAGGGGTCATGGGGACTTCCTAGGGGTCCTAGTATGCCTTATCACATGTTAGGACCCCTAGGAAGTCCCTATGACCCCTTTTGATGCATTTGAACCCTCAAGTGTGTCCTAAGGGGTCCTACGACCTCTTTAGACACACATCAACATTCAAATCTATCAAAAGGGTACATGGGGACCTCTAGGACCCCTTAGGACACACTTGAGCATTCAAATGTGTCAAAAGGGGTCATGGGGACTTCTTAGGGGTCCTAGTATGCCTTATCACATGTTAGGACCCCTATGAAATCCCCATGACCCCTATTGACAAATTGGAATGCTCAAGTGTGTCCTAAGGGGTCCTATGACCCCTTCAAACATACTTGAGCATTGAAATGTTTCAAAAGGGGTCATGGGGACTTCCTAGGGTTTTTAGTACACCTTTTCATGTGTTAGGACCTGTAGGAAGTCCCCATGACCCCTGTTGACACATTGGAATGCTCAAGTGTGTCCTAAGGGGTCCTACGACCCCTTCGGATACACTTAATCATTCAAATGTTTCAAAAGAGGTCTTGGGGACTTCTTAGGGGTCCTAGTATGCCTTATCATGTGTTAGGACCCCTAGGATGTCCTCATGACCCATTTTGACACATTTGAATGCTCAAGTGTGTCCCAAGGGGTCCCATGACCCCTTTGAACACACTTGAGCATTCAAATGTGTCAAAAGGGGTCATGGGGACTTCCGAGGGGTCCTAGTACATGTGATAAAGCATACTAGGACCCCTAGGAAGTCCCCATGACCCTTTTTGACACATTAGAACCCTCAAGTGTTCTCTAAGAGGGTTCAAATGTGTCAAAACAGGTCATGGGGACTTCATAGAGGTCATAGTACACCATATCATGCATTAGGACCCCTAGGAAGTCCCTATGACCCCTTTTGACATATTAGAACCCTCAAGTGTGTAGTAAGGGGTTGTAGGACCCCTTAGGACATACTTGAGAGTTCTAATGTGTCAAAAGGGGTCATGGGGACTTCCTAGGACCTCTCAGGACACACTTGAGGATTCTAATATGTCAAAAGGGGTCATGGGGACTTCCTAGGGGTCCTAGTACTCCTTATCACATGTTAGGACCCCTAGGAAGTCCCCATGACCCCTTTTGACACATTTAAACCCTCAAGTGTGTCCTAAGCATTCCTACGACCCCTTCAGACACACTTGAGCATTCAAATGTGTCAAAATGAGTCATGGGGACTTCTTAGGGATCCTAGTACGCCTTATCACATGTTAGGGCCCGTAGGAAATCCCCATGATCCCTTTTGACACATTGGAACCCTAAACTATGTCCTAAGGGGTTGTAGGACCCCTTCAAACACACTTGAGCTATCCAATGTGTCAAAAGGGTTCATGGGGACTTGCTAAGGGTCATAGTTCACCTTATCACATGTTAGGACCAATATGAAGTCCCCATAACCCTTTTTGACACATTAGAACCCTCAAGTGTGTCCTAAGGGGTCTTACAACCCGTCGTGACACACTTGAGCATTCAAATGTATAAAAAGGGGTCATGGGGACTTCCTAGGGGTCCTAGTATGCCTTATCACATGTTAGGACCCCTAGGAAGTCTCCATGACACCTTTTGACACATTCAAAATATCAAGTGTGTCCTAAGGGGTTGTAGGACCCCTTAGGACACACTTGAGGGTTCCCATGTGTCAAAAGGGGTCATGGGAACTTCTTAGGGGTCCTAGTATGCCTTATCATGCATTAGGAACCCTAAGAAGTCCCTATGACCCCTTTTGACATATTAGAACCCTCAAGTGTGTCCTAAGGGGTCCTACAACCCCTTAGGACACACTTGAGGGTTCTAATGTGTCAAAAGTAGTCATGGGGACTTCCTAGGGGTCCTAACGCATGATAAGGTGTACTAGAACCCCTTTTGACACATTGGAACCCTCAAGTGTGTTTGAAGGGGTTGTAGGACCCCGTATGACACACTTGAGGGTTCCAATATGTCAAAAGGGGTCATGGGGACTTCCTAGGGGTCCTAACACATTACAAGGTGTACTAAGAACCCTAGAAACTCCCCAAGACCCTTTTTCACCTATTGGAATGCTCAAGTGTGTTTCAAGGGGTTGTGCAAACCCTTAGGACACACTTGAGGGTTCTAATGTGTCAAAAAGGGTGATGGGGACTTTCTAGTGGTCCTAGTACGCCTTATCATGCGTTAGGTTCCCTACGAATTGCCGATGACCCCTTTTGACATATTGGAATGCTCAAGTGTGTCCTAAGGGGTCCTATGACCCCTTTGGACACACTTGAGGGTTCCAATGTGTCAAAAGAGGTCATGGGGACTTCTTAGGGGTCCTAGTACACCTTTTCACATGTTAGGACCCCTAGGAAGTCCCCATGACCCCTTTTGACACATTAGAACCCTCGAGTATGTCCTAAGGGGTCCTACGACCCCTTCGAACACACTTGAGGGTTCAAATGTATCAAAATGGGTCATGGGGACTTCATAGGTGTCCTAGTACACCTTATCATGGGTTAGGGCCCCTAGGAAGACCCCATGAGCCCTTTTGATACATTAGAACCCTCAAGTGTGTCCTAAGGGGTCCAAGTGATTTGTGATAAAACAAGTTAAAACCCTTTGAGAACCCTTTTGCTAGCTTTAGTTTGACCTTAGAAATCCATGATGGATTGTGGGAGGTAACCCTGTTGAAGGCTTGTTGAATCCTAAAATTTGGCTAAGTCTGGAATTTTTTGAAATCCCCCAAAATCTAGAATTTGTATATTAACTCCTATGAAGCTGAAACCTATCTCAAACATCCTGGAATGTATTTAACTTGTATTTATACAAATATAAATTAAAGTATAAAAAATTAATTAAATTTAACTTATACTTAAATGTTATATTTGTATAAATCCTTATAGCTTGAAATTGGAAAAAGTGGGGCAATTCAATATGTCAGCTTTTTCGGATATCCGATTGTATTGTAACTTGAAATTGGAAAAAGTGGGGTAATTCAAATTTTAAAATAGGCAGGCTTTTTCAGATATCCGATTAGGATTGGTATTTGCTTGGGCATGTGTACTCACACCCAAGCCTACTAAAAAGTCAACACACTTTTTAGCGCATTTTTGGACAAGTGAAAAGAGAATTTTTTCACATCACCATATTTTGGCATACCATGATCCTGCACATACCCACGTACTAATTAATTAAATTAAATTAAATTAATTATAACTCTTAGAAGGATAAAATAGGTCTGTATGAATTAATAAATTCATACAGGGGTGATTTTAGGCATCTACATAAGTAATATAATCTTAAATTAATAATTAAGTTTATGGCTAATGATATTTTTATAACTATAATTATATATATTTTTAATTAAATTAGGGTTATATTTTAAAAAAAAAATTATATTTCCACTATAATGTTTATAATATAATTATTAATAATATTTTATCGAGCTGATAATTATATAGTTAATTTTACATAAAGATAATTAAAATAATACAATTTTTAAAATAGGAATAATTAAGAATTACAATATATATTTTATTACAATACTATGAAGAAAAGTGCTCACTAAAAAAAATATCATACAAATCATCAATTCTCAAATAAGATTAATAGGTATGAAATACTATTCAACAAAAAATTATTCTATATTAATAAGACAAAAACATTATAACCAACAATATATGTCAGTACTAAATAAATCATGATGAAGTCATTATGCTCTTATGTTGCTTCTAGGGTTTTTTTGACAATGAAGTCCTTTACTAGTAATAAATAGAATTGTTTGCATGAGGATGAAGCTACAACAAGATAGAAGGGTTTTTTTCAGCTAAGAAGAATAGGGTGGACAGATTTAGAGGGAACGGCGGTGACGGTTGCAACACACATTCCAGTTAGGGTCAAGGTAAACAACAAGGTCGAGTGTTGCTAGTAAATGATGGTCGTTCTATGTAGTTTGAGGATGCAATTGGAGGGGGACGTGTCTCTAAAGCTCCAATGAGAGCCTAAATGATTTCTACTAAGATCTCAATCGAACATGTAGTTGATAGGTAGGGGAGAAGAAGGATGTTGTTCTTGTTAAGACCTTAGTAGAACACAAACAATAAGAAGAGGACATGAAGGATGTCATTCTACTTGTCCTAACCCATTCACTCACTATAAATTTTATAGATGAGGTAGAAAATGAGGTAGCTTGTTATATCGAGTGTTTTTAGGGATTGGTTTAATCAAGAGATTTAGGGGCCTATGGCCAAGATTGAATAATCTCCAATAGTGGATTAATGATAATTGGGAGCCTAGACTAGAATGATGTATCCAAATTTGTCTAGTAGGAGGGCATTTTTTAACTGTTGTTTTTGAAAATGTGTAGGATAGGGACTTGATTCTTTGTCACTACCATTAGGAATGAGAAGACAAGTTTTTGTTGATGTAATCCATGACATCTGAATTTTAACCCAACTATTGAAGTCTTTGAAAGAATTCATTTTTGGGTGAGACTCCCTAACCTTCCTTTACATTTATTGTTTGATTCTTCATGCTTTGAGGCTTTTGGGAACTCTTTTGGAAACTTTCTAATGATGGATGAAGGCTCTTCAAACCTTCTTCATTCAACCTTGTTTTGAATTTTGGCGGAAAAGAATATGTCTATAGGGCTCCTTGAAGAGATTTCGATTTAAAATTTGAAAGGTTTTTGGGTGTAGCCTTTAGACTATGAGTAGGTCCCCTTTAGATGTAGAAGGTATTTTCAAACAAGACACAAGGCTTCTTAGTGTGATAAAATTAGATCATCAAAGATAACATCTTGGTGGAAAGATGTAGCTCCCCATCATTATTCAGTGGAAAGAAAGAAGTGCAATAAAATATAAGCTTTACTCAAGTTCTAAATAAGGGAGAGACACAACAAACTCTTGAGGCTTCAGTTTAGGTTAAGGGATAGTATCAAATAGTGTTAATGTTGTCTTCAATGGTGGGTCCTTTGATTTAAAACATAAAAATGAAGTTGTAACTTTAGAAAGGTACGAAGAAGAAATGACGAATGGGATCACGAGACTAGGGGGAGTCTTTGTTGATGGATCAATAGAGTCAGCAAATTAGAGCTTGGAAGATGCAGAGAAAAATTTCCATGTGTGATTCTTTGGAGTGATAGAATTATAAGGTTGCATGGTTAGAGGAAGGTCATCAAATACTGAATGGGAAAAGAGAAAAGAAACATAAAAAAGATTCTTTTGATATTCCCTCAGATCCCACACTAAGGGAGGAGCTAAGAGTAAGTATTGAATTTTTACCTAGTAATAGGTCATTATTTTAGAGCTCTTTGGATTAGGCTATTCCATTCTTGTGTTTCTCATGCGAGGAGGTGATTCCCTATTTGTAATCACCAATAGTAAGGGAGAGGTGGTAGGGATGTATCCAGGTACATGATCATTTTGTTTAAATGTTGTAAATTTATCAGAGCCCATTAATGGCCATTTTTTTTTAGCATACATGGTTTTTATGAGTCAGGAGGTATAATTTTTTGGATCATTTGTATAGTGTTATAGTGGTGTAGTCATTTTGTTCTTGGTAGAGAGTGGATGGTGCAAGAATTGTATTTTCTATGACAATTCCATTTGGAAGTCATGGAAACATTTTTTAGTTGGTCTTAGGGGGGTATTTGTTGGAATATAACATTGAAGTTTAAATTTTAAATATATAAATGTAAAAGCTATTATATTATTAATAAAATATAATAATTTCATTGAGTAAAAAGATAATGTTTCACTAGTGTCTCCTAAGAAAGCTACCATAAACTCAAAAGTAAGGTATTCCATTTAGATAAAACATTATAAGAGATGTTGAAAGAGACCATTCTCTAAGTTTATATTTTATATGAATTTATGAAAAAAAAACTTCTAAAATGATGAGTCTTTAACATCTTTTATATAGGAGAAGAGCACAAGTTACCACCCATGTTCCAATTATCATTCATTCCTTTCTCACCTAAATTCCCAATTACCAACTTTAATGAAACCAAAAAAATGATAACTAAAAGAACATTAATAATATATCATGTACTAATAACCCCCCCACTCGTGCCCTAGTACTGAGATTTTTGGCAAGATACTCCTTGAGAGGGCGTCCTGGAATTGGTGGTACTAGGATTGGAGAATTGGCAAGATACTCCTTGAGCTTATCAAAGCTTCTTTGACATATGGGATCCCATTTGAAGCTTGTGTCTTTGCATAGGAGATGCGTAAAAGGTTGGCACTTGTCTGCTAACTGAGAAATGAACCGACACACTGATTGAAGCTTTCCTTGTAGGCTTCTGAGCTATTTGAGTGTTCTTGGTGGAGGCATCTCTGTTATTGCTTTGACCTTCTTGGGGTCTATCTCTATGCCTCATCGCGATACTATGAAACCTAGGAGCTTTCCAGATGTAACACCAAAGACACATTTCTTTGGATTAAGCTTTAAGCCATAATGATTCAGACGATCAAACACACGCTCTAAGATGTTGAGGTGTTCATCCCTTGTTTTGGATTTTGCAAGGATATCATCCACATAGTCTTCAAGGATCTTGTGGATCATGTCATGGAAGATCGCTGTCATTGCTCGCTGATATGTTGCTCCTGCATTCTTTAGCCCAAAGGGCATCATATTGTAGCAGAAGGTACCCCATGGGGTTGTGAATGCTGTTTTATGTTGATCTGCTTCTGCTATATGAATCTGGTTGTAGCCGAAAAAGCCATCCATGAGTGATAGCATTTCGTGACCCGCTGTGAGGTCTACAAGCATGTCTATGTTTGGCAATGGGAAATCATCCTTAGGGTATGCCTTGTTCAAGTCCCTGAAATCAGTATAGATTCTGATGTCGCCAAAAGGCTTTGTGACTGGCACCATGTTAGAGATCCATTCTGAGTAGTCGATTGCTCTGATGATTTTTGCTTGAAGGAGCTTCTCAAGCTCTGCTTTAACTAGTAATACTACCTTTGGATGCATTTTCCTTAGCTTCTGCTTCACTGGCTTGACGTTTGGATCTACTGATAGATGATGAACAACAAGGTTTGGATCAAGCCCAGGCATGTGGGGGTATGACCATGCAAAGTTGATAACTGATTCCTTGAGCAAGGTGCTGAGAGCCATTTCTTCTCCTTCTGTTAGGTTGACTGCAATGTAGGTGATCCTTGGACATTCTTCTGTTCCCAAGTTGATTGGCTTGGTTTCCTCTATGATGATCGGTGACTGCTCTGGTCTATAATCTTGGATAGGGGGAAGAGGCAAGGCTTCATCTTCTAGCGCCTGAATTGCCAGGTTTTCGCTAGAAGATATGCCCTTTGTTTTTACTATTTTGGAATCAGAATGTGCCCCAGAAGGGTTTTCACATAAAGACTCATGATGTTATTTTGCTTTATAATTTTTGCGACTAAAGCTTGCCTCTTCCCCAAAATATCCTTTTGGGTGAAGCGTATAAATAGATGTCGATGTTGGATCCTGGTTGACTACTGGATCTGATGCCCCCATGAATTCTAGGAGTGCTTGTGTGCTTTGGAACTCGTCGATGTGTGCGATGCTTGGTTGGTCCCAAGTTATGAGTTCAGGGTGTGTGAGGGGAAGGTCTATGAGGTTGATGGATAGTTGTTGGAGGACAGAAGTCCCCAGGAGGGTGTCGTTGGCAAAGATATCATCATAGGATGGGATGTCTTTCTCTTCGAGGATGTCTTTGATTTCCACGAGGTCATCCTGGCTATTCGAGAAGTTAACGCTAGTCATGTTGGTGCCCTCAGTTGCGGTATTGGGCTCTTGTTCGGGTAGGCGAGGGATATTAAAGCCAAGTCCTGGATGTTCAAGATTTTGTGATGGTGTGATAGGAAATAGATTTCCATCTTCTTGTGGTCCTAGACCACCGCCCTGATAGTTATATTGTTCTGTGACATTCTTGTATGGGATTGGATATTTCTCTTTGAAGTACTCAAGAAGTTGCATGTCACGGGATGGGGGATCTTTGTACAACCATCTGTTGATATCCAGCTCCATCTCTTTGCTGTTTATGTTGCCATGGGATTCAAAAGTCATAGATCTGATTTTCTTGATTTCATGATGCTCTTCAATAGGCTTGCTTTGGCGATCTGGGTGCCCTTGAGTATGTGGATCAAGCGGAAGGGCCCCTACGACAAATGCATCATGTAGGCTATATTCACCACAACCCTGGTTATTGATCTTGATGGAAGAGAGGGTGGAGGTGAGAATGGTTTCTGGATCACAATGGGATCGGGATGAGCTGGCAATAGAAGTACCAATGTCAGTTCCAGGACAATGAGTGGAGTGAGGGAATGATGCTTCCATCGCTTGACAGTATGCAAAGGGTTGGGGGTCAGCATGGATGGTAACCTCAGTGCCTTGATGCGGAAATTTGATGCACTGATGGTAAGTAGATGGTACAGCCTTAATGGAATGAATCCATGGTCGGCCTAGGAGGATATTAAATGGTAGGTCAAGATCAACAACATGGCAAATAGTATCTTGTGTTGCTGGGCCCAGCTGAATGGGCAAAGTAATGGTACCTTCTGAGGTATGCTACAAGTTATCATAGGCTTTGATAGTGATCACTTCATGTGCTATATCGGCCTGGGTGAACCCAATCTGCTGAATGAATTTTAAAGTACATAAGTTTAGAGCTGAGCCATTATCTATTAAGACCCGTTTGATGGCAAAGTCTTTGACCATGACGGCAATGCAGAGAGGAAGAGTATGGTCAGGAGCGACATCTGGTATATTAGATTCTTTGAAGGATAAGGCACATGCTGCTGATAGGTGTCCCACAAGAGTTTCAAACTGAGTTGTGTTAATGTCCGTGGGGACATGGCCTTCTTTTAGAGCTTTGTCCAGGATATCCTGATGGATGGGTGATGTGCGGAGCAAATCCAAGATAGATATTTGGGCTGGCATGTTCCCAAGATGCTCTATGATATTGTATTGTGCACTTGGTGCATTATGATATGTTGCACGTGCATTTGATGCTGGCCTGGTGTTAGACTATGCTGTGGATGCAGTAGATGTTGGCCTTGGAGGAGCAGCTGATCTCGGAGGAGCACCGGCAACAGTTATCCTACTACTACGGGTAGTTGCAGCACATTGTTGATCCGGCCCTCTGACGTGGATGGTATTGATGGTGGGCTCATCTTGGATGGGCTCAACTTGAGTTATGCATCCGACATACTTGTCATAGTTGATGTAGGCCACTGTGTGATCTTCTTGCTTGCCTTTGCCATGATTTTGGGACTGATTAGCGTTGGCTTGATTCTTCTCGGTATTGTGTTGAGGGAACACATTTTGATATATTTATAAATTGGCATTTGGTGAGGCTTGAGCAGGTGTATCTACTTGAATCTCTTTTTGATCAATGAGATCTTGGATATAGTTCTTGAGTCTCATACACTTCAGGGTAGTGTGTCCTTTCACATGATGGTAATCACAGTATTCATGTTCTTTATACCAATCAGACTTTGGTGCATTGTCATCCTTCTATGGGATGGGCGGATATGTGATCATATTTGCCTTGGCTAGCCGATAAAAGATCTGTTCCAAAGGCTCACCCAAAGGTGTGAAAGTCCTCTTTGGATTGTTCTGATTGTTGGGCTTGTTCTGCCTTGGGGCAACGTTAACTGCGTTAACAGGATTGCCTTGACGTGCTGGCTGTTGCTGTTGGTATTGCTGTCAATACTGTTGCACAGGTGGTTGATGAGCTTGAGGAGGCTGCTGATAAATAGGTGCTTGATATGCAGGAGCTAGTGGTTGCTGATAGATGGGCGCTTGTGGTGGCTGGTATGTTTGAGCTGGTGTAGGACTAGCCACAATGAATTGTACATTCTTAGTGTCAGTGGCTCCATCTGTAACAACATTCTTGTTACGATTCCAGTAACGAGATTTATCATTGTTGGGTTTGTTCTTGGAATCATCCTTGAAGTGACGAATAGTGCCTTCGTCTAGGAGAGCTTTCTTGATGCCTATGCCTTTGCTCTTGATGTCTTGGTATGTCTAGAGATAGTTCATTCACATGTGATGGGATAGCTTTGGATGCAGGTTATCAATGAAGATCTTTGTTAGATGCTTCTCTGGTGGCTGATATGATAACCTGGTTGTAAGATTCTGCCATCTTTGCAAGTATTCCGCAAGGCTTTCTCCATCTTTCTGCCTTGAGTTGCATAGGTCTAGCAAGGACAACTCATTCTCCATATTATGGGCATAGTGTGTGATGAACTTCTCAAAGAGTTCAGCAAAGGTTTTTATTGTCCCATGTGGTATTTTGTAAAACCACTCAATAGCAGTTCCTCCCAAGCTTTTGGGAAACAGGTGCAGGAGATAGTTATCACTGTAAGCCACTTCTTGGCACGCCATGTAGAACTTTTTGATATGGTTTACTAGATCTCCTTTCCCCCGATACTTTTCGAACTTGGGCATCTCAAAATGCTTGGGGAAAGGGATAGTTTCTATGGACTGATCGAAGGGATATGAGCACACCTCTTCGAACTTGTATGTTTTATTCTCTGTTCCACTTTGTAGCTCCTTTAGAGCATTTTTCATTGCCTCCCACTCAGCATTGAGTGGCAAGGGAACTGGGACTTCGGCTTGTGATGGAAGCTATGGAACTGGATATGGCGCTTGCTGTGGATAAATGAGTTGGAACTGATTTTGGGGCAATGGTTGCTAGGGATATTGCTGGTGTGGCATAGGGGGATATTGTGGTAAATGATATGGAACCGCTTGATGTTGTTGGGCTGCTTGCTGTTGTTGAACTGGTGGTTGTTGTGGGACTTCTTGCTGATATTGGACATTTGGAACTTGTTGTTGTAACTGATGGGTGGGAACTTGTTGTTGCTGGGGGATGATAGGGATTTGTTGCTGGGGCTGATAGCAAGGGACTTGCTCTTGTTGAGGAATGATGGGTGTTTCCTGAAAGGGGACATGTGGTTGCTGTGGGGGAGGCTGTTGGAATGATGCTGCTTGCGGGTATGATGGTGGTAGTTGCTGAGGTTGGCTTTGGGTTTGGCTGATATAAGCTGGGTGCATGCCTGCGTTACTTAGAGGTGGAACAGATGTGGGGAAGCAAGAAGCAAAGGGTTATGGGGTAAGATAGCTGGGGAAAGTTGGCTGTTGAGGTGGTGGAACTTGCTGGAAGGTATTTGGGATTTGGAACGAATAGCTTGAAGCTGGCGGTGGTTGGGGTAGTTACTGCTGTGCTGCTTGGGTGAAGGTAGTTTGTTGACTTGCAACCATAGATGTAGGGGATTGAGATGGGATCCCCCATGCCTTCATTTCTTCTTGTGTAAGGCCCCACTGAGAGCTTGTGTTAGGGTGCACTACAGCGGATGATGGAATGGTAGGAGCAATGGGAGCTTGGGACACGAATGATGGTTGAGAGAAAGGAGCTTGTTGAGTTTGTGGTTGAGCGGATGCTTGTGAGGAGGAAAATGAAGGAAACACCCAAGAGAAAGATGAGGTTGGAATGGGAAACGATTGTGCTAACCCCAAAGAAGAAGGTACGGGTGCTTGGGGGGTGAAGGGTGACAGTGCTCCTTTGATGGTGAAAGGCGTTGCTTGACTTGCGGATGGTGGCGAAGCTTTTGGTGTAAAAGCTTGCGTGAGAGGTGGAAGCTAACTTTGGGTTAAGCGTTGGATTTGGGCTTGGGCAGCCATAGCAGGAGATGAAGCAAAAGGGGTAGGAGATGGAGCAGGTAGGAAAGGGGAATGGTGGAAAGCTCTTGGGGTGTTTGCATGATAGGATCGGGGAATGATTGGACAAACGGAGAATATGCTTGTGCTGGAACTTGGATAGTATTGATGGGGATGCGTGGATAGAGAGATGGTGGGATGGAGGTACTTTCTGGTAGATAGTGGGCAAACGTGCTTTGCTGATGTTGTGGTACAAGGGCATTGGTCGCTGGTGGGCTTTCTGGAGGACTTGCAAATGCCTGGATTGCCAACGGGGATGAAGGGATGTTTGGATCTTCACATGGGTTACTGGCTTGGATCTGGGGATTGTAGGTCATCATGGCATTGGTGAAAAGGTTGGGATCGGATGAGGTTGTTGGTGGATAAGGATTCATACTTCTTCTTTTCCGAGATCTGGTCTCAACAGGCATGGAGATGCAAGTGCTAAATGGATGCAAGATGTTTGGCTAAAAGATGTTGATGGATGCAAAGTTGATGAACTTCTAAAGATGATGACTTTCTAGAATGCAATGCAAGGATGGATGAACTGCTTGGATTTGGATCAAGGATGGTGGAAGATTGGTGGGAGATGGTGGCAAATTGGTAAAAAAGCTTGGTGATGATGGAGGATTGGTGGGATGCTCTAATTTGGGTCAAGATTAGGTGGAGGATTGGTGGGATGCTGGTGGAAGATTACTAATTGTCAACAATGAGTTGTTATTTTTCCCTGATGGAGGATCAGTGATAGGACTTGGGCCAACCTAGGATAGACTGATGATCTTCGGTTAACTGGATGCTTATCAATACAAGCCAATCTCTTGCTCGAGATGATGAGGCTATGCAAGGAAAAGTTGGATTTCCTTTAGACAATGCTCTGTCAAAAAGGGGATGCTTTCCGATTTAGGATAAGGGATGGAAACAACTCAAAGGTTTTGAACACTAAGTGTTTGTGGATTTTGGATCTCTGGATTTTGGTACAAAAGATGGTGGGTTCTGATTTAGATGATGGATGCTGGATTTGGATGAAGGATATGGGATTCTGATGGTGGATTGCTAATGAAAAGATGGTGGAGGATAATGGAACAATGCTCTTTCTAAGAGGATGATGCAGATGCGACTGGGATGGATGATCTATGACGCTGCTAGGAGGATGATGGTGCATGCAACTAAGAAGGATTTCTAGGATGTAACTAAGGTTTGGTGATGATGCAAGGATGAAACTAGGATGAAGCTAGGATGATGGACTACCGAGATAAGATTGTGAGATCTGAAGGTAGAATGGACATGTTATGAATCCAGCTAATCTTCTCTTTCAAGGTTGATGTAGCGATGGTTTACTCGGAAATGGTAGGCAAACTGTTTGACTCTTGCATTATAGCCAATATTATCAAGTCTTTCTTGATATTTTTCTTCTGCTTGGGTTGCTTGGACAAAGGATTGATGGCTTTTAAGGTTCCTCTCTGCAACTTTCTTCTCTTGATAATCTTTGGATTTGGGCAACTTGGCTTTTGGATGTTTGATCAAATTGGGCATATCTTTGGAAAATTCTGATAGGTTTGAGAACAAAAGGCTCTTTGGATATCTGATTTCTGCAAGATTTCTTTAATATCAATTTTGTTGATTGGTTTGATTTTCTCAAGTGGCAAAGGATAAATTAAAAAGACTTCTGACAAGGCAATCTCTGCAAAGGGCAAAGAAACCTTGCGGGATACAAACAGGATGACTAACTCTGATAAACCTTTGAAAGTGTATGTTTCAACAAGTGTTTTCACGGAGTCTTTGACTGTCAAGAACTTCAAACAGATCTACCTAAGGAAGGTGAGTATCAAAATCGCTTGCTCACAGCTTGGTATCCCCCAGAAGGGAATACAAATGGTGTGTAATCTTGAGGTGACCCGGTAAACCCCTTGGAATCGGTCCTTGCACAAGGATTTTGATACTTTCGGATGTAGATAGGGTAGCCTCTATTTTATCAGGTTTTTAATAGTTCCATGGAGTCTCCATACCCAGTTATGCTGACCGGCTGTGACTCACTTAAGAGCCTAGCCAAAAATTCTAGGGGAGGAATATTTACCTTTCCCCAGATATTTGTATTTGGCACAAGATGCCCGGCGATTAGGAGATGTAAGTGAGTACTTTTTGCCTTCACTTTATTTATATACCGGCCAGGGGGGATACCGATTTGAGGTCGTTCTCTGAGGAGGAAGTGATTTTCTCCCCAGACAGGCCTCGCTAAAAGTAGAACAAGTGAACTTGTCCGAGTCCAAATGTTCTACGTTGCTTACTTTAGCAAGGATTTACAGAAAATGAAAGCTCCTAGATGCACATCAAGCAAGTTTGTTCATTTTTCCAATTTGATTAAGTTTGTCTGAACTTTGAAAAATGAAGACACACATGTTTAGATTTTGATTTGTTCTTTTCCTCAAAAACGTAAATGATTTGAGTGTTTGCAAGTTCTTTCCTTTTGGGCATTCAAGATTGATATTTGCGAGTTGATTTAGGAACTTTGAAAATGTGCTTTTTATCCTTAGATCATTCAAGATTGTGTTCATTTACTTGCTTTGAAATCTGAAACAAGAGAGGGAATAGAGTTGTTCGTTCTTTTTAGTGCATTCGAGATTTGGTTTGATTTTCAAATTGACAATGACACTTAGGACTTAGCTTCATTCCTTTAGTTTCATTCAAGATTTGGTTTGGTCCATTTTAGACTTAAAAACAAAGTTGCCTAGATTTAGTTTGATGCATGAATTTTAAAAGGCATTCAAGATTTTGCAATAAGAGACTTCTTCACATCAATAACAAAGCTTTAGGACTGATTTAGGAAAATTTTGAAACCTTTAGGAAAGTTTAGGAACCAAATTTGAAAAGTTTTAGCAAAGCTTTTCGATGATTTTGTTCCTAGTTTGCTTTGACATTTTTAACAAAACTTTGAAGACATTGCAAATGAAGTTCTTTTTTAGCTCTCTTTGATGCTTTTTAATTTTGATTTAGGACCATTTAGGATGATTTTTTAGTTGATTAGGGACCACTTAGCTTTCCAATGCAAACTTGATGTTCTTTTTATGCTCCCAAATCATAAAATGTTCCTACTTTGCATGAATGCATTTAAAACCTTGATGTTGCAAGGATGCAAATGTTTTGATTGATTTTTTCTTGTTTGTTAGAATAAATTTTGCAAATTTTAGTTCTTAATACATTTAAGAATGATTTGGGGGTTCATTTTAAGCACTAAAACAAGGTTTGTATGATTTTGCTTCCTTATGGATTTTTTTTGAAAAAAAATGGCCATGACCTTGCTAGAAGAAGAAGAAGTAGATGGAATAGAAGAATATAGACAAGAAGAGGAAGAAGAATTTGAAGAGCTCCATCCACCTATAAGCTTGAAAATTTTGAAAACACTCCAAAATCTATCAGAATATTTGCAAAGAACCCGTGAAGTGGGTCCCACCGGGCGTGCCAGAATGTAGACTATGATTTTGAACCTGTTACCTGTCTTGAAAGGCTGAAACATTCAAACATTAGACTAATCTAACATGTTCATGAACTTAAAAATAGCATAAGACATGAAAACAAAACCAAAGCCACCTCAAGATTGTTGCTAAAAAAACAAGTGCTATAGAGCAAATGTTTTATTCGCTTCAATTAGAGGGATGTGGGTGTGCTCTCTAAGCACTTGGAGCATATTCTAATGCATACTAAGATTGATTTTAGACCAAATATAGGTGTGATATGATGCTATATGCTATGCTAAACAATGAAAGAAACTATATTAATCCATTATTGCTAAGCTATGATGTTCTTTAAGAAAGCTTGAAGATGATAAAAAGAAACTAACAATTAGTATTGCTTATGCTAAGTCTAGAGCTAAATGGACATGATAACAATGCATAAAATGAAAGGTGAATGGATGTTTTGCTCTTAGAAATGAGGACTATTTATAGACTTTTGGGAGGATGAATGAGTGGCTAGGATCAAAATCCTTAAGAGAGGCCAAGATTCATTCAAAGGGGAGCACATGGATTGTGGTAGTTCAAGGCCACCTCCTTGTGACAAGTGTCACAAGGGCATTGGGTTGAAAGATGGGAGGAATGTGCACAATTTGGGAAATGTGCCTAAGGTCAAAGGGTGTAAGAAAGGGGTGAGGGGCTTCTTAAATGCATCATAAATGCATGTAAGAGGGATAAGGAGGCTTTAAATGCATCATAAATGCATGTAAAAGGGATAAGGAGGCTTTAAATACATCATAAATGCATGTAATAGATAAAGATTTATTTATTTCCATGGGTTTAGGTTTGAGAAAATTTATTAGAATAAATTTAATAAACATAAGGATTAAATATTTAATCTTAATTAAATATTTTGAGTTGGGGTTAGGGTTAGAAAATGATGGGATTAGCCTTTAATCGTAATTAAAGAGGGTTTTAGAAGATTTTGGAAGAGGTTAGTGGTTTTAGGAAAAAAGGCCAACTTTTGGTCAAAAAAATAAATTAATTATTTTTGGGGGGATTTTTGGTCAATTTATTAATTAAAATAATTAATAAATAGGGGATTAATGTTTAAATAAGATTTAAACATTTTTGGGAGGGATTTCTTAATTAAATATTTTTAATTAAGAAAAAGGGATTTAATGACATAAAAATAATTTAATTAATTAAATAAATAATTAATTAATAAATGATGATGTCATCAGGAATTTTTCAGAAAATAAAAATACTTTATTTTCTAAAGGATTTTTAGGTGTCTACATTTTGCCCCTCTTTGATGCGATGCCGCAAGTGGCATGGCTTCAAAGACAAGAAAATAAGATGCCCCAGACTAGAATTTAGAGGAATAAGGGATTGTGCCCCCTCGAGAAAATAACGCAAGGAGTAAACATTATGGAATTTTCTCGAAAGGAAACGGAGAAGGAAGGACCTAGGAAGAAGGGGAGATAAATAACCAAGCGTCCAAGAGCAAAGATGAGTGAATGCAAGATGAGATGGAATGCAAAATGCAGGATGCAGCTACATGAGGATGCAAGATTAATCTATATGATGCAGGATGCAGGGGAGATGGGGAAGCTCCAAGTGCAAATGTGGAGAGCACAACCTAGTTTAATATAGCAATGCTAGAGACCTGCCAAGGATACTGGGATCACGAGGCCTTGTCACCAGCGTTGCATAGGACTGATGCGAAAAAGACATGCAGGGTTGCCCCAGCATCGCACATGAAACCCGAAGGAGGCATGGTGGAAATGATGCTGAAGAAACCACAAACACATGACTGACTCACGAGCAGAAGCAAAAGATCAAAAGACCTTGCCCCAGATTATCCTCATTCGCAGCACACCATGATATAAAGGATCGTGGTGACGTTGAGTAGAGAACAATGAGAAGCTGTAAAAGATTAACAAGACCCAAAGGACAAAATCCAAGGTCAAAATGAAAACTCCAAAAAGACATCCTTTGCCAAGGAGAGAGATTTGATTTGATTGATGGCGGGAAGATTAGATCGGATAGGAGGAAGGATACATCCTCAAGGACCTGCTGATTGATGAGAGAATGAGTGGTGTTGTTTGCTGGCAAATGATGAAGTCAAAGAATAATCACGGTGATCAAGAATAGTCGACAATTGAGGTTGTTGAAGTACAAGGCTGGGTAGGACAAAGTGTGCTGATCAAAATGCTACTGCAGGACTGACAAGGACTGATGTACAACGGACGGGAAAAGATATACAATGGATATGTACAAAAGCTCAGGATTGGGGATAGGAAGATCTCGCTATACAGGATAGAGTACAAGATATATGCAAGATATGGTACAAGATATGTGCAAGAGGGATTGTGGTGTTGCTAAAGGTTGATGGAAAAAGGAATGCTGGGGGATGGTGGATGGGGATGGAAATGGGAGAAAAAGGACTGAGATGGTGGGATGGGGGATGGGAGTTTGATAGATAATGACTCAGTCCACTATGTATGGTGCCTGAGTGCCAGGTTTTCACCAACATACTTGTCCAAGGCGCCTGAATTGCCAAGTTTTCACCATTGGATGATTTTTTCTTTTCTTTTTTCCTTTTTTACTTTTTTTTGCTTTTTTTGCTTTTTTTGATTTTTTATGACTTTTTGCTACTTTTTCCAATTTTTATAGATTTTTTGAATATGTAGGATCTGGTTCAGGCATAGAACCTCTTCAGATGTATGATGTTGATTGGATCATTCAAAAGCTCTCCTTCTGGTGTAGATAGCTGATAAGCTCCGGAGCTGAAGCGTGAGGTGACCACATAGGGGCCCAGCCAAGTAGGCTCAAACTTGCCTTTCTTTTCACGATTTGCTTGGACCTTTTGATTTTCTTTGAGAACCATGTCACCGACTTGGAACTGTCTAGGATGGACCTTCTTGTTATAACTCCTTTTGAGTTGATTCTGGTATGCAACCAGGTGATCGTAGGCTTGCTGTCTCTTTTCATCTAGCAGATCTAGCTGTGTGAGCCGGGCCACACAATAGCCTTCATCAGTTGTATAGTTCTTCATGGAGACTCGCAATGATGGGAGCTCGACCTCAATCGGCAGAATGACTTCTACACCATATACAAGGGAATATGGGGTGGTGCCTGTGGGAGTGCGATAGGAAGTGCGGTAGGCCCAAAGGGCGGGATTGATTTGGAGGTGCTAGTCACGACCAGAATCATTGACAACCTTCTTGAGGATTTTCAAGATAGTTTTGTTGGTTGCCTCAGCTTGGCCATTTCCTTGAGGGAAATATGGACTGGAGAAATGGTGATGGATGTGGAGTCTGGCACACAGATCATCCACATGCTGGTTTTCAAAAGGTGTGCCATGGTCTGTGGAAATGGTAGATGGTATGCCGAAGTGGCAGATGATGTGGTAAAGGATGAACTTGGATATTTGGATGCCAGTAGTTAGGGTGAGCGGAATCGCTTCAACCCATTTGGTAAAGTACTCTGTGGCTGTTATGATATACTTGTGTCCATCCAAAGAGAGGGGGGTGATCAAGCCAATGAGGTCGAGGCCCCAACATGAAAAAGGCCATGGTGGTGCAATAGGCTGTAGATCTTGTGCTGGTGCATGTATCAAATTGGCATGCTGTTGACATGGGAGACATTTCTTGACAAATTCACACGCATCATGTTCCATTGTTGGCCAATAATATCCAACTCTAAGCAGCTACCTTGCTAGAACCATGCCACTCGTGTGGGCACCAAAAATTCCAGCGTGAACTTCTTGTAAGGCCAGGATGGCCTCGTTTGAATCTAAACATCTAGATAGGACATTGTGATACCCACGACGATAAAGGGTGTTGGCTACAAGAGTGTAGCGGGAAGCTCTACGAATAAGGTTTTGGTGTTGGTTATTGGTGAGATGGGGAGATATGATACCATTCTTTAGATATACGTGGATGTCGTGGTACCATGGGGACTGAGGACCAACCAAGACACACACCATTTCTGCCTCAGCGTTCTCATAAGCTGGCATATGTAGCTGCTCAATTAGGAATTCATACTGTGATGCGTCGCATGGGATTTCTAACAAGGATCCAATGGTTGCCATTGCATCTGCTGCTTTGTTCTGAAGTCTTGGGATCTGTGTGAACTGTAGATGTAGGAAATGCTCTTTCAGTTTGTTCACCAGCTCTTTGTAAGGTAGCAACTTGTCATCCTTTGTCTAATATTCATCTAGGACTTGTTTGATAATCAGCCGTGAATCTCCAAACACTTGTAAGTCTATGATATTCCACTGAATGGCTATTCTGAGACCTGAGATGAGTGCCTCATATTTTGCAATGTTGTTGGTACATGGGAATCCCAATTTGAATGATTTTGGGATGTAGTCACCTTGAGGTGTGACGAATAGGATTCCTGCCCCTGATCCATGTGATGTGTAGGAGCCATCAAAGTATAGTTTCCACATGGGTTGTTCTTTGATCACACATAAGTGTTCATCAGGGAATTCCATGATTAGTGGATAGGCATCCACCAGTGGTGCTTCTGCTAGCTGATCGGCAATGACTTGCCCTTTGATTGCTTTGCGATCAATATACTGGATGTCAAACTCACTGAGTATCATGACCCATTTTGCCATATGGCCTGTGAGAGTTGTCTTTGATAGTAGATATTTGAGGGGGTCCACCTTTGAAATGAGCTTGATTGTGTGACTGAGCATGTAAGGTCTAAGCTTTTGAGTGGTAAAGACCACTGCAAGGCATGCTTTTTCCATAGGTGAATAATTAAGCTCATATCCGACAAGAGTGCGACTGATGTAATAGATGGCTCTCTCCTTGTTGTCATCATCATGCTGAGCTAAGAGTGCCCCCAGTGCTGTAGTGGTTGCCGAGATGTAGAGTATGAGAGGGTGTCCTGGAATTGGTGGTACTAGGATTGGAGAATTGGCAAGATACTCCTTGAGCTTATCAAAGCTTCTTTGACATATGGGATCCCATTTGAAGCTTGTGTCTTTGCATAGGAGATGCGTAAAAGGTTGGCACTTGTCGGCTAACTGAGAAATGAATCGACGCACTGATTGAAGCTTTCCTTGTAGGCTTCTGAGCTGTTTGAGTATTCTTGGTGGAGGCATCTCTGTTATTGCTTTGACCTTCTTGGGGTCTATCTCTATGCCTCGTCGCGATACTATGAAACCTAGGAGCTTTCCAGATGTAACACCAAAGATACATTTCTTTGGATTAAGCTTTAAGCCATAATGATTCAGATGATCAAACACATGCTCTAAGATGTTGAGGTGTTCATCCCTTGTTTTGGATTTTGCAAGGATATCATCCACATAGTCTTCAAGGATCTTGTGGATCATGTCATGGAAGATCGCTGTCATTGCTCGCTGATATGTTGCTCCTGCATTCTTTAGCCCAAAGGGCATCATATTGTAGCAGAAGGTACCCCATGGGGTTGTGAATGTTGTTTTATGTTGATCTACTTCTGCTATATGAATCTGGTTGTAGCCAAAAAGCCATCCATGAGTGATAGCATTTCGTGACCCGCTGTGAGGTCTACAAGCATGTCTATGTTTGGCAATGGGAAATCATCCTTAGGGCATGCCTTGTTCAAGTCCCTGAAATCAGTACAGATTCTGATGTCGCCAGAAGGCTTTGTGACTGGCACCATGTTAGAGATCCATTCTGAGTAGTCGATTGCTCTGATGATTTTTGCTTGAAGGAGCTTCTCAAGCTCTACTTTAACTAGTAATGCTACCTTTGGATGCATTTTCCTTAGCTTCTTCTTCACTGGCTTGACGTTTGGATCTACTGATAGATGATGAACAACAAGGTTTGGATCAAGCCCAGGCATGTGGGCGTATGACCATGCAAAGTTGATAATTGATTCCTTGAGCAAGGTGCTAAGAGCCATTTCTTCTCCTTCTATTAGGTTGATTGCAATGTAGGTGATCCTTGGACATTCTTCTATTCCCAAGTTGATTGGCTTGGTTTCTTCTATGATGATCGGTGACTGCTCTGGTCTATAATCTTGGATAGGGGGAAGAGGCAAGGCTTCATCTTCTAGTGCTTGAATTGCCAGGTTTTCGCTAGAAGATACGCCCTTTGTTTTTACTATTTTGGAATCAGAATGTGCCCCAGAAGGGTTTTCACATAAAGACTCATGATGTTCTTTTGCTTTATCATTTTTGCGACTAAAGCTTGCCTCTTCCCCAAAATATCCTTTTGGGTGAAGCGTATAAATAGATGTCGATGTTGGATCCTGGTTGACTGCTGGATCTGATGCCCCCATGAATTCTAGGAGTGCTTGTGCACTTTGGAACTCGTCGATGTGTGCGATGCTTGGTTGGTCCCAAGTTATGAGTTCAAGGTGTGTGAGGGGAAGGTCTATGAGGTTGATGGATAGTTGTTGGAGGACAGAAGTCCCCAGGAGGGTGTCGTCGGCAAAGATATCATCGTAGGGTGGGATGTCTTTCTCTTCGGGGATGTCTTCGATTTCCACGAGGTCATCCTGGCTATTCAAGAAGTTAACGCTAGTCATGTTGGTGCCCTCAGTTGCGGTATTGGGCTCTTGTTCGGGCAGGCGAGGGATATTAAAGCCAAGTCCTCGATGTTCAAGATTTTGTGATGGTGTGATAGGAAACAGATTTCCATCTTCTTGTGGTCCTAGACCACCGCCCTGATAGTTATATTGTTCTGTGACATTCTTGTATGGGATTGGATATTTCTCTTTGAAGTACTCAAGAAGTTGCGTGTCATGGGATGGGGGATCTTTGTACAACCATCTGTTGATATCCGGCTCCATCTCTTTGCTGTTTATGTTTCCATGGGATTCAAAAGTCATAGATCCAATTTTCTTGATTTCATGATGCTCTTCAATAGGCTTGCTTTGGCGATCTGGGTGCCCTTGAGTAAGTGGATCAAGCGGAAGGGCCCCTACGACAAATGCATCATGTAGGCTATATTCACCACAACCCTGGTTATTGATCTTGACGGAAGAGAGGGTGGAGGTGAGAATGGTTTCTGGATCGCAATGGGATCGGGATGAGCTGGCAATAGAAGTGCCAATGTCAGTTCCAGGACAATGAGTGGAGTGAGGGAATGATGCTTCCATCGCTCTACAGTATGCGAAGGGTTGGGGGTCAGCATGGATGGTAACCTCAGTGCCTTGATGCAGAAATTTGATGCACTGATGGTAAGTAGATGGTACAGCCTTAATGGAATGAATCCACGGTCGGCCTAGGAGGATATTAAATGGTAGGTCAAGATCAACAACATGGTAGATAGTATCTTGTGTTGCTGGGCCCAGCTGAATGGGCAAAGTAATGGTACCTTCTGAGGTATGCTCCAAGTTATCATAGGCTTTGATAGTGATCACTTCATGTGCTATATCGGCCTGGGTGAACCCAATCTACTGAATGAATTTTAAAGTACATAAGTTTAGAGCTGAGCCATTATCTATTAAGACCCGTTTGATGGAAAAGTCTCTGACCATGATGGCAATGTGGAGAGGAAGAGTATGGTCAGGAGCGACATCTGGTATATCAGATTCTTTGAAGGATAAGGCACATGCTGCTGATAGGTGTCCCACAAGAGTTTCAAACTGAGTTGTGTTAATGTCTATGGGGACATGGCCTTCTTTTAGAGCTTTGTCTAGGATCTCCTGATGGATGGGTGATGTGCGGAGTAAATCCAAGATAGATATTTGGGCTGGCATGTTCCCAAGATGCTCTATGATATTGTATTGTGCACTTGGTGCATTATGCTGTGTTGCGTGTGCATTTGATGCTGGCCTGGTGTTAGACTATGCTGTGGATGCAGTAGATGTTGGCCTTGGAGGAGTAGCTGATCTCCGAGGAGGACCGGCAACAGTTATCCTACTACTGCGGGTAGTTGCAGTACATTGTTGATCCGGCCCTCTGACGTGGATGGTATTGATGGTGGACTCATCTTGGATGGGCTCAACTTGAGTTATGCATCCGACATACTTTTCATAGTTGATGTAGGCCGCTGTGTGATCTTCTTGCTTTCCTTTGCCATGATTTTGGGGCTGATTGGCGTTGGCTTGATTCTTCCTGGTATTGTGTTGAGGGAACACATTTTGATATATTTGTAAATTGGCATTTGGTGAGGCTTGAGAAGGTGTATCTACTTGAATCTCTTTTTGATCAATGAGATCTTGGATATAGTTCTTGAGTCTCATAAACTTCAGGGTAGTGTGTCCTTTCACACGATGGTAATCATAGTATTCATGTTCTTTATACCAATCAGACTTTGGTGCGTTGTCATCTTTCTGTGGGATGGATGGATATGTGATCATATTTGCCTTGGCTAGCCGATAAAAGATCTGATCCAGAGGCTCACCCAAAGGTGTGAAAGTCCTCTTTGGATTGTTCTGATTGTTGGGCTTGTTCTACCTTGGGGCAACGTTAACTGCGTTAATAGGATTGCCTTGACGTGCTGGCTGTTGCTGTTGGTATTGCTGTCGATACTATTGCACAGGTGGTTGATGAGCTTGAGGAGGCTGCTGATAAATAGGTGCTTGATATGCGGGAGCTAGTGGTTGCTGATAGATGGGCGCTTGTGGTGGTTGGTATGTTTGAGCTGGTGTAGGACTAGTCACAATGAATTGTACATTCTTAGTGTCAGTGGCTCCATCTGTAACAACATTCTTGTTACGATCCCAGTAATGGGATTTATCATTGTTGGGTTTGTTCTTGGAATCATCCTTGAAGTGACGAATAGTGCCTTTGTCTAGGAGAGCTTTCTCGATGCCTATGCCTTTGCTCTTGATGTCTTGGTATGTCTGGAGATAGTTCATTCACATGTGATGGGATAGCTTTGGATGCAGGTTATCAATGAAGATCTTTGTTAGATGCTTCTCTGGCGGCTGATATGATAACCTGGTTGTAAGATTCTACCATCTTTGCAAGTATTCCGCAAGGCTTTCTCCATCTTTCTGCTTTGAGTTGCATAGGTCTAGCAAGGACAACTCATTCTCCA
Organism: Chamaecyparis obtusa; assembly: GCA_027943335.1. Classification (NCBI taxonomy): domain Eukaryota; kingdom Viridiplantae; phylum Streptophyta; class Pinopsida; order Cupressales; family Cupressaceae; genus Chamaecyparis; species Chamaecyparis obtusa. The sequence continues at coordinate 283,185 of BSBK01003814.1, forward strand.
TATTATGGGCATAGTGTGTGATGAACTTCTCAGAGAGTTCAGCAAAGGTTTTTATTGTCCCATGTGGTATTTTGTAAAACCACTCAACAGCAGTTCCTCCCAAGCTTTTGGGAAACAGGTGCAGGAGATAGTTATCACTGTAAGCCACTTCTTGGCACGCCATGTAGAACTCTTTGATATGGTTTACTGGATCTCCTTTCCCCTAATACTTGTCGAACTTGGGCATCTCAAAATGCTTGGGGAAAGGGATAGTTGCTATGGACCGATCGAAGGGATATGAGCACACCTCTTCGAACTTGTATGTTTTATTCTCTGTTCCACTTTGTAGCTCCTTTAGAGCATTTTTCATTGCCTCCCACTCAGCATTGAGTGGCGAGGGAACTGGGACTTCTGCTTGTGATGGAAGCTGTGGAACTGGATATGGTGCTTGCTGTGGATAAATGGGTTGGAACTGATTTTGGGGCAATGGTTGCTAGGGATATTGCTGGTGTGGCATAGGGGGATATTGTGGTAAATGATATGGAACCGCTTGATGTTGTTGGGCTGGTTGCTGTTGTTGAACTGGCAGTTGTTGTGGGACTGCTTGCTGATATTGGACATTTGAAACTTGCTGTTGTAACTGATGGGTGGGAACTTGTTGTTGCTGGGGGATGATAGGGATTTTTTACTGGGGCTGATAGCAAGGGACTTGCTGTTGTTGAGGAATGATGAGTGTTTACTGAAAGGGGACATGTGGTTGCTGTGGGGGTGGCTGTTCGAATAATGCTGCTTGCGGGTATGATGGTGGTAGTTGTTGAGGTTGGCTTTTCGTTTGGCTGATATAAGCTGGGTACATTCCTGCGTTACTTAGAGGTGGAACAGATGTGGGGAAGCTAGAAGAAAAGGGTGATGGGGTAAGATAGCTGAGGAAAGTTGGCTGTTGAGGTGGTGGAACTTGCTGGAAGGTATTTGGGATTTGGGATGAATAGCTTAAAGCCGGCGGTGGTTGGGGTAGTTGCTGCTGTGCTACTTGGGCAAAGGCGGTTTGTTGACTTGCAACCATAGATGTAGGGGATTGAGATGGGATCCCCCATGCCTTCATTTCTTCTTGTGTAAGGCCCCACTGAGAGCTTGTGTTGGGGTGCACTGCAACGGATGATGGAATGGTAGGAGCAACAGGAGATTGGGACATGAATGATGGTTGAGAGAAAGGAGCTTGTTGAGTTTGTGGTTGAGCGGATGCTTGTGAGGAGGAAAATGAAGGAAACACCCAAGAGAAAGATGAGGTTGGAATGGGAAGCGATTGCGCTAACCCCAAAGAAGAAGGTATGGGTGCTTGGGGGGTGAAGGGTGACGGTGCTCCTTTGATGGTGAAAGGCGTTGCTTGACTTGCGGATGGTGGCGAAGCTTTTGGTGTAAAAGCTTGCGTGAGAGGTGGAAGCTGACTTTGGGTTAAGCATTGGATTTGGGCTTGGGCAGCCATAGCAGATGATGAAGCAAAAGGGGTAGGAGATGGAGCGGATGGCGCTGCAGCTTGTGTTGCGGGACTGGCGAGGCTTTCTTGCAAAAAAAGGGGAATGGTGGAAAGCTCTTGGGGTGTTTGCATGATAGGATCGGGGAATGATTGGACAAACGGAGAATATGCTTGTGCTAGAACTTGGATAGTATTGATGGGGATGTGTGGATAGAGAGATGGTGCGATGGAGGTACTTTCTACAAGATAGTGGGCAAACGTGCTTTGCTGATGTTGCGGTACAAGGGCATTGGTCGCTGGTGGGCTTTCTGGAGGACTTGCAAATGCCTGGATTGCCAACGGGGATGAAGGGATGTTTGGATCTTCACATGGGTTACTGGCTTGGATCTGGGGATTGTAGGTCATCATGGCGTTGGTGAAAAGGTTGGGATCGGATGAGGTTGTTGGTGGATAAGGATTCATGCTTCTTCTTTTTCGAGATCTGGTCTCAACAGGCATGGAGATGCAAGTGCTAAATGGATGCAAGATGTTTGGCTAAAAGATGTTGATGGATGCAAAGTTGATGAACTTCTAAAGATGATGACTTTCTAGAATGCAATGCAAGGATGGATGAACTGCTCGGATTTGGATCAAGGATGGTGGAAGATTGGTGGGAGATGGTGGCAAATTGGTAAAAAACCTTGGTGATGATGGAGGATTGGTGGGATGCTCTGATTTGGGTCAAGATTAGGTGGAGGATTGGTGGGATGCTGGTGGAAGATTACTAAGTGTCAACAATGAGTTGTTATTTTTCCCTAATGGAGGATCAGTGATAGGACTTGGGCAAACCTAGGATAGACTGATGATCTTCGGTTAACTAGATGCTTATCAATACAAGCCAATCTCTTGCTCGAGATGATGAGGCTGTGCAAGGACAAGTTGGATTTCCTTTAGACAATGCTCTGTCAAAAAGGGGATGCTTTCCGATTTAGGATAAGGGATGGAAACAACTCAAAGGTTTTGAACACTAAGTGTTTGTGGATTTTGGATCTCTGGATTTTAGTACAAAAGATGGTGGGTTCTGATTTAGATGATGGATGCTGGATTTGGATGAAGGATATGGGATTCTGATGGTGGATTGCTGATGAAAAGATGGTGGAGGATAATGGAACAATGCTCTTTCTAAGAGGATGATGCAGATGCGACTGGGATGGATGATCTATGACACTGCTAGGAGGATGATGGTGCATGCAACTAAGAAGGATTTCTAGGATGTAACTAAGGTTTGGTGATGATGCAAGGATGAAACTAGGATGAAGCTAGGATGACGGACTACCGAGATAAGATTGTGAGATCTGAAGGTAGAATGGACATGTTATGAATCCAGCTAATCTTCTCTTTCAAGGTTGATGTAGCGATGGTTTACTCGGAAATGGTAGGCAAACTGTTTGACTCTTGCATTATAGCCAATATTATCAAGTCTTTCTTGATATTTTTCTTCTGCTTGGGTTGCTTGGACAAAGGATTGATGGCTTTTAAGGTTCCTCTCTGAAACTTTCTTCTCTTGATAATCTTTGGATTTGGGCAACTTGGCTTTTGGATGTTTGATCAAATTGGGCATATCTTTGGAAAATTCTGATAGGTTTGAGAACAAAAGGCTCTTTGGATATCTGATTTCTGCAAGATTTCCTAAATATCAATTTTGTTGATTGGTTTGATTTTCTCAAGTGGCAAAGGATAAATTAAAAAGACTTCTGACAAGGCAATCTCCGCAAAGGGCAAAGCAACCTTGTGGGATACAAACAGGATGACTGACTCTGATAAAGCTTTGAAAGTGTATGTTTCAACAAGTGTTTTCATGGAGTCTTTGACTGTCAAGCACTTCAAACAAATCTACCTAAGGAAGGTGAGTATCAAAATCGCTTGCCCACAGCTTGGTATCCCCCAGAAGGGAATACAAATGGTGAGTAATCTTGAGGCGACCCGGTAAACCCCTTGGAATCGGTCCTTGCACAAGGATTTTGATACTTTCGGATATAGATAGGGTAGCCATTATTTTATCAGGTTTTTAATAGTTCCGTGGAGTCTCCATACCCGGTTATGCTGACCGCCTGTGACTCACTTAAGAGCCTAGCCAACAACGCTAGGGGAGGAATATTTACCTTTCCCCAGACATTTGTATTTGGCACAAGATGCCCGGCGATTAGGAGATGTAAGTGAGTACTTTTTGCCTTCACTTTATTTATATACCGGCCGGGGGGGATACCGGTTTGAGGTCGTTCTCCGAGGAGGAAGCACTTTTCTCCCCAGACAAGCCTCGCTAAAAGTAGAACAAGTGAACTTGTCCGAGTCCAAATGTTCTACGTTGCTTACTTTAACAAGGATTTACAGAAAATGAAAGCTCCTAGATGCACATCAAGCAAGTTTGTTCATTTTTCCAATTTGATTAAGTTTGTCTGAACTTTAAAAAATGAAGACACACATGTTTAGATTTTGATTTGTTCTTTTCCTCAAAAACGTAAATGATTTGAGCGTTTGCAAGTTCTTTCCTTTTGGGCATTCAAGATTGATATTTGCGAGTTGATTTAGGAACTTTGAAAATGTGATTTTTATCCTTAGATCATTCAAGATTGTGTTCATTTACTTGCTTTGAAATCTGAAACAAGAGAGGGAATAGAGTTGTTCGTTCCTTTTAGTGCATTCGAGATTTGGTTTGATTTTCAAATTGACAATGACACTTAGGACTTAGCTTCATTCCTTTAGTTTCATTCAAGATTTGGTTTGGTCCATTTTAGACTTAAAAACAAAGTTGCCTAGATTTAGTTTGATGCATGAATTTTAAAAGGCATTCAAGATTTTGCAATAAGAGACTTGTTCACATCAATAACAAAGCTTTAGGACTGATTTAGGAAAATTTTGAAACCTTTAGGAAAGTTTAGGAACCAAATTTGAAAAGTTTTAGCAAAGCTTTTTGATGATTTTGTTCCTAGTTTGCTTTTGACATTTTTAACAAAACTTTGAAGACATTGCAAATGAAGTTCTTTTTTAGCTCTCTTTGATGCTTTTTAATTTTGATTTAGGACCATTTAGGATGATTTTTTAGTTGATTAGGGACCACTTAGCTTTCCAATGCAAACTTGATGTTCTTTTTATGCTCCCAAATCATAAAATGTTCCTACTTTGCATGAGTGCATTTAAAACCTTGATGTTGCAAGGATGCAAATGTTCTGATTGATTTTTTCTTGTTTGTTAGAATAAATTTTGCAAATTTTAGTTCTTAATGCATTTAAGAATGATTTGGGGGTTCATTTTAAGCACTAAAACAAGGTTTGTATGATTTTGCTTCCTTATGGATTTTTTTTGAAAAAAAATGGCCATGACCTTGCTAGAAGAAGAAGAAGTAGATGGAATAGAAGAATATAGACAAGAAGAGGAAGAAGAATTTGAAGAGCTCCATCCACCTATAAGCTTGAAAAATTTGAAAACACTCCAAAATCTATCAGAATGTTTGCAAAGAACCCGTGAAGTGGGTCCCACCAGGTGTGCCAGAATGTAGACTGTGATTTTGAACCTGTTACCTGTCTTGAAAGGCTGAAACATTCAAACATTAGACTAATCTAACATGTTCATGAACTAAAAAATAGCATAAGACATGAAAACAAAACCAAAGCCACCTCAAGATTGTTGCTAAAAAAATAAGTGCTATAGAGCAAATGTTTTATTCGCTTCAATTAGAGGGATGTGGGTGTGCTCTCTAAGCACTTGGAGCATATTCTAATGCATACTAAGATTGATTTTAGACCAAATATAGGTGTGATATGATGCTATATGCTATGCTAAACAATGAAAGAAACTATATTAATCCATTATTGCTAAGCTATGATGTTCTTTAAGAAAGCTTGAAGATGATAAAAAGAAACTAACAATTAGTATTGCTTACGCTAAGTCTAGAGCTAAATGGACATGATAACAATGCATAAAATGAAAGGTGAATGGATGTTTTACTCTTGGAAATGAGGACTATTTATAGACTTTTGGGAGGATGAATGAGTGGCTAGGATCAAAATCCTTAAGAGAGGCCAAGATTCATTCAAAGGGGAGCACATGGATTGTGCTAGTTCAAGGCCACCTCCTTGTGACAAGTGTCACAAGGGCATTGGGTTGAAAGATGGGAGGAATGTGCACAATTTGGGAAATGTGCCTAAGGTCAAAGGGTGTAAGAAAGGGGTGAGGGGCTTCTTAAATGCATCATAAATGCATGTAAGAGGGATAAGGAGGCTTTAAATGCATCATAAATGCATGTAAGAGGGATAAGGAGGCTTTAAATGCATCATAAATGCATGTAAGAGAAGCCTCTAGAAGTTTGTTGACTTTGGTTAATGTTTAGGAGTTGGCTAATCTTGGTTAGGGAATGTGACAAGGTTAGGGAGGTGATTAGGATTAGGATTAGGATTAGGACTTTCTAGAAGAGTCTAGCACTTCCTTAGGATAAATAAGGATTTTTAGGAAATAGATAAAGATTTATTTATTTCCATGGGTTTAGGTTTGAGAAAATTTATTAGAATAAATTTAATAAACATAAGGATTGAATATTTAATCTTAATTAAATATTTTGAGTTGGGGTTAGGGTTAGAAAATGATGGGATTAGCCTTTAATCGTAATTAAAGAGGGTTTTAGAAGATTTTGGAAGAGGTTAGTGGTTTTAGGAAAAAAGGCCAACTTTTGGTCAAAAAAATAAATTAATTATTTTTGGGGGGATTTTTGGTCAATTTATTAATTAAAATAATTAATAAATAGGGGATTAATGTTTAAATAAGATTTAAACATTTTTGGGAGGGATTTCTTAATTAAATATTTTTAATTAAGAAAAAGGGATTTAATGACATAAAAATAATTTAATTAATTAAATAAATAATTAATTAATAAATGATGATGTCATCAGGGATTTTTTAGAAAATAAAAATACTTTATTTTCTAAAGGATTTTTAGGTGTCTATACATACAATTTTGTTTTATTAAAAAAATTATAGATGTCAATGAACTTCTATCATTACCAAAGAGTAGAGCTCAAACTGAATGAAATCCAATGTAATTATAGTATAAGCCAAATCATAAAAGCAATCTCGTGTCATGCAAAATTGATCCAAAACTAAATATTGATCCACTCAAATTGAACCAAATGGTATAAGTGCACAATTAGTTGAATGACATCTGTAGAACAATATCAAATATGCATATACATATGTGTGTGTGTGTTTGTGTGTGTTATATAAGGTGACAAAATATGTGTACTTACTTATATCTAGATATAGATATAGATGTAGATATAGACACACACACACACATTTATATACATACAAATGTTTTGTATGAGGTGAAGAAATACATTGTGACATCAAGATTAATTCTTCATTATAGTCTAAAGAGATAACTACTCCATTCCCTCACATTTAATTTCCTAAATTAGCATTCAAAATCCATTCAACTAGGTTGATTTATATTTAACATAACTAATTAAATGACCTTAGTGAGCTTCAGGAAAAATCTTATTTCCTTTACATCTTTGGTGAATGTGTCCAATCTTGCAATCTCTAATTTTTTACCTTAAGGTTCATACTCGCTTCATTTTCTTTAGGATTTTAGATCTATAACTATTTTATTTCTATATCATTGTTTTCATATTTAATAAGCTTTTGTATTCTTGACCATTGTTCTTTTATTTTTTTATTTTATACCTAAGGTTTTTGTTTTGTTATGCTCTTAATTTTTACCTACCTTACATGTCTTTTGACACTCCATTAGGGTTTCACTTTTTAGATGTAATATAGCATTGGATTTTATAATTTTTTTAAAATTTAAAAGTAATTTATAGTTCCTTAACTTTCCATCCTTCCTCATTGTAGGTATTATTTATTGTTTAGAACCACTTTGATGGTCCACAAGAATGATCACGAGGCCCATTTGATTAAACAAAATCTATCACTCATCAAGAAAATTTAATTTCATGCAATAATCGCTCAAGCCAATTCTCCTCATTAAATAGTAAGTCTCTTTTATAAAATATTCAGAATTCCATGTGGCACAAATATTTTACATGATCTTGGATCCTTATTGACTTGTTCTAATGACATATATTCTTCTATCCATTTCTCTTTTTGATGATATTCTTAACCTCACCAACCCTATGAATAACTCCTAGTGAAGTCGTTAATATCACTATCTTTCTTACATCTATCATAGCATTGTCCCTCATTATATCTTACCCTATACCTATTACTATTCAACTACTCTTTTGACTTCCATTCACATCCCATCCTTCCATCCAAAAGTCAAAAAATCATCTATTGATGTGTCCTATAACATTCCTCATTGACAAACCATGGATCATTCAATCTTATCCTTCATCTTTCTAACCCTTTCCATATTGCTATCCATCCATCCATGAACATGTCTTCGCCTCTTAATTGGTGAATTTCCTATACCTCCTCCATTATTTGGTATTGGATAAATCTTAAACTAAAACATAAAATATATAAAGGATGTTAGAAAAATAAACTAATTGTCCCCTTGATAAGATATGCATTTTAGTTTACTATTTAGATGTTTCCCCATTTGTTTCACCTATGTCCAACAACACCCTTCTTTCTACCTCTACCTTTAAAACATTACTAGGAGAAGCGGTTAATCATAAAGGAGACCAACAACGATAATGGTGACTCTACTACTTACAACAGGCAATAATCCCTTAGGGCCCATTTGGTGCATGGAATATGAGCTCTAATTCCAGAATTAGATTTTTGGATAATTTAATTCCATATTTGTGTCCATCCAAAAAATTGGAATTGGAATTTTGAAATTCCAATTCCAATTCCAATTTTTATAAAACCAAATTTAATATTTTGTGGGATCCATGACTATAAGGATGTATATTATATTGCTATAAGGATATATATATATATATATATATATATATATATATATATATATATACACACACACACACACACACACACACACACACACACACACACACACACATACATGTGTGTATATACATATGTGTATATGCACACACACGTGTGTATATATGTGTATATATACATGTGTGTATATACATATGTGTGTATATACACACACATGTGTATATGTGTGTGTACACACACACGTGTATATGTGTATATATATACACAAATGTGTGTGTGTATATATATATATACACGTGTGTATTTGTGTATATATATACACATGAGTGTATATATATATACACACATATATGTGTGGATATATATGTGTGTGTGTGTGTACACACATGTATGTGTGTATATATACACGTGTGTGTACACACACATGTATGTGTGTATATATACACGTGTGTATATATACACACGTGTAGATATACACACGTGTAGATATACACACGTGTAGATATACACACGTGTATATATAAATGCACGTGTGTGTATGTGTGTGTATACACACACATGTACACATGTGTGTGTATACACATGTGTGCATATATGTATATACACACATGTATACACATGTTACACACACGTGTGTATGTGTATATATACACATGTGTGCATATATGTATATATATACACATGTATGTGTGTATATATACATATGTATACACACAATATTTAAAGAAATTAAAATACAGAATTAAAATTCCTTATGCATCTTCTTAGTCATCTTTCGGGTGAACCAAACAGGTCATCCCATATTCCGGAAATCATTTTCAAAATTTGTATTTTCCAAAATTACAACATCTTCCAAAATTGACTATATCTGGCATTTGGTATTCCAGCACCCAAACGTTAGATTATCTTTCTTGATTGGAGGATTTACCATCTCCTCCACTTGCATTAGGATGTGTATATAAGTTAAAAGAAACAAAAAAGGTGGCAGACACTGATCGTTATATTTTGCATAGTTCCATGTATTACTGGATACTCTATTGGTGGTTTGAGATGCATGGATCACTCCATTCTCAGAGCCCAAAAGATGCTGCTCTGCCTTCTCTTCATCCCCATTCATTTAGGGTTTTTCAACTGTGGAGTTTAGGCAGGTTGTGGGTGTGCTTTGAAATATGCGGAAGCTAAGGAATGTGGACCACTTTGCATTTGGGAGAGCTTCTCAAGATTTCAAAAAGATCAGACCTCGGATTTGCAGAGGCCAAGACTTGGGTTATATTCCAACATATCTGAGAACTCATTTGCGATTCTCCATCTATCTTCCTTTTTCAAAATTGTTGTAAATGACTCTAATCTGTGAAGATTGTAATCTAATGTAATATGAATCGTATTTTTTATATAATTTCAGACGACGAATCTGACATTTTTCAAAAGCTGGAGTGCTTTGTATGTTCTCTTGTAATTGAAGTCATGGGATCTAATGTGATGTGCCCATCTTTAACAAATAGGAGGGATTTTACTTCCACATGTGGCATGGATCAAATGTTACCAGGAATGTTTCGTAGAGGGTAAGTGCCCACATCAAAATGTATTTAAATTTGATATAATAAATACCTTGGTCATACCTCCATTTTAAGTTCAAACAAAGCTTGCGTTTCACTTTCTAGTTAACCTTTCACATCACACAAACTCAGTTTTGAAAAAGAAATACAGATGAAAATGAAATTCTAAACGAAGTTCTATTTTGTATTTTTTTTTTTAAACCGTGGATTACCAAGTGTACTACAGGGGCTCTACAACTGAGTTACCATCAACTGAACCTCCCACTCTGGATCTCATGGTATATACATTGATTATCAACACTACTCCTTACATTGTATTTGACTCCCTCACTGTACTCGTAAGATTATAATACATAGAATTATGAATTAATTGAGAGACAAATCAATTAAACATTTTTGGTTTGAAGGATTTACCATTGTTCTTCGAATTATAGGAGGTGAGTTGTTAAAGGTGGGTTATAATTCTGATTATTCTTCACATAAAATGGTACAACTTATCAATGTGTTTTTTATCTAATTTTTTAAATTTTTACAGTATTGTAGAAGTTGATTATGAAGATCAAATCAGTAATTTTTTTTTGAAAATCTATAATGGTATGTGAAATGAGTTTTTTACGGATGCGTATGAATACAGAAGTGTTGTTTTAGGTGGATAATAGTTGTGTCTGGCTATTCATAGGGCTAATGAGAAGATTTATGATGGGTGATGAGTCAATGACAGGATTGGTTATGGGGTGATGGAGTTAATGAAAGGAATAGTGATAGGGTCGAGGAAAGGATTAATGGTAGGGTTGATAAAAGAATTGCTGGCCATAATTTTTTTTTGAAAGAATGATGAGAGTGACTTGTTTTTACGTTTGGAGAAGTTGTTCTAGTGCTCATGGGAGTAACATTAATATTCTTATTGTTTTTAATGAAGAGAACTATGTCTAATGCCTTGACATCCTTGATTACTTTTGGTGATCTAATCCTTTGCATTATTAGTTCATGATTTGACAAATTCAACTTGTGATGGGATACTTGCTAGGTTGAAAGTAGATGCAAATGCAATGTTAGGTAGCTTGAGCCTTAGGGATATTGAGTTTTTAATATTTCTTGTTTGTATGGAAAATAAACTAAAGAAAGGTAGTTGGGCCTAATAGACATTATGTCCACTCTTATTGGGGTTGATGGGGATTTAAGAGGATGTTTATGTTTGATTAGGATTAATGGGGTTAGCATACTTGATCTTGATTTTTTTGTGGAAATTTTTTTATTACGGATGGGTAAAGGATCTTGATGTTCATTTTGAGATGTAGGTGTGTTTCCCTTAGTCTTGATGTGTCCATGATCAATTGGATCTTGAATGTATCTCTTCAAAGCACTGACAATCAATATGTTTATGGATTTATTTTATGATCAAGGGATTAGAACCTGTGGGGATGGATGGAGGGTTTAATGGAATATGATTATTATAAATAAGTGGATTAGGATTATGACTAATATAAAAGGATAAAGGATTTTATGCTTTAGCATTTTTAGGTATTAATGAAGGGTTCAGAAGCTATATGGATTTTCAATGGGGTCTTAATGGATCCAACATTATACATTTGGGTGGATGCTTTAATGGTTTAGTATTTGTAGGGTTTGATGAAGGATATAATAGTTTGGGATATTTATGGGTTAAAAAAGGGTTTAACAAATGAAGGAATATATGTTTAGGTGTATCACTTTATCTATTAGGATTTGGTGAAAGAATTAATGGTTAGGTTGATATCAAGATTGATTGATGAAATAATTGTATATTTTGGTCGATGGCTCAACAATTTAATAATTGAAAGGTTTCCCCTATCTAGGTGTTCATGATTATGGTACATATATTTTACATGATTTTGGAACCATGTTGATTTGTTCTAATTATGTAGATCTTTTCATCCATCCTCTCCTTTTTATACCATCCCTAACATTGCCACTCTTATAAAAACTATTATTTCTTATATTGCAGCCATCACCATCGCTATCCCTCTTATATTTACCATTAGCTTTCTCCCTTAGTATATCTTACCTAACAACTATATCAATTTAACCATTCCTTCCTTTGCTTTGTCCAACTCTTTTGACCTCCATTCACATCCCATCCTTTCATTCAAACAATCTCTGTAACTAGACCATCTATTGATGTGTCCCATAACATTCCTCATTTACAAACTATTTATCATACTATCTTCACATTCATCTTATGTCTAATGTCATCCATCTATTAATACATCTTCACTTCTTAGTTCATGACCTTCTTATGAAACCCCTATTGTTTCATGTATGTCCAACAATATCCTTCTTTTTACTTCTACCTTTAATACATTATTATGAAAACCATCTATCATAAATGAGACGAATTACAATATTGATGACTCCACTACTTACAATAGGTAGTAATCCTTTAGATGTTTTATTGGGTGGAAGGATTTACCACTTCACCTCTTAATTCACAACCTTCCTATACTTCATCTATTGTTTCACCTATGTCCAACAATATCCTTATTTCTACCTCTACCTTTAATACATTATCATAAAAAAAGTGTCTATCATAAAGAATACCAATAACAATATTGGTGACTTCACTACTTACAATAGACAGTAATCCTTTAGATGATTTATTGGGTGACAATAATCCCTTAGATGTTTTATTCGGTGGGAGGATTTACCATTTCCTCCACTTCAAGATTATTAAGATGTATATTCAAGTTAAAAGAAACAAGTAAAGTGATAGGCATTAATAGTTATATTTTGCACTTTTCCATGCGTTACTATACATTATATGGATGGTTTAAGATGGATGGACCACTCCATTGTCAAATCCCAAAAGATATTGCTCACTATATACTTCAAATTTTATGATGGAAAACTTGCAATCATTCACCCAACTAAGATTGTAAATAATATATCTGAATGCTTATTAATGTAGCCTCATGCGAACCTAGTAACACATTCAAATTGGTGTGGTTATAGGGTAGCTCTATATGTTTACAAATTGTGTCTGAAATATTTGTGAAATAAAATGGCCAAGGCAATTGCAAGTCCATCAATTGGTAGAAACGTCTCAAGAAGAGGGCATGTGAAAGAAGTCATTGTTTCCTCTCTCTTTAAATAAGTAAAAGCACTCTTAACACCACAAAATAAGGTCTTCTAGAGTTTTCTCTGCCTCCTCTTCCTCCCCTTTCATCTAATGCTCTTCAACAGTAAAATGTTGGTAGGTTGTAGGCGTGCGTTGAAATATTTGGAAGCAAAGAAATGTGGATCATTTTTCATTTGGGAGATCTTCTCAGAATATTAAAAAGATCAAACTCATGGCCTACAGAGGCTAAGACTTTGGTTTATAACGAGAGACACCTCAAACTCATTTGATGTTCTCCATCTATCTTTCGTATTCAAAATTGTTGTAAACAACTCTCATCTATAAAGATGTGATCTAATGTAATATGAATTGTTTTTTTCAATAGTTTCATACGACAAATCATAATTTTTTAAAGTTGGACCACCTTGTTTGTTCACTTTGTAAGGAGCTCATCTTAACAAATTTTTTATTTGCTTGAAATTTCAGGATTAGATTGTGTGAATAATTTGTTATGGGGATTTCTGTGGGAGGGATTTTACTATTTAATGTACCAAAAGTGTATTGTAGAGTTGTGAGTATCCAGCATCAAAACACAAGCTCCCTTTGAGAGAAAATTGGATTTAAATTTGATAGAATAGAGACCCTGGTCAGACCTAACATTTTAAGCCAAAACAAAGTTTTCATGGCACTTTGTAGTTCTTGGGCTTTCACAAAACACGAAGTCATTATCGATGGATTTCATTTTTCTTTTCTGATATAGTTTGGGTAGGGTAGGAACCTAACACTACCTTAGTGTACTTCAAGAGATTCAAGACAGAACTACTCTCAACTGAACCTCCCAACACACACTAAATATCTAATCATTAAATAAATAATGTAGTGATCAAATATTTAGAAGTAATGATGTTGTGCTTTTGAAGATTCATTAAAACTTATGATCAAATATTTAGTGTATGTTGTGTTTCTAAATATAATATCATTAAATAAATAATTTAATCAATTTTTTTATATTTACTAAGGTTTTGTATTCTTGATTATTGTTCTTCATTGTTTTATTTTCTATTTATGGTTTGTGTTTATTATGTTCTTAAATTTTGTCTACCCTAAATGTCCTTTGATTCTTCATTAGGGTTTCACTATTTAGATTTGATATACCATTGATTTTTCTAAGTTTTCAAATTTGAAAAAAAAATATAGTGCCTTATCTCTACATCATTCCTCCTCTTAGTGCAATAGTTATTGTACAAGTTAATTATGATTATAATCTTCCATTGAGGAGGAGTGGTTTCTTAAATCCTACTCTAACATATTTTAACAATGTAAATACTCATATTGAGAACCACTTTGATGGCCCATAAGAATGAGCATGAGACCCATTTGGTTAAACAAAATGTATCACTCATCAAGCAAACCTAATTTGAGGCATTTACTCAAGCCAAATCTCCTCATTAAATAGTAAGTATGTTTTGTGAAATATTGAAGGTATGTCCTTATGGCACATATATTTTACATGATCTTGGTGTTGGAGATTTTCCAGCAAGCCAGTGTTGATTGTATGTTTGTCATTGATGACAACATATGGTAAGCAACATGTGTGGAAGCCTGACGAAGAGATCCTTGAGCATATGTTGCCTAGATATGTTATCAGCATGATATCATAAGCGTAATGGTTGATTCTGAGTGTAAATAGTTATATAGTTGACTATTTTAGTAAGTGTTCCTAACAGGTCCCAAGAAGAGTTCTCTATGTGATTTATAGTATGGTTAAAGTGGAGCCTTGCACGTTTATAGTTATGTTGTAGACATGATAAAGAAGCTATGTTCATGGACGCAGAGTCTGATATGCAGTATAGTCTAACTTATGATGTTTGTAGTTTCCAGTTACAATTTCTTGAGTTTATCTAACATAGACGACATTGTTTTTATTGTTGTAGTAGTTGCACCTATCATTTGGATATGCATGCTTGGATTTGTGTTTGGAGAAGAGTTAAGAATATTTGGTTAAGAGCGCATGATGTAATTCAGCATGACAAGGAAGTAGTAGTTAATTTGGTAGACCTGACAGTGTGAAGTGATGCATCTACTCATATGGGAGTTGAGTAGTCCTAATTTGTGTTGTGTTCTTAGTAGGGCCGACTTTGATGTTATTGGAGAGTTGTATTGTTTCTCTAATATGATTTCAAGATGGTTCTAATAGGATGACTTGATTATATCATTTAGAGGAAAGATATTTATAGGCAGTCATTTGTGATTGCTAAGTATGGCAGATAGTTGAAAGAGCAGAGCAGAGCAAAAGGTGCAAAGTGTTTTGCCATCAACAGAAGCTCTATGTGACAAAGAAGAAAGTGTGTGCTATACATTGGAACTAATCAAGACAGAAGATCTACCTCACAGTTCACCAGATCCAGATATAGTGTGTATCTATTAAACAAAAGGTTGTAGCCTTGACCCCTTTGAACAGTGAACTCTCAGATAGTTTGTCCTCACCCCTAACAGGGTTAATTGTAAAAGACTCCTAACAAGGTCCGACCCTTAACCAGGTCACTGTACTTAATGCATTGTAAAGATCAACTTCTAACAGGGTTTTAAGATCTTCTAACATGGATCATTATACACTAGTGCAATTTATAGTGGGTGCTAATTTCCATCAGAGTTTTTACCTATTTGGGTTTCCTCGTAACCAAAATTGTGGTATTGTGTTAAGTGTTCTTAGATTGTGTTTATGCTTAATGTTCTTCTATACTTAATTGGATAGAGAATTGAATCTTGTAGATAACTGATTCACACCCCTTGCCTCAATTATCACTTGGGACTATTCCTAACAATTGGTATTAGAGCCAAGTGCCTCCATGAGAAATTTTAATAGCTTGAGGTTGATCAGATGGCATTCTTTTTAAAATAAAGTCCTAAGTTTGATGGAGAGAACTATCTAGATTGGAAGAACAAAATGATGACACATTTTTAGTGTATTGTGTTTGAGATTTTTGAAGTAGCTACCAAAGAAGTTTAGATTCCCTCTCTAGCAGATATTGCAAAAGATGATGTAACTTTGAAGTAAAAGGAGATGTTCACTTCAAATGCTATTGCCAAAGAAGCTCTTATCAACACCCTATCTGACAGTGAATTTTTAGAGATCAAGAAGATGGATAAAGCCTACAAGATATGGACGTATCTTGAGGACATGTTTGAAAGAGATATTCAAGCTAAGAATGCACGTAGAAAGACATGGAAGAAAAGCTACAATACATTGGAGATGCTACCTGATGAAAATGTCAAAGCCTACAATCAAAGGATTAATGAAGTAGTTTTAAGAATCAGAAACATTGGTGGAGGAATTTTGGAAGAAAACATAATGGATAAATTGATGACTACCTTGACACCAAAATATGACAACAAGATATGCATCCTAGATGAGACTAGGCAGTCCAAAAAAGAGTTTAAAAGAGAGACCTTAACTAGAAAGCTTTCATCCTTTGAGATATCAAGATTGAAGATAGAGCCTAAAAGTGAAATAGCATTCAGAGCCTCAATCCATGGTAATAAATCCTTGAACACTTCTAGTAATTTTGATGATGATGAAGAGAAAGAACTGGATGATTTCTTTCTTTGATTGATAAGAAAGAAAAGAAAGGAAAAGGGAAATATGAAGGTCAATTACTATTCAAATGCTTTTCATGTAATAAGATTGGTCACTTTGCATCTAAGTGTCCTACTAGAGTCAAGAAGTTCAAAAATAACTACAAGCCTAAGTATACAAAGGAATGTTACTATGCTAGTGATGGAGTATCTAATGAAGAATCAGCAGAAGATGAAATTGGATTCATTGCTCTTAAAGACATGGAGAAAATGTTTGATGAAATGGACCTTGAAGATGAAAAGAAAGCACATGAGTTAGCACTGATTTCACAAGCTCACATCAGGACTGATTGGATCATTGACAGTGGTTGTTCACATCACATGATAGGAAAAAAAGATATATGTGTACATCTGGATAGGTACAAAGGTGGCATGGTTAGGTTTGGAGACAACACTCATAAACCTATCATTGGTAGAGGAGATATCACCTTGGATGGAAAGAACAACACTAATGATGTTCTTTATGCTGATGGTTTGTAGCATAACTTACTAAGTGTTGGATAGTTACTTGACAAAGGATATCAGTTGGAATTCAAAGTGTCCAACAAGTGCATCATTAATAAAAAATAAGAAGAGATGATTGCATCAGGTTCAAAGACTAAAGGTAATGTTTTTCAGCTTAATCCTGAAGCAAGTTGTTTTGTTGCTAAAATAGATGATAATTGGTTATGGCATAAGAGACTTTGTCACATCAATTTTGACAACATAGTGAAGATAAAGAATGTAAAGGCAGTAAGAGATCTTCCAAGCATAGAAAAACTAGTTGATACAATATGCAAGGAATTTGTGATGGGAAAGCATGTGAGAAATTCATTCAGAAGCAAGAACAATTCAGCAGAGAACAAGTTGGATCTAATACATACAGACTTATGTGGACCAACTCAAACAAGATCATACTATGGTGAAAGGTACTTTATTTTGTTTGTTGATGATTATTATAGAATGATGTGGGTTGTGTTCTTAAAGGACAAGTCTAAAGAATTTGATAAATTCAAAATATTCAAAGCTAAGGTTGAAAATGAGTCTGGATTGAAGATTAAATGTCTAAGATCAGATAGAGGAGGATAATTCACCTCTAACAGATTTTATGAGTACTGCAAAGAACATGGGATAAAAAGACAAGTACACCTAGAACCCCTTAGCAGAATGGAATTGTAGAAAGAATAAATAGGATCATTCTTGATACAATGCGCACTATCATGATTGAAGGAAAGGTGGTGAACACCTATTGGAGAGATGAAGCCATAAGCAAGTTTGATGCAAGAAGTGATGAAGGTATTTTTCTTGGTTACTCTACTAAAAGTAAAGCTTATAGATGTTTGAATTTAAGATTGAAGAAAATCATTGGAAGGCCTCATGTAAGGATTGATGAAAATTTTATGATTCAAGAGAGATATCATGATTATACACCTACGATTGAAGAAGAACCGAGATCTACTGGTCGTGAAGCAGTTGTTGAAGAAATGTTTGACAACATTGATGTTCTATTCAATGACCCTGAAACAAGTGAAGAAGAAACACAAAAGGTAGATGAGAGAGTCACACCCAATGTTCCTAAATTCACATCTAGATATCACTCAAAGGATGACATCATTGGAGATCAGAGCAGAAAATTCATGGAAAGATCAAAAGAAAAGAGTTCAACAAATGATGAACTGGTATGTTTACTTTCACATATTGAACCTTTAAGTGTTGAAGATGCATGTAATGATTCAAATTGGTGTGAAGCAATGAAAGAAGACCTAGATCAGATAATTAAGAATGATACATGGGAACTAGTCCCTAGGCCTAGTGATAAGAATGTAATTGGAACTAAGTGGATATTCAGAAACAAGATGAATGAAGATGGTACAGTGGTAACAAACAAAGAAAGACTAGTGTGTAAAGGGTATGCGCAAAGAAAAGGAATTGATTATTCTGATATATTTTCCCCTATGACCATATTGGAATCCATAAAGTTGTTTCTAACCTATGCTACATTCAAAGACTGTAAGGTATACTAGATGGATGTCAAGTCAGCATTCCTGAATGGAGAGCTAAAAGAAGAAGTTTACATAGAGTATCCTGAAGGATTTACATTATCAGATAGACCTGATATGGTATGCAGATTGAAGAAAGCCCTCTATGGACTTAAGCAAGCCCCTAGAGCATGGTATGAAATACTTGATGGATACTTGACAAAGATTGGATTCAAGAAAGGAGTAGCATATTATAATTTGTTCATAAGAGAAACATCTGATGGATTATTTTTGGTTGCCATATTTGTTGATGACATTATCTTTGGTGGTAATGACAAGCTTAGTGCTAAATTTTCTAAGGAGATGGAGAGTGAATTTGAAATGAGAATGATTGGAACTATCAAGTACTTTTTAGGACTAAATGTGCAGCAGACAGACAAAGGTATTTTCATTAATCAGTCTAAGTATGTCAAAGAGATATTGAAGAAGTTCAAGATGGATGATTGCAAGCCAATAAGTACCCCTATGATAACAGGATGTAAGCTTTCAAAAGAAGATGATTCAATAGTAGTAGACATAACCTTGTATAAGTCTATGATTGCTAAACTAATCTATCTTACTCAATCTAGACCAGACATTTCCAATGCAGTTGGTATAGTTGGACTATTTGTAGAAGAACCTAAATAGAGTCACCTTATGTCAGTAAAGAGGATATTCAGATATTTGAAGGGAACTATAGACTATGGTTTATGGTATCCTAATTCAGAAAATGTAGAGTTTCATGTGTATACAGATGTAGATTGGGTAAGATGCGTGGATGATAGGAAGAGTACCTCAGGAGGAGCAGTATTTCTTGGAAATAGGCTTGTTACTTGGACAAGAAAGAGGAAAAATTGTATTTCTCAATCAACAACAGAAGCTGAGTATGTGGCAGTAGCACTAAATTGTTCCACAATTATTTGGATCAAGCAAATGATAAAAGATTTTGGTATTCAGATTGATTATCCTATTATTATTCATTGTAGCACTATCAATATGTCTAAAAACCATGTGATGCATGCAAAGAAAAAACACATTGAGATAAATTATCACTACCTAAGAGAGAAAGTAGTAGAGAAAGAAGTGAAGTTGGATTATGTGAGTACAAAATATTAGCTAGCAAACATATTCACAAAGCCTTTACCTAAGGATACTTTTGAGTATCTCAGGGAGAAGTGATGCAGGAGGATCCTGGGTGTAAGAGAAATCTTGCATCACCCAAAAATATTTCTATTTGTTTTTCAATAAGGGCTATCTTGTGCAGAGCTACTATTTATAGTAAGTTGGTCATATGATCTCAGAATGTTTTGATTTCATAGTCAAAGGTTCATCCTAGTCATTTCAGCCTACCAGTTGAGTTTCATTGCCACATCATTAGTATTGGTGAAGTTATTGAGATTTTTGGGTATGAAATATTTTAGGTCAGTTTTGAAGGCCTTAGAGGCTCCGAATAGCGATCGACCCCCGACTGACTGGCACTAGCGCGTGTTAGGCACTGTAGATCTCATCATGGCATTTCTGAAAAGTGGTTACAATAGAAAAACAAACTTACAGTTAAAAAGTTATGGCCTCCGGAAGTTGGGTTACCTAAAATCATATTTTGTATTTCTTTTGAGCCGACCCTATTGTAATAATTGTGAAAAACAAATAATTCTATGTCTAGTCGGCCTAAAAGGCTAAATTTCTGGAACCTTCTCGGGCGGTGAAAATTGCCTATATAAGAAAGGTCTGTAGTGTTGTCTTAGGCAATTGGGGGATAGTTCTGGGTAGCAGATATAGGTATTCATTCGAGGCTTTGTCCTACAGAATATTGTAAGGGAATGTCCATGTGGCTTTGCATATTGTAATTCTGAAAGTTTGTAATTCCACATTTGTGGAGATAATAAGAAGCCAATTTTCTGTTCTTGCATATTGTTGTTGTTTCTCTATTTTTGTTATGTGTTTGTGGTATTAAGGGGAGCACCCTTCATCAAGAAGCTAGGAGTAATTCCCTTCCTTGAATCTGATTAGAGTTTGTAGGAGTGCATCAGTCCTTAGTGATTGCTGAATGGTTGACTACTCTACTTCAAGAGTAGTATCGGTGCTTAATTCTTTGGTGCCCTTTGCAATTGATGTTAAAGGGGAAGTATTCAATGAGAGTTCCAGTAGTTGGAGGATTCATCCTTGGGGGAGTTTTGATGAGGAAATGGAGAATGTTATAAAATAATTATACTTTTAGATTGGTGGTGTTTTTCATTCCATATGTTTCCATCAATGCCAAAGGGGGAGATTGTTGGAGATTTTCCAGCAAGACAGTGCTAACTGTATGTTTGTCATTGATGACAACATATGGTAAGCAATATGCATGGAAGCCTGATGAAGAGAGCCTTGAGCATATGTTTCCTAGATATGTTATCAACATGATATCATAAGTGTAGAGGTTGATTCAGAGTGTAGACAGTTATACAATTGACTATTTTAGTAAGTGTTCCTGAGAGGTCCCAGAAGGAGTTATGTATGTGATTTATAGTACAGATGAAGTGGAGCCTTGAGCATTTACATTTGTGTTGTAGACATGACAAAGAAGCTACGTTCATGGACACAAAGTATGATATGCAGTACAGTCTGATTTATGATGTCTTTAGTTGCCAGTTATAGTTTCCTGAGTTTATCTGATAGAACCGACATTGTTTTTATTGTTGTAGTAGTTGCACCTATCATTTGGATATGCGCACTTGGATTTGTGTTTAGAGAAGAGTCAATAATATTTAGTTAAGAGTGCATGATGTAATTCAGCATGACAAGGAAGTATTAGTTAATTTGGTAGAGCCAGTAGTATGAAGCGACGCATCTAGTCATATGGAGTTGAGCGGTCCTAATTTGTGTTGTGTGCTTAGTAGGGCCGACTGAGATGTTATTGGAGAGTTTTATTGTTTCTCTAATATGATTTCAAGATGGTTCTAATAGGCTGACTTGATTATATCATTTAGAGGAAAGATATTTATAGGTAGTCATTTGTGATTGCTAAGTATGGCAGATAGTTGAAAGAGCAGAGCATAGCAGAAGGTGCGAAGTGTTTTTCCATCAGTAGAAGGTCTATGTGAAAAAGAATAAAGTGTGTGCTATACATTGGAATTGATCAAGAAAGCAGGTCTACCTCACAGTTCACCAGATCCAGATATAGTGTGTATCTGTTAAACAAAAGGTTGTAGCCTTCACCCCTTTGAGTAGTGAGCTCTCAAACACTGCGCCCACACCCTTAATAGGGTTAAATGTAAAAGACTCCTAACAGGTTCTGACCCTTAACCAAGTTACTTTACTTAATACATTTTAAAGATCAACTTCTAACAGGGTTGTAAGATCTTCTAACATGGATCATTAGACACTAGTGCAATTTATAGTGGGTGCAAATTCTCACCAGGGTTTCTACCTATTTGGATTTCCCCGTAACCAAAATTATGGTGTTTTGTTAAGTGTTCTTACATTGTGTTTATGCTTAATGTTCTTTTGTACTTAATTGGATAAAGAATTGAATCTTGTAGATAATTGATTCACCCCCCCCCCCTCTCAGTTATCTCTTGGAACTATTCCTAACACTTGGATCCTTATTAACTATTCTACTACTAAAGATTCCTCCAACCATATCATTTTGATGCTATCCCTAGCTTCACTAATCTTATGAATATTATTGCTACTCATAGTCTAGCCTTCACTATCACTATCTCTCTTGTCCCACAACTATAGCCATTAGACCATTCCTTCAAGTCTATTGCATCAAACTCATTTCACTTCCATTCACATCACATCCTTCCATCCAAATACACACTATAGGTAAAGCAATTATCAATGTGTCCTATAGTACTCCTTAATACGTACAATGGGTCATAATATCTTCCCATCCATCTTATGTCTAAACCCTCCCAAAATGTCATTTGTTCATCCGTGAACATATCTACACCTCCTAATTCACAACCATACTAAACACTCTCTTTTGCTTCAAATATGCACAAAAATAACCTTCTTTCTACTAAGAAGTGGGTAATCATAAAGGTACCAAAACAATAGTGGTGATTCCACTACTTTCAATGGGCACTACATACACTAGTTATTTAAATTAGTAATCTAACTCCCTCTATAGTTTTAGATATGCCATACAATAACTTATTTCTACTGAGAAGTAGGTAACTATAAGGAGACCAAAACAATAATGGTGACTCCATTACTTGCAATTACCAACACATACACCCCTTATCTTTTCTTACTAAAAGAATGGAAAAAATTCATTCAAAATTAACAAAAATAGTATAAAGGAAGAAGGGCAAACTGTCCAATAGAAAATAAAAGTTGTAGACACTAATCATTATATTGATGAACTACAATTGATTGAATACCTGAATGACTTGAAGATCAATGATTTGAGATCACCAAGTTACTGAAATGATATGTAAGATAATTAAATCATTCATTATGGTGTCATTGATGTCAACTAGTTTTGACAGTACTTATCATGTTAGTTACAAACATCTAAACATCTAGAAAAAGAGAGAAAAAGATGAAGAACTGAGATATCTACATGGAGAAAGATGGAGATGACAGATGAGGATAATGAATTCTTTGGGTAACTTATTGATGATTCTATGATTTCATATTGTTGACTTGATTATGTTGCATTAATCTATTATGGAGGATGCAAAACTGCATAAAACAATGTGGTCGGTAAATGAAGAACTTCAGTATGCACCAAGCCACTATAGTGTATACCAAGCAACAGTATTAACCGAGCTTGTATTCACTAACACATTTAGATTTGTTAACCAAGTATGGATGAAAGAATTAAATGCTTAGTTTAGCAGATAGAAAATGATGAGCTAGAAATTGTTATGATTTTGAGATTGAGGATAAAGTTTTTTATGAGATCCATGGCTGAAAAAATTTGAAGAAGATCTAAAGGATGGAATTGAAAAGTGTTATTAACACAACTATCAAGGAAAGTTTAAGAGGAAAAATCAACAAAGATGATTAAGCGGCAAAATTTGATGGTTGATATGAAAATGGTTTATCTTTCTATATAAGAGATATGATTTTCTTTATTGAAACATGCCAGAAGAAAGAAGACTGCAGAGATTTCACGTGAACATAGTTTCATGCATGCCTGATCAAACTGGTTGAAGGAGAACCAAACTGCAGAATAGTATCAACCATCAGAGAGCTATTATCAAGTGAATGTAAGTTGAGGAAGTGAATTGATATATTGATCAGAGGATTTTTATGGGCTTAGAATAGATATGAACATCTACAAATTGAGTTGTATTGTAATTAGATCAACTACTATTTTAGTTTAACCATTGATACAGAAAATCTCCTAATCGAGTGGACTTAATCATCTTATGTTATGCCCCTATGTCATTCAAGGAATGTGCATTGTTATCTTATTGACCCCATAGTGAATGTTGGTTGAAAGTTAACTGTTAGTCTTAAATCCTCTAACAAGGTCACACCTAAGAGTGTGTTTGTAACCTTTAACAGGGTTGGCTCTTCACCGAGCTCACTTCAAAAGAGTGAAAATTATTTTGGGTTACTGGTCCTAGGTGGTTTTTCCCTTAGCAGGGTTTCCATGTTAAATCATTGTGTTATGTGTTTCTGTGATGATTGTTTTATTTTCATACTTTATATACTACATATTTGATTTAGTTGGTAATCACAGTGAGTTAATTAACTGGTAATCAGTAAAGGCACACATAGTTTAACAGTTTATGTTACTGAGCTGCAAAATTTGTTAAAATTGTTTTAAGTGTTCCATATTTGTATTTGAGACTATAGGATAACTGATCTAACTGATTCACCCCCCTCTCAGTTATTCTAACAATTGGTATTAAAGCATTGGTTTCTTGGAACATAGTTTTAAGGACTTCAGTAGAAAGATTACAAGATGTATAAGAGGGAAGTGTCGAAGCTGAACAAGGACAATTTTACTATATGGAAAAGTCAAATGAAACATGACATATCCAGAATCAGAGATTTTGCCTTACATCTACTTGAACATGGCTACTTACAACCACCGACTAGACCTTTAACTCTTGATCAGTTGAGAGATTGATGAGAACACAACTTTACTATGATAGAGATTATTGTTGCTCTATCCGATGTTGAATTTGAGGATGTCAAGAATTGTACTACTGCAAAAGAAATGTGGGATAAACTTTCTCTAGTCTATGGTGGTGATGCAAATGTGAAGAGAGCCAGAGATGAAAGCTTAAGAGGTAGGTTTGATGATATGAAAATGAAAGAGAAAACATAGTAAAATATTTAAACCGAATCAAAGAGGTAGTCAATTCTATCCAAGGAGCTCGTGGTGTCATTGATGAAGATACAGTGGTAAGTAAGATTCTAAGAACCTTATTGCCTGCTTATGCAATCAGAATATATGCTATACATGAAATGAGGTCTGCACCTGGCACCACTCTTACTCTTGATAGTTTGATTGGTAAGATAACAACCTTTGAGTTAAACAATTTTGATAATAGTTTTGTACCATCTGTTGAGTCTACTTTTATGTCTTCTCTAAAGATCAGTAAATCTAGCAGTAGACATAATATAAGGAATGATAGTGATAGTAATACTGATGATGAGCTAGATGAACTTGAAGCTCTTATGGCACAGAGACTACCTAAAGGTAAAGGTAGATATAAGGTAAAATTACCTTTAGCTTATTTTAATTGTAAAGAAGTTGGCCATATTGTTGCTAGATGCCCGAATAGGAAAGAGGAAGATAAAGACAAAGACTAATCTGGTGATGGAAGCTATGGAAGGAGAAACAATAGAGATTATCGACATTACAATAGAGACAACCGAGATCACAAAGATAAGGGAAAAAAGGTATATTACTTTGCTGAAGAGAATGATACAGATACTGATGTTGATGATGATGTTGAGGTAGTATTTGTTGTGATGAAAGATGATTCTGAGGAAGAGGAAAGGTATGTAGAAATATCACTCATTTCTAAAGTTAGTAAAAATGATACATGGATCATTGATAGTGGTTGTACAAATCACATGACTAGTGATGAAGATAAGTTTGATCATCTTGAGCATTACAATGGAGGATCAGTAAAAATGGGCAATGATACACCTTGCATGGTTAAAGGAAAAGGATCTTTATTGATAAATGATAAAATAAGATGTGATAATGCTTATTGGGTAAAAGGATTGAATTAAAATTTTCTAAGTGTGGCACAACTTAACAACTTAGGTCACCGAGTGGATTTTGGAAGCAAGAAGGTAAAGATATTTGATGAAAGTGGAAAGTTTGTTGGAATAGGAGGAAAATCAAAAGGTAACTTATTTTATCTTGACAATGCTGAGACTTCTTGTTTACTGGTGAAAAATGAGGATGCATGGTTATGGCATAAAAGGTTATGTCATGTAAATTTTGATACCATAATTAAGATCAGTAGAAAGAAAAAAGTTAGAGGACTGTCTAGCCTAACTAAACCGGATCATGTTATGTGTCATGAATGTCAAAAAGGGAAGATGACAAAATCTAGTTTTAAGAGTAAAGACTATTCAACAAAAAGAATCTTGAATTTAGTTCACACCGACCTATGTGGTCCCATGAGAAATCAGATCTACTATGGTGACAGATACTTTATTCTGTTTGTTGATGATTACACTAGATTGATGACTGTTATGTTTTTAAAAGAGAAATCTAATGTATTTAAGATGTTTAAATGGTATAAAGAAAAAGTTGAAAAAGAAACCAGAAAATAACTGAAATGCTTGAGGTCTGATAGAGGTGGTAAGTTTATTTCTGATGAATTCACTACTGTTGTAATGATCATGACATTAAAAGACAAGTTTCTACACCTAGAACATCGTAGCAGAATGGGATTGCTAAAAGGAGAAACAGATCCATTATTGATTGGGAATAAAAATTGATGATAGAAAAGAATGTTGCACAGATGTACTGGAGAGAAGCAGTTAGCACAGTTGTATATGTCCTAAACCAGGTACAATTAAAGAAAGACACAAACAAAACACCCTACGAGTTATGGTTTGGATACAAACTGAGTGTAAGTTACTTCAAAATTTTTGGTAGCAAATGTTTTATTCTGAAAGATGATAGGAATGGGAAATTTGACTCTAAAGGGGATGAGGGAATATTTCTTGGGTATTCTACTAAAAGTAAAGATTACAAGTGTCTAAATAAGGTTACTAATAAGATGATTGAAAGTACTAATGTCAAAGTTGATGAATTTGTTGATAAAAATGGTGAAGAAAGTAATAAGGAGCTGGAAGACTATGGTAGATTTGTTTATGTTGAATATCCAGAGTACCTACCGAAGACACGGGCTGAGTTGACCAAGCATTAGGAAAATAACACCAAGGAACAACAAAGGGTAACCAAGGAACATGAAGAAGCTGTCAAGCAAGGAAATGAACCTAAACAGAATGAAGAACAAAGAAGAGATCAAATGCTAGCAAGATTTGTCAGAAGAAATCATCTTGAGAACCAAATGATTGGAGATAAGCAAGCTAGGATACTGACAAGAAGTAAGTTAAGAGAAAATGTATGCCTAGTTTATGAGTTTGAACCAAATAATGTTAAGGTTTCACTTGAGAATGATGAATGGATCAATGCTATGAATGAAGAGATAGAACAAATTGAGAAAAACAAGACATGGATTTCAGTACCTAGACTGAAAGATAAAAATGTTATCAATACTAAATGGATTTTCAAAAATAAGCTGAATGAAAATGGAGAGGTTACAAGAAACAAAGCTAGACTTATTTGTAAGGGATATGCACAAGAAGAAGGTATTGATTATGGTGAGACCTTTGCACCTATTGCTAGACTAGAATTATTCTGCATGTTACTTGCATATGTTGCGCATAAGAAATTTAAAGTCTATCAAATGGATGTTAGATCGGCATTTCTGAATGGAATACTAGAATATGAGGTCTACATAGAACAACCAGAAGGGTTTGTTGATCTAAATAAAAAGACATGGTATGTAGACTGCATAAAGCTTTATATGGTTTAAATCAAGTAGCTAGAGCATGGTACGAAAGGTTACATACTTATCTTTTAAGTATTGGTTTTGTAAGAACTAGTGAAAACAACAATTTGTACATGAAAGGAGGATCTGATGATACTATTTTGATTGCTGAAATATTTGTGGATGATATAATTTTTGGAGGACAATATCATATTTGTAAATCATTTACTAATGAGATGAGAAAGGAATTTGAAATGTCAATGTTTAGAGAGATTAAATTCTTTCTAGGCTTGCAGGTTATTCAGTAGAATGATGGAATTTTCATCACACAATCAAAGTACATAAAGGAAGTATTGAGAACATTTGGCATGGAAGATGCTAAACCAGTAGGAACACCAATGGTCATAGGCTATAAATTAACAAAAGATGATAAATCTATAGAGGTAAATCATACATTTTACCGATCTATGATTGGTAAACTAATGTATGTAGTACCTAGTAGGCTTGATATTGCACATGTAGTGGGGATTGTTGCTAGATTTTTTTCCAATCCTAAGGATTCACATATGGTTGCAATGAAAAGAATCTTGAGATACCTGAAGAAAACATAGGATTATGGTTTATGGTATCCTAAGGAAGGAAAATTTTAACTAAGAGTTTACACCAACGCAGATTGGGCTAGAATATAGATGATAGAAAGAGCACAATTGGAGGAGCATTTTTTTTGGGTGAAAGACTTATAATTTGGACAAGTAAGAAACAACCTTGTATTTCTCAATCTACTATTGAAGCAGAGTATGTTGTTGTTGCTACAAACTATTCAAACATTTCTTATATCAAATAAGTGTTGGAAGGGATGAATGATGTAATCACTGAGCCGGTGATTATATATTGTGACAACACTAGTGCAATAAATATTTTTAAGAATCTAGTAATGCATTCGAAGACAAAGCATATTTCTATTAAGTATCACTACTTAAGAGAACAAGTATAGGAGAAGAAAGAAAAACTAGAATATGTTACATCAAAGGAGCAACTTGCTAATATTTTTACCAACCCTCTATCAAAGGACACTTTTGAATACTTAAGGACTAGAATTGGGGTCCATCCCCTATCTACTAGTCACTAATGTGATCTGGAGGTTGCATCAGCCTATTCTTTTCAGAAGATCATTCATGTTGATGCAACATAGATCACACTTTGGATAATGTGTAGGGTTGTGAAATATTTGAGGAGCTAGAACAGAGAATTTTCATATCAGTCTACAGAGATACATTGTCCGCACTAAAAAATAGAGAGTTACTTGGCTATTGTAGAGCTGTATGTTTTATGTTTTTCTTTGGCATTATTGTAAAAGGGAGAGATAAACAATATGAGAGATAAATAGAGATAATCTAAGGGAGAGATAATCTGACATAGTCAGGGAGATATTTGAAGATTTGTTGCTAAGAACATAAGGAATCTGAGTGCTGAAAAGATCAAAACCACAAAGGAAAGTCTACACTGGTAATGTTGTTATGTAATGTAGTGATTAAACATATCTAAATATCAAGCTAGGCAGAGCTTACCGAGCTACAACATTTACTTACATAGTTTTGGAATACATGTTTGGTATGTGTATGGCATATTTCATATTGCTTGTGTTGCCATCAATGCCAAAGGGAGAGATTGATGAACTACAACTGACTGAATAACTGAATGACTTGAAGATCAATGATTTGAGATCACCGAGTTACTGAAATGATATGTAAGATAATTAAATTAGTCATTATGTTGTCATTGATGTCAACTAGTTTTGACAGTACTTATCATGTTAGTTACAAACATCTAAACATCTAGAAAAAGAGAGAAAAATATGAAGAACTAAGATATCTACATGGAGGAAGATGGAGATGACAAATGAGGATAAGGAATAATTTGGGTAACTTATTGATGATTCTATGATTTCATATTGTTGACTTGATTATGTTGCATTAATCTATTATGAAGAAGGAAGAAAAATTGCACAAGGCAATGTGGTCAGTAAATGAAGAACTTCAGTATGCACGGAGACAATATAGTGTATACCAAGTGACAGTATTAATCGAGCTTATATTCACAGACGCATTTCTTTGTTAACCGAGTATGGATGAAAGAACTAAATTCTTAGTTTAGTTGACAAAAAATGATGATCTAGAAATTGTTATAATTTTGAGATTGAGGATAAAGTTTTTTATGAGATCCACAACTGATAAAATTCTAAAGGATGGAATTAAAAAGTGTTATTAACACAACTGCCGAGGAAAGTTTAAGAGGAAAAATCAACGAAGATGATTAAGTGGCAAAATCTGATGGTTGATATGAAAATTGTTTATTTGTCTATATAAGAGATATGAGTTTCTTTATTGAAACATGTCGGAACAAAGAAGACTATAGAGATTTTGCATGAACATAGTTTCATGCATGCCTGATCAAACTGGTTGAAGGAGAACTGAAATGCAAAATAGTACTGAGTGTCAGAGAGATATTACCAAGTGAATGTAGGTTGAGGAAGTGAATTGATATATTAATCAGAGGATTTGCATGGGCTTAGAATAGATCTGAACATCTACAAATTGAATTATATTGTAATCAGATCAACTACTATTTCAGTTTAACCATTGATACAAAAAATCTCCTAACCGAGTAGACTTAACTGTCTTATGTCATGCCCCTATGTCATTCAAGGAATGTACATTCTTATCTTATTGACCCCATAGTGAATGTTGGTTGAAAGTTAACTCTTAGTCTTAAATCCTCTAACAAGGTCACACCTAAGAGTGTTTTTGTAACCTTTAACAAGGTTGGCTCTTCACCGAGCTCAATTCAGAAGAGTGAAAATTATTTTGGGTTATCGGTCGTAGGTGGTTTTTCCCTTAGGAGGGATTCCACGTTAAATCATAGTGTTGTGTGTTTCTATGATGATTATTTTATCATCATACTTTACATATTGCATATTTGATTTAGTCGGTAATCACAATGAGTTAATTAACTGGTAATTGGTAAAGGCATAGACAGTTTAACAGTTTATGTTACGGAGCTGCAAAATTTGTTGAAATTGTTTTAAGTGTTACATCTTTATATTTGGGATTGTAGGATAAATGATCTAACTGATTCACCCCCCCTCTTATTTATTCTAACATATATTTTAAACATCTTTTCATGCATTGCTGGATATTATATTGGTGGTTTACGATGGATAGACCATTCTGCTTTCAAAGCCCAAAAGATGTACCTCTCTATTTACTTTAAAGTCTACAATGAATGAAAGAAAGATGTTAATATTGTCCATGAGGCTAAAGCAGCCTATGGGACCCACTAACTAGCATAGACCCCAAGACTAGGATGCGAAGAACCTTAATCAACCTATAACCTCTTCTTTAAATCTTCTCTTCGACAGTGGATTTTGATCACCAGGTTTGTTGTTATGTCCAACTATCTTTCTTCAAATAAAGAACTTAAGTTGCCCACCTATGAAATATCCACATATCCAAAATGAATGTCATTATATGCCAGGCATTCCATGATAAAATGAAACTTTGTCCTTACCACATCCATATCACAAAATAGGCAAATCCTTTTTTTCCAATCTTCCTTTGGTATCAACCATCTACTTGTTTCATGCCTCAAATAGTGAGAGCTATTCCTAAGGTGAGCTATACGAATTTTTTCTCTCCATTTAATATTTTCTCCTATGTATTCTTTTTCTGCATGATCTTTAATGGGATTAAATTCTCTGATGTATGGTTTTTTTTTCGTCCATTTTTCTTTGACCATAGGATAGTCTTGAATTTTTCCCATACAAACTTTTTTTTTTTCATTGTTATTCAGACACTCGTGAATGTTAGCATCCCATTTTTCATCCATTTGTCAGTTTACTTCATCCATGTGTTCTTTCACCTATCTAGTCTTTCTTCCATAATCAACTTAGGTCAGGGGTGTTTTTCCATATTTTGGGTTATCTTTAAGTAACTCAACAACTAGATCATTGACAAAGCCTCTAAAGGGAAGATACATGTTTTCACCAATAAGATCTCATAAGGTACCAATGTTTTAATTTTGAGGTTGCTAGTGATAAGATGCTTCTGAATTCTTTCTACTCACCTCCATTTCTGATTTGACATGTTGTTGCCCAAAATTTCACACCCATAAAAGAGCATCGGAGTAAACAACAACCCAAAGAAAATTTTCTTGGTATTCCAATCTCATAGCTCATGATTCCTACACCTATTTTATAAAGAGTACAATGCTTTCCTACCCCTTGAATTATTTTTTCTTTCCCAACTAATTTTTTTCTTAAAATCAATCTTCAAATATTTATACCCATTCACTATCTCTAATTTTAAAGAGTTTTCTAGGAAAAAGAATGTCTTCATTTTCCCAACTGAGATGGTAAATAATATATTTGAATGAATCATACCTATCAATATTATAATAGATTTGTAAATATCCCAAATAAAGTATGCAGTGTCCATTGATAGAAATGTGTTCAATATGGTAATAGTGGGTAAACATCACTTCTATTTTTTAAAACTAAAATTTGTTTTCTTGCATAGCACACTCTATTCCATTAGCCCCCATATCATTTCTTTAAACGTAACCTTGTGGAAATCCAAAAAAACATCCAAATCGGTGTGGTTGTAGGGTAGCTCTATGTTTGTTTACAACTTTTGTTCATGTAAAATATGTGAAATAAAATGGC
Source organism: Chamaecyparis obtusa (assembly GCA_027943335.1). Lineage (NCBI taxonomy): Eukaryota > Viridiplantae > Streptophyta > Pinopsida > Cupressales > Cupressaceae > Chamaecyparis > Chamaecyparis obtusa. The sequence continues at coordinate 315,519 of BSBK01003814.1, forward strand.
CAAGGTAGTTGCAATTCCATCAATAGGAAGAAACATCCCAAGAAGAGGGCATGTGAAAGAAACCATTGCATCCTCTTTGTTTAAATCAGTAAAAGCACTTTTAAGGCCACAGAAAAGGTCTTTTAGGGTTTACTTTGCCTCCTCTTTCTTGTTATCCTACATACATTACAGTGAAAGCAGATTTTTGGTGCGCTTTCAAGTATGTATGGAAGGGCAGGAAAGAAAAGTGGTGTATTTATTTGGGATTTGGGAGAGTCATTTTTTTGGAGGTTTCTATACCTCCCCTTCCTCCCCTTTCATCTTGTGTTCTTCAACAATGTAGGCAGGTTATGGGTGGGCTTTGAAGTATGTGGAAGCTTAGGAATTTGGATCATTTTGTATTTTTGGAGAGCTTCTCATAAGTTTTGAAAGATAGAATCCTTGGTTTGTTGTAGTGGATCAAATGCTTAACACCCCTGACTACTCATTTTTTATTCTCCATCTCTCTTCCCTTTTTCAAAATTGTTCTGAAAAACTCTCATTTGTGAAAATTGTAATCTGATGTAATATGAATCATATTTTCCATATAATTTTAGACAATGAATCTAACAAACTTTTAAGTTGGAGTACTTTCTTTGTTCTCTTGTAAATAAATTCATGGGATCTACTGTCATGTGCCTAGATTAAAAAATTTGTAGAGCATTATGTCAGAGTGATTTTTCTTCTAATTGTAACAGGGATCAAACTTAATGGATGACATAATTATGTATTTAGGTGGATGGTTCAATGCTTTAATATTTGAAAGGTTTCACTAGGAACTTAGTGTACACACTAAATAGTGCATTTCTCTAAGTCATTACTTCCAAGGGAATCCATGAATTGGAAACCTTGAGAAATCAACCTAGAGCTCCCTAGGTATGGAGCCAGAAGGATGTTGATGGTGGTATCAGCTAGAGCTATTGAAGCATGCAACCTTGCTAGTAAACCACACAATGGGAGACTCAATGAAGACAAGGGAAAGAATGCCAATATCCTCAAGAATCAAAATGGAAATGAAATGCAAACTATATTAAGATGAATATGCAAGTATGCAAGCTAAGCAATGAAGATGAAGGTGTTACAATCCTTCCTAATTAAGCTAGGTGAGTTAATCTATAGCATAAAGGAAACTAAGCTAAGAAAGCATAAACATGAAGCTATGATGCAATGATGAAAGCTAAGTGCAAGATGATCTCTAAAAGCTCCAAAGTCTCCAAGAAATCTTGCAGCATAAGATTAGTATTCAAAGTTGGGATCCTAAAATGAGAAGAGAGCTCTTCTTTTATAGAAAGTGAAAAGGAATGGACCGTGGAGATTAAGAGGCAAAAGATTTAATCAAGGGTGGAGCTTGAAAGAGGAGAAATCCATGTGCACAAATATCCTCCAATGAGAAAATAAGAGTTGACTTTTGTGTCCATATGAGATAAAAAATGTTTTTCTTCTTTTTATAAAATAAGAATAATGCTTTATTTGTGCACCTTAGGATAAGAGGAAAAGTGGGGCTTTTTTATTTAATAAAAGGTGAGGAAATTACTTTTAATTAAATAAAGACTTAGGATAAAATGGTTAGCCCATATAAAATAATCAAACAAATGATAGAATAGGATTTGATCAAGGAAATTGATATTGAATTGAAAAATATTGATTTTTGAAAATACTAATTCAGGGATTTGATAAATTGTTGAATGGGGGCCCAAAGTCTAGGCGACCATTTTAGGGTGCATACATTTTCCCCTCTTTGACTAATGTGACATCGATTTGGGATCACATGTATTCAAAGAATGAAGTTGAAGTGTGAGATCGATTTGGGATCACAAAACAACCTAGACATGTGTTCAACAGATGGGAACATATCAGGACAAAGATAAGCATAAGCTGACAAGGATTAGCTGAAAGACAAGACCAAAACACCTGTGAATTGGAAATTGTCAAGTCTCAAATAAGAGATGAGAATCTTAAGAAAGGTTTGATTGATAAGTTGAATCAAGGATTGAAGCTGATAGGTACTGCCCCTTCGGAATCGAAATCGAAATCAGGTAGAGGAGAAATAGTAAATTGATAAATTTGATCAAATCACTAGAAATCATAATCGAAGATGAAAGATGATAGGATAACCATCAAGCAGTGAAGATATGCCCCAGTTTGACTGGGTTTGACTGATAAAGATATAGGATAAAAATGAAGTCAAACCTCAAATAAATGAAGTGAAGGAGATGAATCAAAGACTAGGAGTTTGAAAGAGATGGAGATGAAGATGCCCCAACAAAGATCGAAGGATCAGGCCTCAAATGGTCAGCCAACTGTGTAGAAGAAGGAGAAATTTGAAATACAATTTTGACTATCAAGATGAACTTAGATTTCAATTTCAATCCTGAAAATGGATCCAGGATGTCGACATTAGCTAGGGGTGCAATTTTCATGCAATTTTGAGGTGTTTCAAAAATTAGGTCAAAAAGTCAAAATGCTATAAAAGAGGGTAAAAAGGTCATTTTCAAAATCATTTTTCTTATTACAATTTGAGAATTTCAAGAGCTCAAAGAGGGAAAATGGCCCAGCAAGCAGTGATTCCAATTCACAGGCATCGATTTGAGCGTGCCTGGTTGCATAACCGGCCTCCCCAGTATGGTGCCCCAGTATGTTTTCAGAAAAACTCACCTTTTTTAGTCATTAATGAGTATTTATGTCATTTTAAAACATATTTTTAATGATTTTAAAATATTTCAAATTTTTCTCATATGAAATTTCATGTGATAGTTATTAAGTATCGCACACTTTGATAGTATTTGTCATGCGATAATTCGTGGGTCGACATAGTATCGCGTGGTCGACATAGTATTGCATCGATGTTGAATCCAGTATCACATGATACCAAATGAAACATCATGCGATACTATGTGAATTATCACATTCAAAGATATTATTACACTATTATTGAGGAAAATATCGCATGATATTTCATTAGAAAATAGTATCGCACTTGTTAGTGTTTGAACCTGCAGATTAATCAATTACTCAAATAATCCCAATGGCTATAACCTAGCAAGTTACAAACTATGAAGGTATTAAGGTTAAGACCTTCTTCACTTTGAGTAATATATACTCAGGCGGGTGTACCTCTATCAATTCAATGTTCAACTGAGCTCTGAATTGAGAACTTGCTCCTTCACTGCTTTGTTACTGCCTTCAAAATCCAACTCAATAAGTTGCTAAAACTCTGAGTATAGCCCAAATTATCCTGATACACAACATCATGATATAGATTATAAAAATAGCAACACGACACAATGGCTTAAGGATACTCATCCTTCTTCCTTTTAGAGTTAAACTCAGGGAAGGGTTAACCTCATTTATTGCTTCTTCAAAGCATTCAAATACATATTTATGAACTTGTCATAAAATATCTCAAGTCTGGAAATTATGCATATAAAGTAAAATTTCAATCAATTATATCTTGGATGGTAAACCAATGTAAACGGATCTAAAACCAGTCCCTTATCCGCTGGGCATCAGAGTCGAACTCTACCTTCACATATATCTATTAAAATGAATACAATGAAACTCAAATAACATGCCTAACATATCATTGTTTCCATTCCTACACCTGTCATCAAATCCACATATAGATATTCAATTCCCAGAGACCTCCCCTAAGATTTTACTCTTTCCTTGAAAGAAACTTAAGCTCAACCCCTACATTCACCTTGTGAAAGATGTATTTAAACTGTCTTACAATCTAAATACATAAAGAAATTAAAACACTCCACATGTAAAGACAATCAAATGATAGTAACAAAACTTTAGTGTATTTGTATTAATTGATCAAATGCATTGATACAGTCTTCCTTGATTTCAAAAATAAGGTTCTATATTCCGGACCTCTCCTTTACAATAATATTTTCCAACCCCTATCTTCAAAGAAACTGACTATTTATACTAATCAACCATCCTGGAATCCTCGAAAGGATGCAACAAGCTTCGGATGGCTGATAGAAATTTGCACTAGAAAACAAAAGAAAATACAAACAGAAAGATATTTAATAAAGACAGCAAGGCGTATTTTTTCAAATCTAAACAACTTCCGCAGCTGGCACCTTTGTTTGTAGATATTTTCAGAGCAGTTACCAAGTTTGTCATATGAATGATGACCACCATTACAAGCTAATTTACATCATTCTCTGTTTGAACATGCTCTCCCTCAAATTCTGGATCAGGTGCCAAGTGCAATCTATTCTTCTTCCTCCTCTGTCAGCTGGATAACCGGTTTCTTCTTCTTCTTTGTTATTAGCTTTTCCCAAGCTGCCACATCATCATCAGATGGCCAGTCGTAACTCTGTAGCTCCTGTAATAAGTTGACTTGCCGTTCCCATGTAGAATCAGTCACATTTTTAACTTCTGCTACAAACATAATACAGTCACTTTCAACTTTGAATAAATTATCAATTATATTGTTAGTTCTTTCCACATCCAAAGCCTTATTATCTTTTAGGAAGGCGTCTTGATTGATTACCAACTGACCCATTGACAACTTCCAATCTTCCAGCTTGACCACATTTCCATTGTCATCATATACCGGGGGCAAATACTTGCTGTAAACTTTATCAAACATGGCTAACCTAGCCTTTATTTGGTTTGACTTTCCTTTGAAAAACTTTGATGCTGCACTTATTAGGCCAATCCTTTCAAATACATTAGTCACTACTTTTGGGATATCAGGCCTGTGTTCTTGTAAACTGTCAAGCTTATCAAACAACAAATTCCTCCCAGACCAAATACTATAGAGTGGCTCCAAGGTGGCTAAATAGTCATTCACCTTTTGATTGGTCTGATGTAATAGGTTGACTGATTTATGAATTGCATCCATCTTGTCCTTTATTTTGTCTTGCCTGTACTGCACTATTTTGGCTATAGTGTCCAGGGATGCATCCAATTTCACCTTCTCCAAGTCTTCAGCAGGTCCCTCAGGTGCCTCCAAATCTATCTGAATAGGTACCTCAACTTGCAGAGGAGGAGGAGGAATTATTTTTGAGGCTTCTTCAAGTTTGACCTTTATTTCTGCCAGCTCATCTTCCAATTGTTTGATCTTCATCATTTTCAAATCTCTGTCCTTGGCTACCATGCTTGAACTTTCAAACAATTTGGCATATCTTTCTAACAGCTGAGCTGTCTTGGCTTCATTCAGATTAGCCCAATGAGTTACTGCCTTGGAGACTTCAAGGTCTGTTGTATTTTGTACAGTCCATATAATTTTATTCTCCTCCATCTTATCCTCTATACTTAATAGGGATGGCTTTTGGGTTTTGGGGGCCATAGACCACATTGCAACAGCTTGGGACTTAGGGTCATAGCCACTTCCTCTTATCATGTCACCAATGTGAACCTCATATGATAGGCTACCCTCTGGTTGCTTTCTCAATTGATCAATGAGGAATGCAGAAGTTAGATCCCATCCTGGGGTTAACAACATTCCACTTGATTTAACCAATTCTCTGGCTTCGTCCACTGTTATAGGATCAAGGCTAGGATCATATGAAGCAAGAGCTCTCAAAGTCTCTTCACTTGGCTCCATACCTTCAGGCAGAGCTTTCCTTACTTCTTGTTGCTTGTTCCAAATGAGAAAACTCTTGAACTCATCAGTTTTAATGAATTGATCATCACTCAAGAATTCCTCTTGATAAACCTCTCTGATATCCTTCTCCAACCATAAGGACTTTTCTCTGCTTTCTTGCTCAATGGCTATTTTCTTGCCTGCTCTTATTGCTTTCCTCAATTGATGATGATATGGCCTATCACTTGGTACAAGAGCAGATGCTCTGTCAATTTCCCTTCTTTGTTTCTCAAGCCTTGAAGGTTCACCTTCCTCAAGCCTCTATTTCTTCAATGGTGGTTCTGAGATATCCTGTATTTCTAGTTGATCTTGAGTGAGATCAACAACTGGTGGTCCCTCAACCTGTGGAGGACTATCTTCTTCTTGTGACTCATCAGTGAATTCTTCCTCATCAGAAGATGAATAATCTTTCTTTTTCTTCTTCTCTGGCTTATTCTGATCAATCAAGCCTTCCAATTGATTTGCCAGGGTATCATATTTTTCAATCATCCCATCAATCTTCTTCAAATAAGGAAGATCAGGGAAAAAACCCTCAAAAGGAATCTGAGATGCTTTCAATTGGTTGGACAAATCTACTAAATCAAATAATCTATACCATCTCCTCTTAACCTCATCTTCATCTAAAACGTTTCTAATCACATCTTCTTCATCTAAACCCTCATGCTCTTTGATCACACCAATGTTTGGGATGTAAGTCATCCTGGCAATCTTGATGAAGTCCTCAGGATCTATGTGCCTACAAGCACCAGTAACCATTTTGAATTGTTGTAGCCATGCACTAATCTGAGGAAAATCCCTCTTTCCTATCAGGAAGTCACCTACCCTGAACTACTTGGGTGTGAACGTACCCTTTCTGTGAGGGGCCAGAAGCTCTTTATCTGTACACATTAGTTTCCAAACAAATTCCAAACAAGCCAATCTCGGAGGCACATACTTTGGTAATAAATGTGGGGTTTGGGGACAACCATAAACTCTGATAATTGTGGAATTATCTCCTAAGTAGAAATCACCCCAATTATGATTTCCATCCCACTTGTCCACATACTGCAGTGGTCTTAAAAGCCTAAGGACTCTAGGAGATAGCCTGGTGACATTTATGCCTAGCATCCTGATAATTGGATAGACAATGAAATTTTGAAAAACATAAAAATCTACTTCATTGGAGGTAGAATTCCATATCCTCACCCACAACTGCACTGGATTGTGCTGATCCTTGAAAGTGAACCTTGGTTTTAACATGTTTACATCAAAACTGTTGATGTTGAAAAATAGAATCAAATGCATTAATAGAGAATAATGCATGAACTCAATAGGACTTTTACATTCTTTGACAGATATCAGCCCTTGATGCATCCTATCAATCACATACTGAATGTAATCATAGTCAGTGTTTACCAAGGGATTTTGAATATCCAAGATAATCATCAGCAAGTCAGATGGTAAAAATTTTGCATTCCCATCCATTCCCAAAACTCTACACAACGCATAGCAAGTATATCTCATATAATGATGGAGGGATTTGAACTGGTATGGGGCATTCATGTTAGCAGGAAGGGGGGCTATGTATTTATCCTATTTTGGCATATGTTTAACCAACTGGTCTTTTACTGACCCTATATTGCTTCTGTATCTTGCCTTTTCTTTGTTCAAATCAATCTCAGTTGAAAAGGACGTGTATAGACCAAAAGCTTTCATAAAAGATCCCCTATCAAGAGTAACTAAGGGTGATTGGTCTTCTTTTCTAATTGTCCTTGAAATAGGGTCATAACTTCTGGCTAGGGCAACAATTAAATCAATATCTAGGAAAATGTCAGGGACAACCATTTTTCCTAATCCTAACACCCAACCATTACAGACAGGAACATGCTTATTTTTATTGCTGTAAAAGAAGTTGAAAATCATGTAACCTGAGAATTCCAGAGTGATTGGGTCTCTACACCATTCCAAAAGATCTTCAAACACGTCATCAGCAGCCCTCTTGTTCTAACTGGAGCCTGGCAACAGTTTCAGGAATTCATCTAAAAAATTTGGCTTATTCCTGTCCTCACCAGTTTTGGACTTGGCCTCACTACTGGAAGACACTGCACTCTTCTCAAGTTGACTCATCCTTTCTACAGAAACACCTTCAATTCTCTGTATCTCAAATGCTTTATGCTCAAAAATTCTCTGGACAAACAGAAACTCTTGACAACTGAGACTGAACAAATAAACAATGAGCTTCAACTTATTTATCGATATGAATCCAAGGTGTGCAACTACCATAGTTAATGCAAATCTCCTTAATTGATCCCATATTCAATTTCATGTACCCTCAGATTTCAAATTTTGAGCTCGCCATGTCCGGATGTTGACAGATAGATTAAACTACTTGAAAACAAGGTGAAGAGGCAATGATCATGATTCTGTACTTTTAAAGTTGTTTGCGTCATGCAATCTTTCTTCTTGAAGCTGATTTGATGGCTTACTAGTTTCATGTCCAAATCAACAAAGTATTTTATCTATGTGGCAATGGTTCTTTTTCTTTTCCCTTTATGAACTTTTCCATCTGAGCCCATTTAGCGAATCAGCGACTATTGGATTCTCTTAGTCGCTGAATATAATGCTAACCCTAGCTAGCAACTGGAGAACTGGTGACCACTGGCTTCGCTGGTTCTCTGAATCCCTGTTTAATCCTGGTTCAAATTTGGAGAACTAGCGACTACTAGCTTCGTGGGTTCTCAGAATCCCATCCTTAACCATCCATGCATTTCGTGAATCAGTGAACAAAGGGCTCCCACTTACACAGTTAACTGCAATTACCATTTGGCGAATTAGCGAACAAAGCCACCTCCCATTCTCTTAATATTATGACTGATGGTCACTTTTCTTGGAGATCTAGCGAACAAAGGGTTCACGCATTCGCTTAAAAATATACTTAACCGCTTGATTGTCTGGAGAACTGGTGAACCCCTTCAATCTCTGATTCACTGAATCTTTCCTTAATCATCACTTTATACCAGGATTCCAGATTGACCGTTGATCTTCATCAATCGATGGCTATCGCTAGTTCTCTGAATAACAAAACCCTTAACCATTTAATTCTGAGAATCAGCGAACAAAGAGCATTCACTAGTTCTCCAAATACTTCATATCATTGAAAATTTTATTTCGAGAATAAGCGACTGAAGCCTTAAAAATTATCATCCATTGATTCGCTTATTCGCCAGATTGTTTTAACCTTTATCCTTTTATTAAGAGAACTGGCGACCACTCGCTTCGCTGAATCGCTAAATTATTTAGCATGTCACCAACTTATTCTAAGAATAAGCGAATGTGAGAAAACTTATCTCCACTAAAATCTTTTGGGCAAACCATCAGAACCGCCAAATTTAGAGGATAGCACTATAAGTATTTAGTCGCTCATTCGCCAGATCAAATATGCAGAACCCACAGATATTTTGAGATTAAAATAGGGCCGTTGATCATGAAAACAATCCATGGTATTCGCTAATTCTCTAGTTGACATGACCCTTGACCACCAGATTCTGAGAATAAGCGAACAAAGTGTTCACTGAATCACTAGATTGTTTCACAAGACCACCAAAGATTGTGAGAACTGGAGATAACCGTCATTCGCTAGTTCCCGGAAAGGAAGATGAAACCATCGAAGCACTTGGAGACTTAGCGAACAAAGTAATCAAAAAGCTTGGCTTAAATGCATTTGCCAATTCGCTGGATGTTTGGGATAACCACTGGAAGATCTAGAGAACTGGCGACTGATATTAATAGTGAGCATGAATTTGACTCATTCGCTGAATCGCCAGATTGTTTTGAAACTTGATAAGACACTTCCTGATTCAGCGAACACTTGGGGAAAATAAGCATGTGCACAAATAACAACTTAAGTGACTTAAAGGTAACCAAGAAAAAGAAACAAGAGGGCCACATGAATTTTGAAAATGAATTGGAAACATTTTGAAAGACAAGACCTAGGGTAAGGGTTTTCCTGAACATGTCAAAAACCATTTTCATGACACTTTACAAACCCTAGTCCAGGAATAACACTCGCATGGAGACTTAAACTAGGAATTGGACACAAACCTCAAAAAAATTTTAGGATACCCAACAGTGGCTCTATCTGAGGATGCTTGATTGTAAGATCATAGCAAGAAACCATGAATCTCTGGGAGGCAGACCACAAAACCTGAACCCAAAACAAGAAGCAAACACACCTATACATATAATACAAGCCTACTGTGCATGGAAAAAGAACTTTCAACTGAAGAAAAACTTCAAGAATTGTCCATGCACTGGCAATTCTTGCTCTTCACCATCCATACCTTGCAAAAAATAGGAATCTTTGCCATGAATCTGACAAACAATGAAGGGACCCATCCATAAGGACTCAAATTTTTTATGCTTCCCTTTGTCTTCATATCTAGCATTCCACTGAAGGACCATGTCACCAAGCTGAAATTTTCTCATAGTAGCCCTTTTATCAAAAAGATATTTCATTTTCTGCTGCAGTTTGATGTTATTTTTCTGCCCTTCCCTTCTTATCTCATCCAACTCAATCAACTGAACCATCCTATCTTGCAGTGGGTTACTGATTTCAATATCTTCCTCTTGCATAAACTTGTAGATGGGAAGGAAATTATTAATTGGCAATCTTGTCTTTGCACCATATACCATTTCAAAGGGGGACTTCCCTGTGGCTTTTTTCTCAGAAATTCTATCAGCCCATAGTGCTAACTTTAACTTCTCATGCCAACCTCTTTTATTCTTTTCCAAGGTCTTCTTCAAGATTTGCAAAATGCTCTTATTACTAGACTCAGCTTGTCCATTGGCCTGTGGGTGATATGGGCTTGAATAAGACAAGATAACTCCCATTTCATCACAAAAATTAGTAATTTCTTGAGACCTAAAACTCATTGCATTGTCTACAACCAATTTGATTGGGACACCAAATCTTGTGATTATGTTGTTCATCAGGAAATCAATTACCACAGCACTTGTTGCTCCTCTAGTGGGAATAGCTTCTATCCACTTGGTAAAGTAATCAGTAGCCACCAAAATGTGACTATGTCTTCCACTGGACTTTTCAGAGAACTCTCCAATAAAATCCATACCCCACATTGCAAAAGGGGCTTCTGCAACAACTGGATTTAATAACAATGCACCTAAAAATTTTAGTTTCTTTGAAAACCTTTGACAGGGTTCACACTTTCTAACATAAGAGTGAGTGTCTTTAAACAATACAGGCCAATAATATCCTACCCTCAAAATTTTATGAGCTATTGACCGAGCAGAATAATGCCCTCCACACATTCCAGAATGCATTTCTTTTAGCACCTTCTCTGATTGGTGTTCATCCAAACAAAAGAGTAAAATGCCATCATTGTCTTTCCAGTACAAATCACCTTGAATGAGGACATATCTTTGAGCCTGTAATCTCAAGCTTCTTCTCTGATTATCATTCAATTCAGGTGGACATTTAGCATTTTTAATAAAATAAACAACATCCTTGTACCAGGGTTGCATCTCAATACTAGTAACTGTATCAACATTAGCAGCAACATTGTTTATCTAGACAAGGTCCATGTTTTCCTCAGTCATTAACTTGGCAAGTCCCAATCCTCTTACCAATTTGGTAATATGAATCTCAAGGTCAAACTCTTGAATCCTATTTATCCATTTACACCTCTTCCCTGTGACTTCACTCTGTATCAAGATATCCTTTACTGCAGCATGGGGTACATAAGCATTAACCTTTTCACAAACCAAATACGGTCTGAAAGCCTTGACTGCTTTCACAAGTGCATAAGCTTGCTTTTCCATTATTTCATAATTTAATTCAACAGATTGCAAAGACTTGCTGAAAAAAGCTATAGGATGTTCATATCCTTCTTGATCTTTCTGCAGAAGGACAGCTGCAATAGTATGAAAAGATGCAAAAGAAAACAGAGAAAAAGGTTTTAAATAATCAGGTGATACCAAAACAGGAGCTTCTTGAATTGTTTGTTTAATTATTTCAAAAGCCTGCTGAGCTTCCAAGTTCCATTCAAATTTCATTCCCTTTTTAAGGAACTTAACTATTGGCTTGACCAACTCTGCAAAGTTAGCAATGAATCTTCTCACAAAATTTATTTGCCCCAAAAATGATTGCACACCCTTTATATTCTTTGGTGGAGGGACCTTTTTGATGGCCTCCACTCTTTCAGGATCAATCCTGACTCCTTCTTTTGATACTATGTGTCCCAGTAGCTTTCCTTCTGTCACTGCAAATTGACATTTCCTGGGATTCAAAGACACACCAAACTCTAAGGCCTTGAGAAAAATCTTTTCTAAATGAGAACAATGATCATCAGCCCTTTTGGAAAAAGCAGTGAGATCATCTTGATATACTACCATTAAGACATTGATCATTTCTTTGAAAGCAACATCCATGGCTCTCTAAAAAGTTGCCCCAGCATTTTTTAGACCAAAAGGCATGCGAACATATACATAAGTTCCCCAAGGAGTTGTAAAGGCTGTCTTGAATTGCTCTAATTCCTTGACTAGCACTTGGTTATACCCTGAGAAACCATCCATCATTGATAGGAGTTCACATCCAGTCACCCTATGCAGCATGGCCTCCATATTAGGCAATCCATAATTATCCTTGAGTGATGCCACATTTAGGTTCCTAAAATCAACACAAAGCCGGATGTCACCATTCTTCTTCCTCACTGGTACAAGGTTTGAAACCCAAGTTGAGTGCCTAATTGGTTCAATAATACCAGCATCTCTTAGTTTTGTCAACTCAACTTGCATTTTGGTGGCCAGTAAAGGATTAATGGGTCTCTGCTTTTGTCTAAAGGGTTTGGTTTCCTCCTTTAGAGGAACTTCATGCTGGAATAAATCAGCTCTATAAGCTTTGAGGTCATCATATGACCAAGCAAACACATGTTTGTACTTTTTCAAAAGTCTAATCAAGTTTCCTCTGATCTCCCTATTCAGTTTCTTTCCAATGTATACCATTTGTGGGGAATTTTCTGATCCTAGGTTTATCTCCTCTAAGTCTTCCAATTTTGTATTAGACTTTTGGGACAGAAAACCATCATTTATTTTAAACATTCCCTCCAGTTCTACCAGTCCTTTGGGTATATGATTAGAAGGCAATTGAACTATTTCATTTCCCATGATGCATTCTTTTCCTTCAATACATTCCTATACCTCATTGAAATCTATTTGTTGACCATCATATTGATCCAGGCCTTGAACGAATCTAAGGATATCAAGATCATCCTCAAAAACTTGCCAATTGTACACATTGTCAGGAACTGTAGGCCTAGTTTTAGTTTCCAACATGGAAACACCAGAGAGGGTGATATCATTGTTTTTCAAAGCAACATTAGCAAGAAAATCTTCCATGATGTTATTTGACCTCTCTACCCAGAGCAAATTAAAAGCTTCAAAAAATTCTAATCTATCCCAGACAGCATGCTTATATAACTTGAGTTTCTCATCCTTGGAGGCATATTGGGATCTTACTTGGGCTACAATCAATTGGGAATCACCGTGAACTTTTAAACATTTAATACCATGCTTTATGGCTACATCTAATCCCAAGATCAGGGCCTCATATTCAGCAGTATTATTTGTACAACTGAAAGTCAACAAAAAGGAATACTTGAAAGTATTACCTGATGGGGAAATGAAAACAACACCAGCTCCTGATCCTTCTTTGGAGCATCCACCATCAAAAAACATTTGCCACAAGCTATCTTGTTGCATCATCAACTCTTCCACAATCGGGTCCGTGTTTTTCAACTGAGGTATCACTTCTTCAATCACAAAATTGTTCATGTCAATATCTAAAAAACAATTAAGGGCTTCCGGAGCAACCATTTCCACCATAACTGAGGAACAGGGCTCCCTGTACAACTTTACTTCAGTCCCATTCACTGGAATAGTGGCATAAGATAAATCTAGTTCCAGCTTTCCACCCACTGCTGCAGCCCATTGTCTTGACAATAACATGCCATAGTGAGGCTCTGTATCCACAACAACTACATCCATTTTGTATGTAGCCTCTAGGAATGTAGCAATTTTTACCTCAATTCCAATCAAAGTCCCCACAACAGGCACTGCCCTATTATCCATTGCATAACACCTGCCATTAGAAGTGTCAACTTGCAATCCTAATTCTTTCATTACATGATATGGCATCACAGTTGTGGCAGCCCCAGAGTCTATCATACAATTTTTTAGCAATAAATCATTCACAATTAGAGTGACATAAAATGGATTGATGGAAGAAGGTTCTTGTGTTACAATTGTCCCAACACATACATTTGAAATGGGAATAGGCCTTTTTATAGAACTCCCTTCCTCTTGTTTGGTAGGCACAAATCTCTGCTCATTTATAAGAGCCAAGGCTGCTGTCTTGTGCTCTTCTATTTTCAACATTTCAAGCAGAGGGATGGACACTTTCATCTGAGACAATGCATGTCTCATATCAAATGCAGGGGAATCAGTAAGAGAATCAGATTGATCCTTTGTCCTACCAGTTTTCCTTTTCATCTTGTCAATACTAACTTCCTCCCCTTTCTTCTTTTCATCCACAATTTCTTGATCCTTGCCATCTATAACATTGGGCTTTGGGAAACCCTTATCTTGAGGACTACCTTTGATGAATACTGATCTAGGAATTCCCTGTTCATTATCCACCTTTCTGTTCCTCAAATTGTATGAGGATCTTGCTTGTGTTATGGCAGCCACAGTTAAGTTTTTGATTTCCTCTTCACTGGGCTTCCTCCATTGCTTCTCATCTGATCTAGATCCTACCATATGAGTTTTATAATCATTGTTATCAAATTCTTCAGGATCAGATTGAGTAAATATTTGTTGCTCATAATCAGAGAAAATCTTTCTCTTATGATCAACATCTGGGAAGCTTGCTTCATCATCTGAGGACACAAAATCCTCTATTGGATCTATAGTAAACATGTTAATGGCAGGCTTTTTAGATTCTTCATAATCTCCTGCACATGAGTTATCAGCCTCTTCTCCTAAGGCTTGGGCCACAACACACTGGAAGGGTGAATGAGGCATATTACAAGCTACACACCAAGGAGTGTTTTCTACATTGTGTGTAGTATTTTTCTTTAAGGGATCTGGGGTATCTCTCCCTTTTTGTACTTCATTGCTGTCGAGAACAGGTCTCCCATCCTTCCAATTAGTTTTGTAAGGCATGTCTCTCAAATTAGGGGCCTTGTCCTGCCTTTGATAAGGGGGTCTTGCATCTTGAAAGTTTCTACCACCTTTATCAAATCTTGTTGGGAACTCATTGTTAGCACCCGGTCCTTTATCCATCCTATCCTCCTCTTTAAAAGGCCTTGCATGTTGTGGTCTGGTCTCTTTCCACAATTTACCCTCATCCCTCTTGTACATTTGGCCAGATGCCTTTCAGTTACTCTCAATATTTATAGCCAATTTAAATGCATCCCTAAGGGTTTGGGGATTTTTATCTCTTAGGAGATAAGACATTTTACCATCCATGGAATTGAAATAAGTGGTCATGCAAACTGCATCATCAAACCTCAATACCTAGAACAATTTGTACATAGCCTTTTGAAACTGGCTATTGAACTCTGACATGCTCTCATTATAATTTTTCTTGATATTATTGAATTCATTGAGCATGTAACTAGAATTCACATGTTCAGCATACTGCTCTTTAAAACTCCTGACAAATTCATCCCACGAAGCAATACTGTTCTCAGGTAACCCTCTATACCAATCCCTAGCATCTTCAATCAATGATTGAACAAAAAGTTTCATAATGACATCTTCATGTTCAATCTCATAGTCATTAACTTTATCTGTGAAAAACTTCAAATGCTCTTCACAAGTAATAACATTATTCCCAGTGAATAATGGGATCTTCTTCCTGATTTCATTGGGAATAGCATTAGGTTGGCCAGGAATACCATCAAAAAACAAAGGCCTATATCTATCCAAATGAACTGGTCATCTTTGGATAGTTGGCTGATTTAGAGGGGTAATTGCAACATTTTGACAGGGTATAGTTCCCACTGTACCTCCAGCTATAAAGGGAACTTGACTAGGAAATTGTCTAGATGGATATTGTCCAGAGTGAAAGGCTTGAGTATTTGGAATTGAAATGTTAGGCTGACTGGATGAAGTTGTTCCTATGGTAATAGGGACAGAACTACTAGCAGATGTATTCATGTTAGCATGTAGAAAGGCAATCTTCCTCTTCATTTCATCTGCAGCAGCCTCTAACTCAAGTTTCTCAAGTTGCATAGCCAAATCCTCCTTTGCTTTCCTAGCTCTGTCTAAATCTGTACTAGCTTGAGTAGGCACATCAGGAATGGGCACAACCTTCTTCGGTTCATTTATAATAACACCCACCACCTTTTGTTTTCCCTTATCAGGGATTTCCTTGGTGGCAATTTTAATCTCCTTGTTTTTTTTGATTTCAGAGGGATTCAATTGTCTTAAAACATGGCCTGTTCCCTCAAATTCACTTTGTTGGGGCCTGGTATCCTGAGCTTGCTTTCTCAAAGCTTGCATATCACCAAACAAGTCTTTATCCAAACCTTGTACATCCTGGTTTAGATCACTAACATGGGTCTCATTTCTCCTAGTTCTCTTGATGAGTTCTTCCCTTTCTAGAAGCAATTCACGAAGCTGTTGTTCCCTTACCTTCGTTCTATTAGCAATTTCTGCTAATTGTTCATGTTCCTTTTCTCTCAAGGCAATCACTTCCTCTCTTAACTTCTCAGAATCATATGAAGCTATTTTAGTAGTAGAGGTTTCATCGGGTTGTTCAAGGGTTTCTCTAGCAGGGAAAAAACCTACTTCTGTGACTACTTCTTTCTGCATATAGACCTCTGGTGCGACCCTTTTGACATGCTCGGGATCGTCAGAAGACAAAGAAGTTTCATGAGGAGGTGGAACATGAAATCTTTCTCGAGAAGGAACCTGGGAACTAGCATTATTTTGGCCTCTCCTAGACCATTGCTTTCTGCTTGGTGTGTGGAGTTCATCAACTATATTATCTTCTGGATGATCCTTATAATAAGACCTAGTGTTCCTTGGTCGACTCATGGTAAATGACAACAATTTTACAAAATTTTGCAACTATTGGCAACTGGTAACACAGATTTTTTTAGAGTCGCCACCCACTACTCAAGCGGGAAAAAAAAGTTATTTTTACTGGTCTACAAACATACAATAGATAAGATTTGCACTAACCTATTGCAGGCTATCAAAATAAGTCCCCAGCGGAGTCGCCAATTTTTTTAGTGTTTGAACCTGCAGATTAATCAATTACTCAAATAATCCCAATGGCTATAACCTAGCAAGTTACAAACTACTAAGGTATTAAGGTTAAGACCTTCTTCACTTTGAGTAATATATAATCAGGCGGGTGTACCTCTATCAATTCAATGTTCAACTGAGCTCTGAATTGAGAACTTGCTCCTTCACTGCTTTGTTACTGCCTTCAAAATCCAACTCAATAAGTTGCTAAAACTCTGAGTATAGCCCAAATTATCCTGATACACAACATCATGATATAGATTATAAAAATAGCAACACGACACAATGGCTTAAGGATACTCATCCTTCTTCCTTTTAGAGTTAAACTCAAGGAAGGGTTAACCTCATTTATTGCTTCTTCAAAGCATTCAAATACATATTTATGAACTTGTCATAAAATATCTCAAGTCTGGAAATTATGCATATAAAGTAAAATTTCAATCAATTATATCTTGGATGGTAAACCAATGTAAACGGATCTAAAACCAGTCCCTTATCCGCTGGGCATCAGAGTCGAACTCTACCTTCACATATATCTATTAAAATGAATACAATGAAACTCAAATAACATGCCTAACATATAATTGTTTCCATTCCTACACCTATCATCAAATCCACATATAGATATTCAATTCCCAGAGACCTCCCCTAAGATTTTACTCTTTCCTTGAAAGAAACTTAAGCTCAACCCCTACATTCACCTTGTGAAAGATGTATTTAAACTGTCTTACAATCTAAATACATAAAGAAATTAAAACACTCCACATGTAAAGACAATCAAATGATAGTAACAAAACTCCAGTGTATTTGTATTAATTGATCAAATGCATTGATACAGTCTTCCTTGATTTCAAAAATAAGGTTCTATATTCCGGACCTCTCCTTTACAAAAATATTTTCCAACCCCTATCTTCAAAAGAAACTGACTATTTATACTAATCAACCATCTTGAAATCCTCGAAAGGATGCAACAAGCTTCGGATGGCTGATAGAAATTTGCACTAGAAAACAAAAGAAAATACAAACAGAAAGATATTTAATAAAGATAGCAAGGCGTATTTTTTCAAATCTGAACAACTTCCGCAGCTGGCACCTTTGTTTGTAGATATTTTCAGAGTAGTTACCAAGTTTGTCATATGAATGATGACCGCCATTACAAGCTAATTTACATCATTCTCTGTTTGAACATGCTCTCCCTCAAATTCTGGATCAAGTGCCACGTGCAATCTATTCTTCTTCCTCCTCTGTCAGCTGGATAATCGGTTTCTTCTTCTTCTTTGTTATTAGCTTTTCCCAAGCTGCCACATCATCATCAGATGGCCAGTCGTAACTCTGCAGCTCCTGTAATAAGTTGACTTGCCATTCCCATGTAGAATCAGTCACATTTTTAACTTCTGCTACAAACTTAATATAGTCACTTTCAACTTTGAATAAATTATCACTTATATTGTTAGTTCTTTCCACATCCAAAGCCTTATTATCTTTTAGGAAGGCGTCTTGATTGATTACCAACTGACCCATTGACAACTTCCAATCTTCCAGCTTGACCACATTTCCATTGTCATCATATACCGAGGGCAAATACTTGCTGTAATCTTTATCAAACATGGCTAACCTAGCCTTTATTTGGTTTGACTTTCCTTTGAAAAACTTTGACGCTGCACTTATTAGGCCAATCCTTTCAAATACATCAGTCACTACTTTTGGGATATCAAGCCTATGTTCTTGTAAACTGTCAAGCTTATCAAACAACAAATTCCTCCCAGACCAAATACTATAGAGTGGCTCCAAGGTGGCTAAATAGTCATTCACCTTTTGATTGGTCTGATGTAATAGGCTGACTGATTTATGAACTGCATCCATCTTGTCCTTTATTTTGTCTTGCCTGTACTGCACTATTTTGGCTATAGTGTCCAGGGATGCATCCAATTTCACCTTCTCCAAGTCTTCAGCAGGTCCCTCAGGTGCCTCCAAATCTATCTAAACAGGTACCTCAACTTGCAGAGGAGGAGGAGGAATTATTTTTGAGGCTTCTTCAAGTTTGACCTTTATTTCTGCCAGCTCATCTTCCAATTGTTTGATCTTCATCATTTTCAAATCTCTATCCTTGGCTACCATGCTTGAACTTTCAAACAATTTGGCATATCTTTCTGACAGCTGAGCTGTCTTGGCTTCATTCAGATTAGCCCAATGAGTTACTGCCTTGGAGACTTCAAGGTCTATTGTATTTTGTACAGTCCATATAATTTTATTCTCCTCCATCTTATCCTCTATAATTAATAGGGATGGCTTTTGGGTTTTGGGGGCCATAGACCACATTGCAACAGCTTGGGACTTAGGGTCATAGCCACTTCCTCTTATCATGTCACCAATGTGAACCTCATATGATAGGCTACCCTCTGGTTGCTTTCTCAATTGATCAATGAGGAATGCAGAAGTCAGATCCCATCCTGGGGTTAACAACATTCCACTTGATTTAACCAATTCTCTGGCTTCATCCACTATTATAGGATCAAGGCTAGGATCATATGAAGCAAGAGCTCTCAAAGTCTCTTCACTTGGCTCCATACCTTCAGGCAGAGCTTTCCTTACTTCTTGCTGCTTGTTCCAAATGAGAAAACTCTTGAACTCATCAGTTTTAATGAATTGATCATCACTCAAGAATTCCTCTTGATAAACCTCTCTGATATCCTTCTCCAACCATAAGGACTTTTCTCTACTTTCTTGCTCAATGGCTATTTTCTTGCCTGCTCTTATTGCTTTCCTCAATTGATGATGATATGGCCTATCACCTGGTACAAGAGCAGATGCTCTATCAATTTCCCTTCTTTGTTTCTCACGCCTTGAAGGTTCACCTTCCTCAAGCCTCTATTTCTTCAATGGTGGTTCTGAGATATCCTGTATTTCTAGTTGATCTTGAGTGAGATCAACAACTGGTGGTCCCTCAACCTGTGGAGGACTATCTTCTTCATGTGACTCATCAGTGAATTCTTCCTCATCAGAAGATGAATAATCTTTCTTTTTCTTCTTCTCTGGCTTATTCAGATCAATTAAGCCTTCCAATTGATTTGCCAGGGTATCATATTTTTCAATCATCCCATCAATCTTCTTCAAATAAGGAAGATCGGGGAAAAAACCCTCAAAAGGAATCTGAGATGCTTTCAATTGGTTGGACAAATCTACTAAATCAAAGAATCTGTACCATCTCCTCTTAACCTCATCTTCATCTAAAACGTTTCTAATCACATCTGCTTCATCTAAACCCTCATGCTCTTTGATCACACCAATGTTTGGGATGTAAGTCATCCTGGCAATCTTGATGAAGTCCTCAGGATCTATGTGCCTACAAGCACCAGTAACCATTTTGAATTGTTGTAGCCATGCACTAATTTGAGGAAAAGCCCTCTTTCCTATCAGGAAGTCACCTACCCTGAACTGCCTGGGTGTGAACGTACCCTTTCTGTGAGGGGCCAGAAGCTCTTTATCTATACACATTAGTTGCCAAACAAATTCCAAACAAGCCAATCTCAGAGGCACATACTTTGGTAATAAATGTGGGGGTTGGGGACAACCATAAAATCTGATAATTGTGGAATTATCTCCTAAGTAGAAATCACCCCAATTATGATTTCCATCCCACTTGTCCACATACTGCAGTGGTCTTAAAAGCCTAAGGACTCTAGGAGATAGCCTGGTGACATTTATGCCTAGCATCCTGATAATTGGATAGACAATGAAATTCTGAAAAACACAAAAATCTGCTTCATTGGAGGTAGAATTCCATATCCTCACCCACAACTGCACTGGATTGTGCTGATCCTTGAAAGTGAACCTTGGTTTTAACATGTTTACATCAAAACTGTTGATGTTGAAAAACATAATCAAATGCATTAATAGAGAATAATGCATGAACTCAATAGGACTTTTACTTTCTTTGACAGACATCAGCCCTTGATGCATCCTATCAATCACATACTGAATGTAATCATAGTCAGTGTTTACCAAGGGATTTTGAATATCCAAGATAATCATCAGCAAGTCAGATGGTAAAAATTCTACATTCCCATCCATTCCCAAAACTCTACACAACGCATAGCAAGTATATCTCATATAATGATGGAGGGATTTGAACTGGTATGGGGCATTCATGTTAGCAGGAAGGGGGGCTATGTATTTATCCTATTTTGGCATATGTTTAACCAACTGATCTTTTACTGACCCTATATTGCTTCTGTATCTTGCCTTTTCTTTGTTCAAATCAATCTCAGTTGAAAAGGATGTGTATAGACCAAAAGCTTTCATAAAAGATCCCCTATCAAGAGTAACTAAGGGTGATTGGTCTTCTTTTCTAATTGTCCTTGAAATAGGGTCATAACTTCTGGCTAGGGCAACAATTAAATCAATATCTAGGAAAATGTCAGGGACAACCATTTTTCCTAATCCTAACACCCAACCATTACAGACAGGAACATGCTTATTTTTATTGCTGTAAAAGAAGTTGAAAATAGTGTAACCTGAGAATTCCGGAGTGATTGGGTCTCTACATCGTTCCAAAAGATCTTCAAACACATCATCAGTAGCCCTCTTGTTCTGACTGGAGCCCGGCAACAGTTTCAGGAATTCAACTGAAAAATTTGGCTTATTCCTGTCCTCACCAGTTTTGGACTTGGCCTCACTACTGGAAGACACTGCACTCTTCTCAGGTTGACTCATCCTTGCTACAGAAACACCTTCAATTCTCTGTATCTCAAATGCTTTATGCTCAGAAATTCTCTGGACAAACAGAAACTCTTGACAACTGAGACTGAACAAATAAACAATGAGCTTCAACTTATTTATCGATATGAATCCAAGGTGTGCAACTACCATAGTTAATGAAAATCTCCTTAATTGATCCCATATTCAATTTCATGTACCCTCAGATTTCAAATTTTGAGCTCGCCATGTCCGGATGTTGACAGATAGATTAAACTACTTGAAAACAAGGTGAAGAGGCAATGATCATGATTCTGTACTTTTAAAGTTGTTTGCGTCATGAAATCTTTCTTCTTGAAGCTGATTTGATGGCTTACTGGTTTCATGTCCAAATTGAAAAAGTACTTTATCTATTTGGCAACGGTTCTTTTTCTTTTCCCTTTATGACCTTTTCCATCTGAGCCCATTTAGCGAATCAGCGACTATTGGATTTTCTTAGTCGCTGAATATAATGCTAACCCTAGCTAGCAACTGGAGAACTGGCGACCACTGGCTTCGCTGGTTCTTTGAATCCCTGTTTAATCCTGGTTCAAATTTGGAGAACTAGCGACTACTAGCTTCGTGGGTTCTCAGAAATCATCCTTAACCATCCATGCATTTCACGAATCAGCGAACAAAGGGCTCCCACTTACACAGTTAACTGCAATTACCATTTGGCGAATTAGCGAACAAAGCCACCTCCCATTCTCTTAATATTATGACTGACGGTCACTTTTCTTGGAGATCTAGCGAACAAAGGGTTCGTGCATTCGCTTAAAAATATACTTAACCGCTTGATTATCTGGAGAACTGGCGAACCCCTTCAATCTCTGATTCGCTGAATCTTTCCTTAATCATCACTTTATACCAGGATTCCAGATTGACCGTTGATCTTCATCAATCGATGGCTATCGCTAGTTCTCTGAATAACAAAACCCTTAACCATTTAATTCTGAGAATCAGCGAACAAAGAGCATTCGCTAGTTCTCCAAATACTTCATATCATTGAAAATTTTATTTTGAGAATAAGCGACTGAAGCCTTAAAACTTATCATCCATTGATTCGCTTATTCACCAGATTATTTTAACCTTTATCCTTTTATTAAGAGAACTAGCGACCACTGGCTTCACTGAATCGCTAAATTATTTAGCATGTCACCAACTTATTCTGAGGATAAGCGAATGTGAGAAAACTTATCTCCACTGAAATCTTTTGGGCAAACCATTAGAACCGCCAAATTTAGAGGATAGCACTATAAGTATTTAGTCGCTCATTCGCCAGATCAAATATGCAGGACCCACAGATATTTTAAGATTAAAACAGGGCCGTTGATCATGAAAACAATCCACGGTATTCGCTAATTCTCTAGTTGACATGACCCTTGACCGCCAGATTCTGAGAATAAGCGAACAAAGTGTTCGCTGAATCGCTAGATTGTTTCACAAGACCGCCAAAGATTGCGAGAATTGGAGATAACCGTCATTCGCTAGTTCTCGAAAAGGAAGATGAAACCACCGAAGCACTTGGAGACTTAGCGAACAAAGTAATCAAAAAGCTTGGCTTTAATGCATTCACCAATTCGCTGGATGTTTGGGATAACCGCTGGAAGATCTAGAGAACTGGCGACTGATATTAATAGTGAGCATGAATTTGACTCATTCACTGAATCGCCAGATTGTTTTGAAACTTGATAAGACACTTCCTGATTTAGCGAACACTTGGGGCAAATAAGCATGTGCACAAATAGAAACTTAAGTGACTTAAAAGTAACCAAGAAAAAGAAACAAGAGGACCACATGAATTTTGGTAGATCACAGGTTATTGATAGCATTGGCTGAGAGGTGGCACAGTGAGCATAACACCTTTCACTTGCTGACCCTAGAGGCCACTATTACCTTGGAGGATGTCTATCAGATCCTTCAAGTGCCTAGCCATGGAGATCCAGTGAGTATAATCATGTTTATAGATATTCATAGATGTAAAGTTTCCATATGATAGAGGCTAACATGATTGTTTGTTGGAATAGGTATACTATGATCAGGATCTGACCGAGGGATGACAGAACATGCAGGACATGTTCTAGGACGTCACCTTTATTGATAGACACCTCAGCTAGGATTGGCTGATGGAGGAGTTCGGCAGGGATTTCCCAGTTTTGTGTATAGTGTGCTTTATAGTAGCATAGGCACTGATTACCAACAAGAGCTAGAGAGGGTTCCCATTAGGCTAGGGCATATTGGTTGTAGATCTTATAGCACACCCACGATGGATGGCATGGGGCCTAGCCATCCTAGCTGATATGTACCATGAGCTCCATGAGATTATTTACAAGGAGAGTAGGACTTGGGCATGCAGTGTTGTCTTAGCACAGGTATGGGCATGGGAGCACATCACTTCTGTGCACCCACGTGCAGCCGAGGGAGTGGATATGCCCCTATATCTATAGATATATAAGTTTTGTTAGCCAGCCTCATAGCGAAGACCTCACATATTATAGGAGGTTATTGGATGAGTTGACAATTTTTAATTGGAGGCCATACAAGGCTTGTGAGTAGTGGGGTGATCGTGAGTGAGAGCTAGGATACATGTTATGTAGCTAGCCACTAGTAGGTCAACACTCTGAGATAGTAGAGTACTTTGTGATCACCTGAGTCTGGAGACAGTTTGGGCGACAACAGAGGGTGCCCACAGAGACCACTACCTATGCTCGAGCTAGAGATGAGGAGGGACAGGGATGGCTGTCGATGCTAGACTACCAGTAGGAAGTATAGGATACTACAGCTATATGCAAGGAGCCATGAGACAATCTCCTAGATATGGAAGATGCATGTGTGAATGTAGCCTATTAGTCCATTTTCTAGTCAATGCAAAATCCTATGAAAATGGCCTTTTCTCTGTAAATTTTGAAGTTGTCCCACCCTGCTGCAAGCTTGTTTTAGTGTGCAAAGAAAATACATAATTTTTCATGGTGTGCTCTCTTAGCCCTATGTTCTTCATGTTGTCACCTTGCTCCAGTTCAAATCGCACCTCCTAAGTCATAAAACCCAAGAAGATATTCAAGTTTTAAGGTCTGCAGGAAACAATTTAAGAATCTGCCTAAGTGTCAAAAACCCGCAATGTTTTTGAAAACCCTAGATGTTTTCAATCTTTTTCTGAAAACCCTATGTGTTTTCAACCTCATGCTTCTTCCCTTTTGTTAGCACTCCTTTTCTGTTGGTCTTATTGTGCAAGTGCGATCGGTTGGTGGGCCCGGGTCTTCAAGGGTTTTTAAATGATTGGTTGTCGCATGATCGCATGTTAGAAATTTTTGACATGTGACCATGCGACCAGTTACCTTTTTGTGCTGGGGCCCATTGGTAGAAGGGCTGTGGTCCTGGAGGTGATTATGTGGTGGCCTGTAGTTGGTTGTCGCATGATCACATGTCAGATTTTTCTGACATGCGATCATGCGACCAGTTGACACCTATTCCTGGGCCCGTTAGTGGTGGAAGTTTTGTGGTCCCGCTAGTAGACTGGCAGGTGACAAGGTGGTAGTCTTGTGGCCTTGTCACATGATCACAAGGGCCATCTTTTAGCCATGTGATCATGTGACAAGGGTGCCACATTTGTGGGGAGTAGTGACATGGTGCTGACATGGAGGCTTGTCGCATGTTCGCATATCCCTTTTCCTGGCTATGCGATCATGCGCCAACTGTTTAGATGTCGTGGTTGTAGAGTTAAGGCGGGTCCACTATGTGGGTGTCACCGAGTTGTTTAGTTTTGATTGGTCACTGACTATTGGTGGGGCCGAGGACTTCTCAGGATGGTTTGTGATTGGCATTGTGTGATTAAGAAGCCATGGTCGCATGATCGCAAAGGTTGCCTTACGATCATGTGACCAAGCACAAATGTAACTGATTCCTATTGTGGTTAATCTTGTCGATGCCCAGGAAAATGAAGATCTGATGGCGGGGATATAAAGTTGATCTGAGTTCAAATGATGGTCATTTATTATGTCTGGTGCCATGTCATTAGTTGTTTCTCTACAAATTTGAATATCAAAATGATTTTTCAATAGGAGGTACCAAAATTGAATGTTTTTCCTGGCTGATTTTGATCATTTTGGTTGTGGTAGGTGTTGCAGTCTGGTTCAATGGTCCTATGGGTTGATTGCAGTAATGTTTTGTACCTAGTGAAGTGGAGTTTTGAGCTCGAGAAGCTTTTGCAGGAGGTGATTGGTACTAATTTTCATGGCTTCCCTGGTGCTTTGTACTGGCTTCATGATTTTTCATAATGGCATATCTATTTGGGATCCCTCTCTCCAGATGGCTTTTTTTTTTCTTCCCCTGTAATAAATTTTTATGTATTTTTGATTGGTTTGGTTGATTTAGTGGGTGAAAACCTAACCCTGGTTATCCGTAGCTTGTTGCATCCTAACTTGTTAAAGATTCCAAGGTAACCAATGGTATACATGGTAGGTCATTTGTTTTTGTAAGGGTTCCAAGACTTTTTTTGGTTTTGCAAGCTTTGTGGTTTTCCAATCTTTTGGTTCCTGGTTCTAGTTTTTGGCAATCCAAGGGGTTCTGTTCTCTGGTTCCATTCTTTTGATGGTTGAATGCAGATAATACAAACTTTGCAAAGCAAGTTATTGATCCTATGATTTTGAGTGAAAGTTTTACTTGTATGTATTGATACACTTCATTGAAATACAAATACAATTTCTATCCTAGTTCTGCTATTGTCTCTCTATTTTGTGTTCATTCTTGTATGTTTCTATTTGTAAGGCATATAGAACATACTAGTTGTAAGGAAGCTATTTTAATTGTTGCATGAGTTCCTTTCAAGGAAGAGATTAAATCCTTATGTGCAATTTCAAGGAATAAACACATCTATTGAGGTTTTGATGATAACAATCTAGGAATTGAGAGGATAGTTTGTAAGGCATTCTATCCAAATTGTATATGATTTGTAAGGCATATCATTGTATTTCCTAGAAATCCTTTTATTGATTTATGATGTACTCTTTGCCCAAAGGATTAGGCACTGATCTAATCTCTATTATCTAAACACCCTTTAGTCATCAAACACAAAATTCATCAATACCAATACCGTTTCATTTCAAGTTCATGTACCTAAAAATAGGACTGTCCCTGATGTTTCATAGTCCACAGTTGTTGATTCCTTGAAGAGTGAATCAAAAGTTAGCCTTCCTTGAGTTTTACTCATAAAAAGTACTCATCACCCTTATGCCATTTTTCATGTTATCACACTTAGAGTTTCATTAGTCACATTCTACAACCGGTTATTCTCAGTTGCTTTCAGAATCATATTCCATGAAATATATTTGAGAAACTCAATAAGATGACAATGAAGACATAATCCACTTATTCATAGTTTACTTGAAAGAGAGTAACCTATTTGTAGGTAATACCTGCTTGAGTTTTGTGGAGGTTGAAGCAGAAGGAGGATCTTATCCAATCCTCATTTAGTTGGGCTTTTCTTGAAAACTTGGAGACCTTTTAAGCTGAGAATCAAGGCTTTTCCCTTCCCAAGTCTGAACCACAAGAAAAATCCCCAATGCAACCTATAGGGTAGAGTGATGGAGGTTCCCATTCCCATAGTTTACTGTACTTGATGCATAGTCGGCAGCACAAGGTGGTGATGGAGATGATGAAGATGGAGGGGATGGAGGAGGTGGAGAGAGAGTTAGGGAGATAGGATAGGGATCTAGATTAGGTGGCTGAAAATGGTCATAGAGATAGGGTTCTAAGGATGAGGGGATGATGTGGCGAGACCATCTCACCGATGGGTGGATGCTGGATAGGATCAGCCTATAGGGGGAGGCAGAGAGGATCTCAAGGTGAGGATCTAGGTTTTGGAGACAGAGATGCAGCAGCTATAGATTACTATAGCCGTGAGAGACCAACAGCTGACTAATCTATGAGTCAAGATAGATCAGTGGGAGAGGGCAGCATAGGCCGATGCAGTAGAGATCTGGTGAGAGGCAACATGAGTTTCTTATTATCACGGACTCTACATACAAGTTGTACCTAAGGGATAGAGAGTGTCACTCTACTCTTAGTAGGTAGGCATGTTAGACATGGTACCTAACAGGGTGGTGACACCATCACCACACCTCATGATGGGGTGAGTCAAACTTAGGTTTAGGATGATAGATGTATAGAGACATATCCTAGGACATTATCCAAATTTTGGATCCCACATTGTATTTGTATCATGACATTTATATATATGAGATTTACTAGATTTGTGATATATATTGTGTACTTGGCCCACTTGTGATGGATGTTTTAGTTGTTATATTGTCTTATCATATTTCTCAAAATGTATGATATATATGCTCATGTATAATCTCTCTCATAGATGTATGTTTAGTTCTCATGTTTATGATATAGACTCATGTTTTTGAAAATGATCTTTTTTAGGATAGATATGATGATAAGATTAACCCCTTGTGATGAAAGGAAAAAGATGTGATGAAAAAGACAAGGAGTGAAAGACATGATCGAGAAAAGGAAAGGTGAGCAAAGTTGACTGATAGGTCCATGAAAGATAAAAAGGAGGGCTCTCTCTATATGCAAGATGCAAAACTAAACTAACATGAACCAAAAAAATGCAAGCTACTATGAAAAAGTGGTTTACTTGCAAGGTCACAAAGCTTTTAGACTCTAATATTCATCATCGAGCATTATTGGTAGCATCGCAATATCATACAATACACACTAGTATGACCATTTGAATCTAAATATGATCTATATCAGATAGGAATGTGGGAATCCCACCTAGGCATCAAAGACATATAGGTCAAGATGACTAGTGCAGTGAGGTTCCCTAGGTTTAGTATAGCAAGATTAGGCTCGCATCGAGACACAAGAAAGTCAAGATGACTATAAGCATGTACTTGTGAAAATAGTCAAGGATAATACCTTGTAAACCCTAATGTCAAGCGAAACAAGCATAAATGCTAATGACAGTTAGGACCAACAAAATATACCCACAAGTAGAAAAAGCAATAAAAAATGTCCTCATGCCCCCATTCTTCTAGCTTGGCATCATTGAAAACTATTAGGGAGAAAACACTCATCAAAGAAATCATCATAGACGGTACACAAAGAAATAAAGTCAAACAAGTCTCATCAAGTTGAGTGTTTAAGTGTGTGTGTGTAGGTCATAGAGTCAAACTTTGAGTAGCACATCTGCTAGTAAGAAATATCACATCATTCTAGACTATGGGTAGGATATCTGATAAGTGTTGAGAAACACTCAATGCTAGGGTAGTGTTGAAAAACACAGTTGGGGTGGTGTTGAAAAACACCATTTGCAAAGATGTCCTAAAGACTGATGCATCCAAGAGACCAAAGCTAACACAGTTATGCCCCCTAGACAAAGACAAAGACCAATTCCACACCAAGGAAACAAGGTCAAAGCATGATGGAGGAAGGTTAAGTGTTGAAGACACATGCTAAGAAACAAGAGTTCAAAGACCTCAAGTAGCACCTATTTCCAAGTTTTCACCACTTGGAAGATTTTTATTTTTTTTCATTTTTTTTGTATTTTTGCTACCAAGGCGCCTGTTTCCACATTTTCACCAAGGCACTTTTTCTATTTTTTTTGAATTTTTTTTTTTTTTTTTTTTTTGTATTTTCTCAGGACTTTATATTCTTTTTAGGATATTTTTAGCATCATATATGAATTTTTTTGGAATTTTTTCAAGATCAATAAATATATACAAAGGATGCCCCCAGACAAAATAGGCATCATAGATAGAACTTCTTTAGATGCAAAACATTAATAGGGTTAGGGAGCTATTCTCCCTTTGGATCAAATAGTAAATAAGCACCTATCCCAAAAGCAACAGTAATAATGTATGGTCCAAGCCAATTAGGTTTGAATTTTCCCTTTTACTCTCTACGTTGTTGGTTCTTAGGGTTTTCTCGTAGGACAAGATCCCCCACTTGAAATTCTCTAGGGAAAACCTTCTTGTTGAATGCTTTCGACATACACTTTTGGTAGATTCTCATGTGATCAAATGATGCTTTACGCTTTTCATCTAGAAGTTCTAGTTCTTGGAGCCTCATGGCACGGTAGTCTTCATCTGTCACTAGACCTTAAGGGAAACTCTAAGAGAAGGAATCTCCACCTCTAAAGGTAACACTGCTTCAGCACTATAGGTAAGGTCAAAAGGAGTAGCCCCTATTAGAGTATGAATACTCA
The DNA here is from genome assembly GCA_027943335.1 of Chamaecyparis obtusa. Taxonomy (NCBI): domain Eukaryota; kingdom Viridiplantae; phylum Streptophyta; class Pinopsida; order Cupressales; family Cupressaceae; genus Chamaecyparis; species Chamaecyparis obtusa. Next base: position 345,401 of record BSBK01003814.1, read on the forward strand.
TTCTATAGGCCCACAAGGCTAGATTTATCTGTAGATGCCAATCTCTACCATTCTTGTGAACTGTTCTATGGAGAATTTTGAGAATGGTCTTATTCGAAGCCTCTTCTTGTCCATTTCCTTGCGGGAAGTAAATGGAGGACAAATGCTATTTTATCTTGAACTTCTTGTAGAGATGTTTAAGGTCCTTATTTTTAAACTGACCTCCATTGTTAGTAATTATTTTAGAATGTGCTCCATACTAACAGATGATATGGTTCAAAATAAATAGAGAAATTGTCTTTCCCGAGGCAACAGAAAGTACAATAGCTTCGACCCATTTGGTAAAGTAATCAGTAGTAGTGATGATGAATTTGTGTCCACTTGATGAGTTGGGATGAATCTACCCAACAAGGTCAAAGGCCCAATGCTAAAATGGCCAATGGGAAATAGAAGGAATAAGCTCCCTACCTAGAGCATGTATTAGGTTACCATGTTTCTAACATTTTTCACATGATTTAGCAAAAGCTACTGCATCTATCTGCATGGTAGGTCAATAGTACCCAGACCTAAGCAACCTTTAGGCCATGGCAAGACCATTGGAATGTCCTCCACAAATGCCCTCATGAATGTCAGCTAACACTTGGTTGGACTCATCCTTTTCCAAGCACCTAAGAAGTGTTCCATCTAAACCCCTCCTTTACAGATCACCAAAGATAAGGGTGTGGTGAGAAACATTTTAGGTTAAGTTTCTTCATTTAGAAAAGTTGAAGGTTTCAGGAACAATGCCATCACAGAGATATGAGTAAATGGCACCATAGCAGGATGACTCATGGTCAACAAGGGTACAAACAACTTGGCTTTCTTGAGAGTCATAAATAGGATAGTGTAGCTCTTCCACCAAGAATTCAAATCTGGACTCATGTTGTTCTAGCTGAAGAAGTGAAGCCAATGTAGCCATAGCATCAGCTTCTTTATTCTCTACTCTAGGGATTTGTTAAAATGTAACAAAGGTGAAATATCATCTCAATGAATTAACCATTTTCTTGTAGGGTACCAATTTTTCATCCTTTGTTTGGTATGCTTCATTAACTTGGTTGATGATTAATTGTGAATCCCCATAGATATGTAGCTCTATGATTCCCCACTTTATAGCCATTTTTAGTCCATTTGTCAAGGCCTCATACTCAGCAATGTTATTTGTACATGGGAATAATAGTTTGTAGGACTTAGGAATTGTGTACCCATGAGGAGAAACAAATAATAATCTAGCTCTTGAACCATTTTGCATGAAAGAGCCATCAAAGAACATCTTCCATGTTCTTGTAGTCCTGTACATTATGTGCTCATCTAGAAATTCAACTTGAATGGGTGCTTTATCTCGAATTGGGAAATCAGCCAATTGGTCGGCTATAGCTTGTCCTTGTATAGCCTTACGCTTGACATACTCTATGTCAAATTCTGATAAGATCATCATCCACTTAGCAAGTCTACCTATGAGAGCAGCCTTACCAAGAAAATATTTGAGAGGATCAATTTTTTTAATGAGATGTATTGTGTGTGCAAGCATGTAGGGTCACAACTTTTGGGAAGAAAACACCACTGCAAGGCAAGATTTTTCAATACTAGTGTAATTAACATCATATGACACAAGAGTACGACTAATGTAATATATAGCTCTTTCTTTTCTAGTATCATTAAGTTGTGCCAATAATGCCCCTAGGGAAGATTTTGTTGCTAAAACATACAATATGAGTGGTTTTCCTAGGATAGGAAGCATTAAGATTGGAGGGTTGGCCAAGTACTGTTTGATTTGGTCGATGCTAGGCTAACAATCCTCATTCCAAACACATTTAACCCCTTTGTGAAATGTCTTATTAAAGGTTTGAGCTCTATCTGCCAGTTGTGAAATAAACCTCCATATAGATTGAAGATATCCCTGAAGACTCCTCATTTGGCTAATGTTTTTGGGAGGTGGCATATCCAAGATTGCTTGAACTTTTTCTGGGTCCACCTCGATTCCTTTGGCTGAAATGATAAATCCTAAAATCTTTCCAGAGGTGACTCCAAATGCACACTTTTTGGGATCACTTTTCCTAGGTGTGTATCCCTTTTTTTAGATTTTGCCAAGGTGTCATCCACATAATCTTCCATAGTCTTATGCATCATGTCATGGAAGATAGTTGTCATAGCTCTTTGGTAAGTAGCTCCTAAATTTTTTAATCCAAATGGCATGACATTCCAGCAATAGGTTCTCCATGTGCAAGTGAATGCAGTCTTTTCCTGGTCTTCAGGAGCTATTTTGATTTGATTATACCCAGAAAAACTATCCATCAATGAATAGATCTCATAATCTGCGGTCATGTCCACTATCATGTCTATGTTTGGAAGTGGAAAATCATCTTTTGGGCATGCTTTATTAAGATCCCTAAAATCTATGTAGACATGAATGGACTTGTCATGTTTTGAAACTGGTACAATATTGGATATCCATTCGGTATAATCAATGGCTCTTATAAATCTTGCACTAAGGAGTTTTTCTAGTTCAGCTTTGACAAGAAGAGCTATGTGAAGATGCATTTTCCTCAACTTTTGTTTAACTGGTTTAATTCCTAGAGCTATGGAAAAATGATGCATAATGAGACTAGTGTCCAACCCTGGCATGTCTGAGCAAGTCCAAGAAAAATTAATTTTCTTTCTCTATAGGAACTTGGTATATGCTTCTTTTTCTTGTGTTGATAGAGATTGAGCTAAATGCACTATTTGTGAAGCCTCCCTCTATTCAAATTAATTGGTTGTGTAGGCTTAACAAGCACTGAAGATTTTTCCTAAAAGTAACTTGGGAGATGATCAAGTACCTCATCCTGAGGTGCCCCAGAGAGATTTTCACCCTCGGATACATCCTTTATTTTTACTTTTTTAGGTTCTGACACCGCCACAGTGGTTTTCACCATCAGAACTATTATTCTTTTTTTCTTTTCTTTTCATTTTGTGACTGAGGTACCTGATATCTGGTTCTTTCATGCTTGTAGTTGGTTCACTAGTTGAAGAGACTATGGGTTCAAGGGCATTTAGGTAGCATGCTATCTCATAGTCATTCTAGAAGGTTAAGAGCTGAGGCTCCTGATAGTGTTGAGACCAATCAATTAGATGAGGATTGGCAAGGGGTAGGTCAATGACTGGTTCAATATTTTGTATGTGAATGGTATCATCTCTGGTGATTGCAGAGTTAGGGTCTGTCAAGTATCCCTTTGAGGTACCCAAATCAAGATTTATCCTACCAAACAAAGCGTCATCCACTAAAGCAACTCACAAATTCTAATCCTGTAATCCTACACTAGACTCATTAGCTACCTCAGGTTGGGAACCATACATATGGACAACATCAATGTCCAAGTCAACTGTAGAAGAATCAAAGAGAGATTCCCACTCATACTCATACTCATGTGAGTCTGTATCTGAATCTCGACTGGGATGTTTACACCAAGCATATTTTTGAGGTCTTAAGGTAGAGGCTTTAATGTCACCAAGGGTAACACCTTCTTGAATGCCATTTGTGTATTGATGTTCTTGAATAGGATCCTCAACATGATCTTTAATAGAAAATTCTTGTTCTAGGTCCAAAACTATTGGATTGGCAACTGGAGTATCTGAATCTCCCCAAAGGAGATTGGTGGAAGGGACCCAATCTTCACACCTATCTTGTTGACTTTGCAAATTGGGTATGTAGTTTGATTCATCATCACTATCCATCACAACAAGGATGGGAGCAATTTTCTTGTCATGATGTTAAAAACCTAGGCCAACCATTTTTTTAGATGTACATCCAAAAAGAGCATGATTGAGTGGTTCAGCCTTAGCATCTAATTTGTGACTGAGAGGACCATGTCCTGGGTAGCCCATATTTTTTACCAAAGTGTATCCTCTCCCATAAGCCTTAGGAGATGGGGAGAAATTTTCATTATGCTTGTATTTTTCCTCCTTGTAGATCCAATCTCTAACAACCACCTCTTCTTTTTCAACCTGGATAGGCACCAAGGATTCTACAAATGTACCAAACAGAGTCATGGCTGAAGATGAAGGATGCATCTCTTGTGAAGGTTTTCCATAGGACCTAGGTGAGACTGGTAGTTTTTTAAAGGAGTCAATTTCGTATCCCCCCATACCAAGGTCTTTGAACTTATTCTTGCATTGTTCTAGAGTTGCATCAAAATCCTCTACTTCCCTATTGAGAGGAACATTAGTCCCTGTTGAAATTGTATTTATAGATAATGTGCTATCCCTGGTTATATAGACTTCTACTCCATTATAGGGGAACTTAACACATTGGTGGTAGGTAGATGGCACCGCTTGAATGTCATGGATCCACAGTCTACCAAGTAGGATATTATATGCTAGAGGACCAGCATCAACAATTTGGAACAAAATGTCCTTTTCAATAGGGCCAATCCTGATAGGAAGGATGAATAACCCTTTAGAACTTCTCTCTACCTCACCATAGGCTTTAATCATAATTTTCTTTTGGGTATCGATAACTTACTTAGAATAACCCAGTATCTTCAACAAACTCAAGGAACAAATGTTGAGCCCAACACCCCCATCAATCAACACATGCCTGACACAAGTCTTGTGAATAATGACTTTGATATGAAGGGAAAGATTATGTGGATGGCTCAAAGCTTTATCATCTTCTTCTAAGAATGTTAGGTAATGAGGGCTGGCAAGGTGGTTAACCATGTTCTGGAATTGGTCAACATCTATGTTGTTATGAACATTGGCTGCATGCAAAGCATCCTCAAGGATACGCTTATGTCTTGGAGACAATTCCAAGAGTTCAAAGATTGAGATTTGAGATGGAATTCTTTGTAACTATTCAACAAGATTATAGCTCATTTCAAGGTTGACTGCTGATTTGGTGGTGACATTCTTAGATGTCACTTGCTTAGGTTTGCTAGACTGGTTGGAACTAGGACCTTGGCTTTGGCTTCTGGTGCCAACATTGAGAACTTTGGATGACCTTCAAGAGTGAGGACCTCTAAGCACAATCACAAGTTCTTCATCAAATATAGGAGGAGATTCCACATCATAACCATAAGGATCTTTGTCTCTCATCATGTTGACACTTTCCTCGACAATCTCAAGCCTATTGACCATGTTTTCTACACCTGTGTAGGTATAGTTGATTGCGGCCTTGCCATTCTTGGGTTGAGAGGTTTCCCCCTTTTCATATTTGGGAAAAGGTTCCTTGAATGCCTTATGGTCTACATTGGCATTCAACCCATCAATCTGAAGTTTTCCACTTTCAATAAGATCCTGAATAAGGTGTTTAAGTTTCCAAAAATGCTCGATGTCATGTCCAATGCAATTGTGGAATTTGTAGAAAGATTTTTCATTCCACCAATGAGGTTTAACATTAGGTATGCAAAAATTTGTTGGATCTTGCGATTGTGCAAGGTTATTGGCAATAAGTATCTTGAAAACATCCTCATAGGAGTCACCCAGTTTAGAAAATTGTCGCCTCTCCTTTTTAGGCTTATCCTGGTATTTTTGTTTATGCTCTTGTTGGTTGGAGGATGTGTTGAGCTTCATAGCTTGGACTGCACTAGACAAATGGAGGATTCCTTGATCCTTGGGTTGGGAGGAGTCCACAACTCCATCGTTGACTACTTGCTTATTCTTGTTCCAGTGCAAGTGTTTTCCTTTGTCCTTATTAGCATTGTTAGTATTCTGACCATTGTTGTGATTGTTATGTTTGGTCAAAATGCCTTGCTCTTTTAAGACATCCTCAATTCGACATGAGGTTTCAATCTTAGTGTCGAAGGAATCAAAGACCATCTTTTGAACCTCATACCACATTTCAGGCACCAAATTACTAACAATGCTATCAATCTTTTCATGCTCAGGAATAGTCCTAGAATAGCGAGAGCACAAGCGTCTTCACCTCTATAAGAAGGTAACAAAGGATTCCCCTTGGTCCTATTTCAAATTGCACAAGTCTAACATAGTGACTAATCTTGACAAGTTGTATGCAAAATGTTGAACAAATCTGTGGACAAGTTCCTTGAAATTTTTGACAAGAGGAGTTATGTTGGTAAACCACTCCATTACTTGGCCCTTGAGACTCCTTGGAAATAATCTCATAAGATAGGAGTCATCTTGGTGAAATTCAAAACTCATGATGTAGAACTGATGCACATGATCATGTGGGTCACCATTGCCATCATACTTGTCATATTGGGGGATTTCAACTTTTCTAGGAAAATCCTTCATACTGACACTTATGTCAAAAGGATTGGGACAAATAGAGTCAAGTGAAAAGGAACTTTTAGGTGCCAACACCTTTTCCATCATACGCTTGAGTTTCTTGATCTCCTCTTCTTGAGAGGGTCCTTGTTTTTTTATTCTTCTATCCACATAAAAGTTGTAAGGGACTCTGGCACCCTTGTTAATCAAGCTCTCTGGGAACCTATCCTTGTTTTGATCAAGATACTTCTCCACATATTGTTGGAATAGTGGCTCTTGTTGGATCCTCATAAAATCTTGATCATCAAAACTTGCACTACTTTCTCCATGTTGAGAGCCATGATGAGCTCGTTGGGAGGGTGTCTCGAGTTCCTAGGAGGTGTTTGTCTTCTATGTTGTGAAATCCTCCTTCCTCTAGGACTAGGAGATCTTGAAGGGGTCCTTGACCGCCTTCTACTTCTTGGGGTTCTTGAGGGATTAGATGGTGGAGAGTTGTTTCCACTGTTGGTACCCTTATTGTTGAATTGGTCATTGAGTTGTTGGGCTAAGAGTTGATCTTGTTCCTCTTGGAATGCTTTTCTTTTCAATTCTAACAAGGCTTGTTGCTCCATGTCTAGGTGTCTAATCCTTTCTTCTTTAGTGGCTTGTTCATCCAAAAAAGTCTTCTTTTCATGCTCAATCCTTTTAAGCCTTTTATTTGCATATCTTGAGGTTGTTTTGAGGGGAGAGTTGGGTCTTGAATGTTTGAAAAAGTTGTTATTAAATGTTGCATTTACATGAGCATCACCAAATTCATTGTTTTAGTCTTCATGTTGTGACTGTGCATCTTGGTGAGCTCATCCATAGTGTCTTTTAGCTCTTTGATGGACATCTAAATATCTTGAGTTAATAGGGGGTGATTCCGGTTGATTGTCATCACCAAATAGCATGTTATCCCTATGTCTCTGAAAAATGTCATCAAGATTTTGATCCATCACTTCTCTCTCCTTTCTAGTCATGGTGTAGCTCATGTCCATATCTAATTGAGAAGGTACTAAAGAGGTACTCAACTCACTAGGATTTCTCTTTGGGTCAAAAAGCTTTAGACTCACTCTGAGGTGATTATCAAAGACAAGTTCATTTTCCTTTCACTTTTGACGAGTTTGGACTAAGGGTAACTGATCAAAGACAACTTGAGGTCATTTTCCTTGACTAACTTGGTACCTTGTCATAACCAACAAGAAAGAAAAAGACCCTTGGTGATAAGATGACCTTATGAAATATCAATACCAAACTAGGATAGTAAAAGTGTTCAATTGTCCAAAAAGAGATGGTAAGATAGAAAGCTGCAAAAGGTGTAAACCAACACTGCCATAGAGCTGTATAATAAAAGGATAAGTATCATAACACATATGGACCGTGAGGATGGATTTAACCAAATATATTTGAAATTAAAATTGAATTTTAATGGAAGTGATTTGGACAAAAGAGTACTGACACTCTCCAAGTGTGTTACCAAAGAATCTAAAGGTGTACTTTTCCAACAAGGATAATTCCTAACTTATCGATGCCAAGCAAGACTACTTTGGAAAATCAAAGAACACTAATTCAAGGGGTCTAAGAACAGTAACTCAGGGTACAAACAGGTTTCCAGTGACAGAGTAAGTCACCTACTAAAATTTGGTTGACTAAAGAAGACTAAAAATTGCATAATCCAGATAGACAGCAAAAAGACTCTGTGTGACAGTTTCTAGGCAAACAGTGCAATAGTTTCTGACCGGGTGATATTTTTCAAGAATTAGTGCAACAGTTTCTAGGTAGCTTGTGCAATACTTTCCAAGCAAGAAATGTGATAGTTTTCCAGTAACAAACTATTGCATGATAAATCTTAGAATAGTGTTCGATAAAGTTTTAGGATCATACGACTCTTGACCAGTGAGTGCTAAAAATCTCAGTTTTAAGGGCAATTTGGTCAAAATTTCAATCTGAGGGTCAGATTTTTTGATTTCAAGCACAGTACTAGCAGTAATCAGATAAGTTTGCAAATAGTAGGTGATCAAACGTGTCATAAAACACTTGCACAAGGGAAAAAGAAACCTTTCCAAGACAAGCAATTGTGATATCAAAGCAATAAAATCCTATGAATGCTATCGTGATGTTTGATATTTAAGAACGTTTACATGGGTAGATCACAAAAAGAACACTTCAAGCACTTACTAGCCTAAAAATACAATGGCTCAATACTTAACAACTTGTCCCACACTTGATGCTTCATTGCCTCACACAAAGTGGTTGCCCACAATAGATATTGGCTTTGTCGTGGAAGTGCCAATGACACAACCAAAGGAACACAGATGGTGAGTAATCTTGGGTGATCTGGGTTATTCCACTTGGATCAATCCTTGCACCAAGAAGCTAAGTGGAAAAATAGGGTGGCTTCTATCTATGATTCTTAGTAAGGGCTTCCATTCATAATACCCCTCTTGCTCCCCAAAGGGACTCCTTACCTTACGGCAAGTAACGAACCTCGTGGCCACAAGAGTACCTTAAGAATTCTTGCTTAATATTTTCTTCATGGTCACAATCCCACAAGTACTCACATCAAGCGAAGACAAGTACTACGTCAACCAAAGTTTTGTTTCCTTGATAGCCTTGAGTTTATAGTGGGTCGGAATAGCCTGCAAAAAGCTTGTCCCCACTTGGGTCATTCCTCTTGATTGCTCAAGAGTAGGCCTACTAAAGGATTCTAAAACTAAACAAAGAGTGGATTAATCTTTGATGTTCAAGATTTATGGTTCACCTCAAGGGTGAAGAGCATACTCTCCTAGCTCAAAAATTTCTCCCAAACACACCAAGCAAAGAATCAATTACCCTCTTGCTTTCAAAATCTAAAGATGGGTCAAGATTTCTATTTCACCACAAGGGTGAAGAGCATACTCTCCTACCACCCAAAGATTCTTACAACAAGATATTAAGTGCCTATGAAAAGAAACAACTAGTATATTCCGCACTAAAAAAGAAAGCAATTAAACAAGTACTTGATTAGTTTTTTATGCTTTGGGTAGCCCTGCAAAAACCATTAGTATCCCTTGTGCATTTGGAGCTTTGACATGCATTCTTTTAAGAAAATATTTAAGCAATGAGAGCATCTACAAGCACAACTTGTTAGCCCTACAAGGGTTAGCACATCAAAACCAAATGAAATTTTCAAATCAAACTCTGTTCTACCACAGAAAATCAGAAATTTGAATCAAATAGATCAAATCTTGCAATGAAATGTCAAAAATTTCCCACTACTAGGCCTGGGTGATATTTCTGTCAAAGAAAGAGTCGTGCGATACTTCATTGTATATTGTTGTGATACTTTATCCCTATGTGATAGTTCCTGATACCTGCATGCGA